>CM061154.1:14104857-14662357 GCA_030710495.1 Labroides dimidiatus
CAGTGGAGCCAGGTGCCAGGCTGATGCCATCTCGGATAGTTTTCTGGTTAGAGAAAGCCTCCCTGAAGTAATTGTTATTGGACCTAAAAACCTCAGTCTTCTCTGAGTTCAGAAGTAGAGAATTTCTGCTCATCCAGATCCTTACATCTTTGAGGCAGGCTTTAAGTTTAGATAACCAGCTAGTTTTCTCTAGCTTCAACGATAAGTATAGCTGTGTATCATCTGCGTAAAAGTGAAAGTTTATGGAACGTTTTCTAACTATACTACCAAGAGGAAGCATATATAAGATGAAAAGAATTGGACCAAGCACTGAGCCTTGAGGAACTCCAATAATGCACCCTGGTATGCTGGGAGGATTTATTGTTCATATGAACAAACTGAACAGTAAAACTTTTTCACATGTATAGTCAGTGCTGTAAACTGATCTATTTCTTTTATTTTTCTCTGTAATTTCAGTTTTACAATTGAGTCAACTGAGCTCGGTAAAGTGCAGGAAAAGCAAGCCCTGTGTCTATCTGCCTAAGTTGCAATCTTGTTAGCTAGCTGTCTAGCTGCACACACGTGTATGTGCTGGGAGGACTGCATACTAACAGAATGAACAAATTAAAAAATGAAAACACACATACACACACATACACACACATACACACACATACACGTCTCTTTGACCTCGTACTGAACAAAATAAGTATATTGCTACTTTCTTTTTTTTTATCTACAGATTTCTGGCCTTTTATTATTTTTACTCTTATTTCTTTTATCAAATAAGAAACAACAGAGTTTAGACAGAGGAAAACACAAACACTGAACGCAAGTAATATTTACCATCAAAAATGACCAACAGTGATGTTCCATTATTGGTTCATGTGCTATTGATCTCTAAAAAATGGAACTGTAGTAAAAAGGGAAGAAAATAGGGAAAGAGATTTTACAGACTAGTTTGAACAGGTGTTCTGTTCATTTAAACCATAGCTCTGCCTCTGACAGGACTCCAAAAGCCTGGCAAATCAGAGGGAAGAGCTTTGTGAAGCAGAGAGCCTTAAAGAGACATTGTTTCTGACAGAGCTTTAAGTTGGGGTGTTCAATTTTTATTTATTAATTTATTGAATCATGTAAAACACTATGCATTTTCTTTGTCTACAATCTAGACAAGAATACCAAATTCTGAATATCACATGAGTGGAATATGCAACTCATTGGATTTTAAGGAGTCTCTTTTGCAATCTGGCTATTGATTGTCCATTAGTAAAGTAAAGTAATGTTTATCTGTGGGTGCAAGCCTAATCTTTAATGCATGCATCACACATAGATTATCTGTTCATTACAGAGACAGGAAGTCTGGCAGGAACCCCAGAGGAGCAGCTCCTCCGTTCTCATTTCACTCTTTCAGTATGTTGGCATGCAAAGACACATTTTGCTACCATTACCATCCAATGACAGTGCCATGCAATCAGTGAGATTAATTAGAAAGTAGGACATTTTAATATCTCATTAATGGTAACACTTCAGTCCCCCCCCTCTCAGGCAGTATGTCTGCATTAGAGACACAGAGAGAGAGAGAGAGAGAGAGAGAGAGAGAGAGAGAGAGAGAGAGAGAGAGAGAGAGAGAGAGAGAGAGAGAGAGAGAGAGAGAGAGAGAGAGGTCCCACCAAGGGTATTTGTTCTTATTAAAATGATTTCAGAGCAGCAATTAACCACACTGGCGACACTATCACCATTCCCAACTGATCAAACAGCCACTATTCCTGGCCAATAAAATAATCTTTATTCATGGTTACACAAGAGGGAGTTATTAAACAGGCTGGGAAATAATTACTAAGGATTCTGGGTAATTATGGACAGAATATGGTCTTAGCATCTACCTTCATTAAAGTGTCTACTAGTCCCTGAAATTTATTGGGTATAAGTCGGTTTAGTGTGGTGAAACAAAGTAACTTGAATGTGTTAAACTACTTTGGGCATATTGTTGTAGAAAGGCACACACACACACACACACACACACACACACACACACACACACACACACACACACACACACACACACATACATAAGGGCTCTTAATTAACACCCGCCAACCTGCCAAATTTGGATGAAATTTTGGCGGGGTTTTATAAAAAAAGACTCAATAGCCAGTTTGACTGGTGATGAATGAAGCAATTCATCTATTTTGTGGAATGCGTGAGTGAGGTTTCTATGGGAACCATTGTCACATACTTTAGTGTATATCGATGCCTTGCCCTCTTGGTGGGGTGGGATGTGCCAGTCTCAACTTGTCAGAGCACAGTGGCTCTCTCCTCCCTCTCTTCACATAAACTGCCTGAAGTTGTCTTTGCTTCACGGGAAAATGCTCAGTGCTGCCCCATTAACACAGGAAGCTCCACCATTCGCTCTCTCATGCTCATTCTCTCGCTCATTCTCTCGCTCTCCTTGGCTTGTTGGAGGACAGACTGTAGAAAGGTTGCACACTGAAATTATTTGTTTTTTAACACCATACATAGATCATAATAATGATAATAAAAAGTGTGCTAAGGTATGATGAATTTATTTTCCACAAATAATACACATTGTATTTATTGATAGTCTAACAAAACCTTTGGGTTTTTTTTTTTGTTTGCTCTATATAACATCACCAATATTATCAAAAACAACTGTACCAATTTTGCCACAAGGTTGAATGGTATCATGCAGAACTATGACTCTGATTTGTCAGCATCATGATAATGGAATTCTGAAAATTCTTCAAAACTGCAGATAAATTTATACATAAACATAAATTCATACATTTCTTATAAGAGCCTGAAAAGTGGTTGCAGTAGTCCATCTAGGTTTTTTAAACAGTATTCTCATTAAGTCATTGTATGCAACTTTGAGCCTTTGTAAGCTTGTCCTTTTCAACGTATCCCACAAGGGGGCAGTATAAAGAGGAGTATGATATGCTTTAAAGAGATTCATCTTAACATTTTCTGTACACTATGATAATTTTCTAGCTAGTATATTGGCCTAACATTGGACATTGTCTGTACATGTCATCATCATCAGACATTTGATCATTAATAAAGTGTCCTAAATACTTTATTCATTTAGTGCTAACACTCAGCACTTGTCCCAACAGAATTTTTTTTCTAAACCTAAACACACAATCAACCACTATATATATATATATATATATATATATATATATATATATATATATATATATATATATATATATATATATATATATATGTAGAGAGAGAGAGAGAGAGAGAGAGATAGATAGATAGATAGATAGATAGATAGATAGATAGATAGATAGATAGATAGATAGATAGATAGATAGATAGATAGATAGAAAGGTGTGTGTGCCAGATACACTTGAAAAAATAAAGGCCTTTAAATCATTGAAAGAAAACAGGGTAAAGCATTTAATTGAAAGAGAACATTGTTTCTGTTTATTGTTTTTGTGTTATTAGAACATCCTTACAAAACTGTCTTATTTTTCTTCCCTTGGTTATCCACCATTGTTTATAATAATTAGTACAGCACAGATCTTCAGTAGTGAGGTAAATCTGGCTCTAAAGTGATGACATTATTCACATTACTGAGCAGTAAAATGACATTTGAACATTAAATACACATAATAATCCAAGTGATGTATGCCTTGTGATCTCATTCACTAATGCAGACCTTGTTTATTTATCACTTCATGAGTACTGTAGGAATATTGTTCCATTCATCACTGAAATGACTGTAACACTGATATTGATATTGTGTGTCTTCATGCACTGCAAATCTACTTAAGTCTATTGGGTTTGGCTGAGCGATGTGTTTAATGACTATAGTCAAATAGTTTCCCAGTTTAAAGTTCTACTAAAGGTTTTCTCATCATTAAAATGTTAAAATAATATTTTTTTATGAAACACCTAATCCTTGGCAATCCTGTAAAGATTATTTTCTTCTGTGCTAAAGATCAAGTGTATCACATGGTTTTGGTTTTCTGTTTGCAGCTTACATGTAGATCCACTTTCAGTGCTGTGGATAAACATTTAAGATGGCTCTCTGCAGGATCCAGCCTCTTTCTTGTCATATTCCCTGGGTTTCTGGAGATTGATTAGAATCAGTTGACTCCACAACAGCTCCAGTATTAAAGCTCGTTTAGCAAACCTGACAATTTGAGACCAAATGAAAACAAGTGAGACAGACAGATAGAAATAAGGGTGAGATAGATGTTATATCTAGGGTGGATGGGGTATGGAGAAAAACTACTTGGAAAAAAAGGCATGATGCCTTCAAAACTTTATTTAGATGGTGGCCCTGTATTACCACTAGTATTTTATCATGTATTACAGTTTGAAGATATTAACCCAAACATAAACAAGGACATATGGATGTTAAATATGCAGTTCTTGTTTTGTTGGAATGAGCTTTATAGGTAGTCAACCTCTTGCATTAAGTCTAAGCACTTTAGCAGTGTTGCTCTTGGCAGCTGTTTTCGGTGAGAAGTAATCTTGATGACCCACTATGTATTTAGTAGCTAACAGTAGAGTTTTGAGTTAAGTGTGTTGTTATGCAAACAACAGAATAAATAGTGCAAAATAGAATGAACAGTAATAGACAATGTTAACATAAACATCTTAGCAGCTGGGGGTGGTTTTATTGCACAAATTAGAGGCGATTAGTACCTTCATCAGATATTGCACCAAAGGCTCTGGTTTGAACAAAATGTGTCATATACAAGGGAAGCAAGCAAGTTACTCAATACTGCCTACTGTTGTGGAAAAACAGTTTTTTTAAACCCCCACATCTGAGGATTTTAAGAGCAAGTAGATGGATTTTATTTTTGATAGAGATGTACCCAGAGCCGCTACATGCTATATGTGTGTGCTAACCATTTTCACTTCGGATTGCTTTTCAAAGAGGGGCAGACAGTACAGATCAAAGTTCACAGCAAATCTGGAGATGAATCAGGGACCATTACTGACTGTCCGTGGCATCCTCAGGAGCTGTAAGTTTGACCATTTGTGCTGCTTTATCAGCATGTTATCCCAGTGACTGCGTTTTTAGCATTTCGGCTAATGGGATTAGCTGCCCTGTGACAAACATGGTAGAGTAAAAGATATTAGCTGGCATACAAGAGACACTGTGTAAACATAAACCTGGTTTAAATATATCCTCAAAGTCATACTTTAACTCAGATGCCTTTGACTACTTTTCAAGGTGTTTTCTTTCAAGCATTATCTTTGTATTGTAATGTGGTTCAGGCTCAGCCTTTGCTGTTACAGACACTCGGTCTCTGATCGTCAATCTGTTACTGATGTATGTTGGTTAGATATGGCCCATGGTACTTATGAAAATCAGTCTGTATTGCTGTGTTTCATATGTAAAAAATAAACAAGTAATCGAAACGTTGGTTCTTTCCCAGATAGATTATTGTTCAATCATATGGTCCACTGCTTCCGAAGGAAACATGAGAAAACTGCAGCTGGTACAGAACAAGACAGCACGGGTGGCTCTTTCTTGTGGGTTGAAAACAAATATCTTATAAATACATGAAAGTCTTTCTTGGTTGGATGTTGAGAAACAGATCTTTGTAGCTATCAGTGGTTTTTATGAGAAATGTAATCACAACAAGAAAACATCTATATGCTCTGAAAAAGTATATTTTAGTGAAGAAATGCACTACCATACTATGGAACACGACATGCAGGAGGAGGCTGTTTCATCTTAAAAAAAAACAAAACCAGTGAAGTTGGCACGTTGTGTAAATCGTAAATAAAAACAGAATACAATGATTTGCAAATCCTTTTCAACTTATATTCAATAGAATATACTGCAAAGACAAGATACTTAATGTTTGAACTGAGAATTTTCTTTTACAAATAATCTAAAACTTTTCAACTTTGCATCTGTCCATCTCATATGAGCTCAGGCCCAGCAAAGCTGCCTGCATTTCTGGGTGTTGTTGATAAATGGCTTTCGCTTTGCATAGTAGAGTTTGAACTTGCACTTACAGATGTTCTGACAAACTGTTGTTACTGACAGTGGTTTGCTGAAGTGTTCCTGAGCCCATGTGGTAATAACCTTTACACAGTGATGCCGGTTTTGGATGCAGTACCACCTGAGGGATCGAAGGTCATGGACATTCAATGTTGGTTTTCAGCCTTGCTGCTTATGTGCAGTAATTTCTCCAGATTCTCTGAACCTTTTGATGATATTATGGACCATAGGTGATGAAATCCCTAAATTCCTTGCAATAGCTCGTTGAGAAATGTTGCTCTTAAACTGTTAGACAATTTGCTCACGTATTTGTTCACAAAGAGGGGACCCTCGTCCCATCCTTGTTTGTGAATGACTGAGCATTTCAGGGAAGCTGCTTTTATACCTAATCATGGCACCCACCTGTTCCCAATCAGCCAGTTCACCTGTGGGATTTTCCAAATAAGTGTTTGATGAGCATTCTTCAACTTTTTCAGTCTTTTTTGCCACTTGTGCCAGCTTTTTTGAAACATGTTGCAGGCATCAAATTCCAAATGAGCTAATATTTGCAAAAAATAACAAAGTTTACCAGTTTGAACTGTAAGTATCTTTGTCTTTGCTGTGTATTCAATTAAATATAGGTTGAAAGGGATTTGCAAATCATTGTATTATGTTTTTACTTACAATTTACAAAACGTGCCAACTCCACTGGTTTTGGTTATGTACAAAGATTTAAAACTGCTCGGTATTCGGTTCTGAGTACTATCTAAAGAAGAATTTCATTCATTAACTTTTCTAAGGTCACCAATGTCATTGTCAGAAAAATTCAGGAGGCAAGCAGTTTCAAAAATTTGAGGGCTTTTTTTGCATGTAGGTATGGTGTGTATGATGTTTGTATTTCATTACTGTAATTGTGTTAAAGACATCTATGTTGTCTATTTGATGTATTGTCACATTAAAATTGAGTCAACCCCAGGAAGAATAGCTGCTTCTATGCAAAAGCTAATGGGGATCTAAACTAAACTAAACTGAACTGAACCAAACAGCAACATCCTCCAGAGAGAGCTTAGCATGACACTGCAAGCAGGAGCCTTTGACACGCCAGGCTTTCCAGGAGGAACTATGTGCTGAGCTGTTTGGCATTCCGCTTGCAGGGCCAGCTCAGCCTCCCACTCCAGGCCACTATCCTGTCTCCACCAACACAGGACATGACACAAAAAAAAGGCAGAGAGCAAGCCAGTGGAGAAAGCAATGCACTCTGCGCATAACTCATACTCATTATTGTGCGTTTTATTCTCGAGTTGGTTGGCCTGCGTTGTCTGTTCGAAGATGGAATCATTGGCATGTTCTCAGTTATTAAAGCAATTCTTAATTTGCGTCCCTCTTATTTATGTGAATATATCAAGTTGAGTAATGTGGGAAATGGAACTTACAGTCTTTGTTCTGTCCCTGATTCACAAGACCTTTATTTGCTGACTGTTCCTAAAGTACGTCTTGAAATGGGAAAAAGGAGTCTTAGATATGCAGCTCCTGCAGTGTGGAACCTGTTACAGGAGAATTCGGTTCTGAGGGAGCAGGTCTCTTTAAATTTTCTTAAAAGCACACTGAAGGTGTTTGGGGGTGATACATTGGGTTGTAAATGCTTTGATGGCTGATTTTTTAATGCTACAGTGGATATGGTGATCTGTTTTTGTCACTGTTTTGTGTTGTTTGTCTGTAATTGTGTTTTGTGTCTTGCCAGGACACTTTTGTAAAAGAGATTTTTAATCTCAGTGAGGCTTTCCTGGTTGAATAAATTTGAAATAAATCATAAAATAAAAATAAGGAGGACCCCTAGGATACTGTGAGGAGTGAGGAGTTGGACTCTGCCTTCAACTGAACAGAAACTGCTTCAGGACATATCATTCCTGAGAAATATGCCTGGTCATTACTTTACTTTATCAAGCTGTAGCAATGAAATAAAAAGGTCCAGGCAAACAAAACTGCTTGTGAGGTTGTATTATAGTTGAAATTTAATTTCTGTAATCTCAGAACCTTTGAACCTGAACAGTTACAGTTTTTATAAAGAGAAAAGTTTCAGAAAATTCAAATCCTTTATTTATTTATATATTTATTTATTTATTTAGTTAGTTAGTAAGTTAGTTAGTTGTTATTACACAGTTAAAAGCGTCTAAAACATAAAGATCAAAATGTCTTAAGAGATTTTGAAAGTTCAATCTATCCTGGAAAAAAAGGGGGGCAAAAGAATTTACACAAAATACTTTGTGCATTCATTGACTAAAAAACAGGAAAGAAGGACCAGGCTGACTGTTAGTATTGTAGGTGTTAAAGGGTTAAGGGGGTAGAATCTATCTATCTATCTATCTATCTATCTATCTATCTATCTATCTATCTATCTATCTATCTATCTATCTATCTATCTAGAATAATTAATCAATAATAGAGAGTTGTCGCCCCACAATCGGAAGGTTATGGGCTCGATTCCAGCTCCTGCAGTCACATGCCGAAGTGTCCTTGAGCAAGACACTGAACCCCCAATTGCACCCACTGTTGTTGTATGAAGGTGGTGTGAATGTGTTAGCTATAGCTGATGGCTATATTAGTGTCAGCTGACCATCAGTGTGTGAACGTGGTGTGATTGGGTGAATGAGGCTAGCAGTGTAAAGTGCTTTGGGTAGTCGGTAAGACTAGAAAAGCGCTATATAAGTACTGGTCCAGTCCATTGGTCCATTCCATTCCAAAACTGATTTCTTTACCTAGTTTGATTCTTGGTAATACTGCTTTTCATGCCAGGCGTGAAATGTGTATGCTTGTTTTCCTCTTGTGCTTGTTGTAAAATAAAACCAAAAGCTAGAAGCTGGCTAGGCTGAGAGAGTGGTTGATCACCATTTAAGTACTTCTGTAACCTAGTGCTGGCAATGATCAATTGTTTGGTTAAATACTTGTTTAGATGCCTTGCTCATTATTGCATACACACTTTTTAAAGAAGAAAGATACAAAACTCCAAATGTCAACACCTTGATGTGGTAGAGGGGTTTGTGTAGCCCTGTGAACCTGGGAGCTTTGTTGTTGGAGGCATTACCTCTGGGTTTTCCACACACACTGGTCCCAGACCCAAAGTGATTCAATAAAGAAGGCTACATGGAAAGGCTTTAGGTGACAAAACAACCTCACCAGGGAGCGGGAAACTGGAACACCTCCCTGGTGCATCAGGTGGCAGAACTTCTTTCCATGGGTCCAGTCAGACAAAATTTGAGGTAGTAGACCTCAGCATGCTGACCCCAGTAATGCAGAGTAGTTGTGGGGATGACAAATAACCACTAACTGGCTGGGAAAGCTAATGTGGGGATGCTCAAGGCAGAATATGCCAGGGTGACCCTTTTTCACTGATTCCATGTCTTACACACCTGCACACACATACACAAACAGGACACTGATTCTTAGATTGCACTCCAACAGGCCTCCTGTAAGAACTTACCAAATGGGAAATTGGTAGCTGCCTGTGTGCATGCTGGCTTTGCTGTTGAACTAAATCATTTACTGCAGCAAAACAACATCACTGCTAAAAGACCCCTCTCTGAGAATTCATCTAACAAGCCTTCCAAACTAGTTGAGAGCTGTGGGAGTGTGTTTGAGTGTGTTCAGATGAGTTTGTGTGCTTTGCACCCGCTAAGGTCCCTGTGAATTCTTCATTTTTCATTAGCTGTCTGCTGTTTAATTTGGTCCTGGCACTTGTGACTCACCAAATACACACGCTGTCACAAACTACTGAGACACTTAACGTAGTTTCGAAGTCAATCCACAACAGGCTGCTCACTCGCCACATCTTTCAGCAAGGTAGAGGGCCCCCGCTGGGCCACTAGAGCATGATGAGAGATTAAGCTAGCTCTCCAGAAGTGTTGAAGCACAAAATGGTCACCCACCTATTGCTACAAGGGGCCACTCCGCCCCCCCTCCCCCAAAGTGGTAAACTCATCCTCATCCTCTCTTTTTTTTTTTTTTTTTTCTGCAAGAAAAAAAAAGTTTAAAAAAAAAAAAATCTAAAATGTTTGGTTTTGTCAACAAGCTTGGACAAGAAAAAAAGCTACCCTTTTAAAAGTACCAAGTCATAATACATATACTGCATCTGTCAAGTGCACACCAAAAAGGCATATTAAAGCTTTTGTTCCTGGTGCACTTTCGGTGAAATACGTCTGAAGTTTTGAACTAAAAATCTGTCTGTATTAAAGTAAGAGAAGCTGGCTACAAAGCCAGATTCCACTAAAAAGGATACAGACTAAATATTTTCTTATAGTATATTTGATAAATGAGAGGCTTATTTGAAAGTGTTTATTATTAAATAAAACTAAATAACAGCCAAATCACTAACTCTAAGGGGATATTTTTTCTGTTCATGTGTACACACTGGCAAGTATCTACTACAGTGAAGTCACGTTTTTTCACACAAAAACATGCATCCCTGCCCCCTTTTTTTTTCTTCTGGAATGATTCAGTTGTGTGATACAGTGGGTTCAGTGGTCTATTTTCCAGCTCACAAAGCAGGTGAGGCAGGTAGCTAGCGCATCTGCTCACTTTACCACTACAGTGTTACATCTTGACACTACCTTTTATGGGACCCATAAAATAAAAATTAAAAGCAATAAAGAGGCCCATCATCTTATAAAGTCTACCAAGAATGAATGGGGGCTTGTAAACATGTAAACACTTAACGCTTATTCACATTCACCAGCATGGGGTCATATGTGCTCCCCTTTTTTGAATTTTTTATTTATCACTGGATCATTTCTGCTCTGACAATTCAAACCACAGTCTACCTTCATCCTGTTCCTCTCTTCCTGTACTCTAGCAACCCCCCAAGCCTTCAGATATAGGAACTAATGACAGATAGAGGTAATCAATGCACTGCACGGCTTCTGCTAAGCCCCCCTATCCTATTCTCATGCATTACTGGTCTGTCTCCTTCATTACCTATTCAACCTCTCCAGTTCGCCGCATGGCTAATCCTTTCTTTAGCTTTCCATCCCTCTCTCCCTATGTCCACAATTCGCTTTATCTCACTATCCATTCCCCAACTCCACTTCACCCTTCCTCTTTTTTTTACTGTAATAGCCCTCTTCAGTTACTGCTCTTTGTGGTGTATCTCCCACTGCACACTTGCCCCGCAACCTCAAGCTACCTGTCTTTTCTTTTAAATTACTTATAGGACACGTTAAGGGCATTTTCAATCCCAGTCCTATCCTAATTACTGGAGAAAATGAAATATTTAGCCCAAAACTTCAGTTTGCTTCCTCAGTACAAGCAAAGACGTGCTGATGTGGTACTGGATCCATGTAGGAAAAGTTCATCCTTTTCAAGGCTGAATCTGTATATCTTATCTGCTAAACAGTAGTCTAATGAAGTCCCAGATAGCAAAATGCATAATCATTTTGTCTTACTGTGCCTCATTAGATCCTTGTCTCAATGTCATGCCTGTCCTCAGTTTGTGTGTATCTGTGTGTGTGTGTGTGTGTGTGTGTGTGTGTGTGTGTGTGTGTGTGTGTGTGTGTGTGTGTGTGTGTGTGTGTGTGCAATTTGCACATATGCATATGACTACACTCTGTATGTGTGGGTTTTCACATTTTTATGCCCATATTATGCAATTTGTTGTGTTATATTCTCTAATGGTAATAATGTGATACTATCCCCACAGGAGTGGTGAGTCATCGAGTTTTATTATGCACTTCACTCCAAACCATTACAACAATTGATATTGTAATTGGATTGCATACATTTTCATTTGCAGTTTTTATGACTACTTTATGATTTTATTACCATTTTATTCAAGTGATCATTATCATTGCTGTTATCGTCATCATTGGTTCCTTCTGGGACATACTACAGCTGTTGAAACAAGCACTGGTAAGCAGTGTTTATTTTTGTTTGGTTTTATCAAGGTCAGCTTATTGCTAATTCTCTCTCTCTCTCTCTCTCTCTCTCTCTCTCTCTCTCTCTCTCTCTCTCTCTCTCTTTAGGACACACACAGGTTAGCAGAAACATTGGTACAGCGTCAAAGGCTATGATAATGACAGTTTTCCCTTCTGCTGTGCCATCACCATCTGGCATATCTTGAGAGGGAACTATGACACATATACACACACACATTAAAAACACACACACACCTTGCAACATTGGTCCCTGCAGGTTCAAGGCAAGCATGCTGTTCATCAGTGTTCACAATCTGTTTGCTGGTTTGGGCCTCCTACCCAACTGTTACCCAACAGTAAGCAAATAGCCCACACACAAGGACCATGGACCTGTGGAGATATGCAACCAAAGCAAATGCATCAAACAAAGATGTTTGGACAGGAGTCAAGCCAGCAGACCCACAAAGCATTGTACCATAATGAGGAAGAAAGGAAAACTCATCACGATGCAGTTTTTTCCAGTCTTAATCTATTAAAATATTCTTCAATTTTACTTTAATTGTGTGCAATACCTTGCCATTATGAAAGCTGAGTATAAGTATATATTTCTTATAGTATGTACTAAAAAGAAACAGTTTAGCACAATCTTCTTAACATATAATTACAAATAAGATGCTCAACTCGGCTTAATTTTCAAGCAGACAGGATTGCTAAGGCAGACAAAACTGTCTTAAAGCGGAAGCTCTGTATCTCCATCTCTCCAGCTGCTAAACCCACTACCTTCTGGACTGGGGCTAATTGTGTAAGTCTGCATGCTAAAAGAGATAGGGAGCAATTCATGGAATGAGGGGTAGAGGAGAAGAGGGCAGACAACTGTCAAATTGAAGTGGTTTTAATTATTCTGTCTAGGAAAGCATTGCCTGAGACAATGTTGTTAAATTTCAATATATATTTTTACAGTTTTATTTTATTTGCCTTATGTTGTCGTAATCAAGGGTAGACAGTGGGTTATTGAGAAAGCTGTGTGTCCCAGGATCAGGAGTCAATTTAATGCATGAGCAGATTAAATCCTGTTTGCAATAAATCACGCTTATGGCTTTCATTCTTGTTAGAGAGATTTGTGCCGATTTAAACCTCAGCCATAAAAATGAGAGCTTTGCAAATCAGTGAGGATAAATTTACATCTTTCTATGATGCTCACATGCCCACATTTGAATGTAATGGCTTGGAAAGCACTACAAAATAAACATGGCAGAAAAATTATCCTAGACATGGGCTGTTTTTGAGGGAACACAGATAATTTATTCTTCAGTCTGAAGCTGTCTTTTGATGGAGTAATGGAAGCACAGTGACATGTATTACCATCAGTAGGAAAGTTGAAGTTAATAATGGCACGGACCAGTATGACAATTTGCCTTGACTTCTCAACAAGACACTGCGTAAAGCTGTTCGACCTCAAGTGCAAAGGTTGATTACAGCTGACTGTGTACCATGTTAACTTGGCAGAGTATTACAATGGACTAAAACTTAAGACATTAGGTTACACTAATTTAGGGTGGGACTGAACCTCCCATAGCCATTCAGAAGTTGGCACTTCATGTTATAACTAAAAAGAGCACATTGTGAAATGGAGAAGCACAAATATGAAAAAGAAACAATAACACAAGGCCCTATTTTCTACTGGGATATTTTACTTTACCTCAATATATGCATTTCATTGTGGATGATTCTCTGTTGGCAACCCAAACCATTTCCTATTGTCTGTAAGTAAGCCAACTTAACATCATAAACCCTCATTAATGGATGCTAGGCATTGAGGTATTATACATTAGTCTGCTTTTGATAGATAATTCAATCCTGCTTTAATTTAATTCTTGGTTTAATAAATAAAACTGTTGATAACAGTGGAGTGTCATAGTGTTTTCTAAACCTTTGTAATAGCACATTGAGAAAGAAGTATACCCAAAGTTTATTCAGAGCTATGGAAACATACAGTGGAGGCCAAAAATTATTGGAACACTCATCATTTAAGAAATTTCAGTTGATTCATTGAATTTGCCATGAAAATATCCATTAAACAAATTATAAGTCGTCATTATGTCATGATGCTGTATATTCCTGTGCTTTCTGAGTTACAGAAAGCGTGGGATAACATGAATATTGAAGTTCTCAGGAAATATATTGTCACAGTGCCAGAGACGTGCTGTTCTAATTGCTGCAAAAAGTGGAAATAAGAAATTAAAAAAAAAAAGTAGATAAAAACGGTAGATTTTACTTCATATATTATTTATTTATTTAGATATTTGTTGTGCTGAAGACATGAAGGTGTCTCAGATAAAAATTATAATGTGAAGACTATGCAACAACGAGCCCTAAGTGTGTGTGTGTGTGTGTGTGTGTGTGTGTGTGTGTGTGTGTGTGTGTGTGTTTGTGTCAAATCTTCCCCATATGTATTATTCACTAGATATGAATCTTCATTACTACTGTGCATTAAGTGAGTTCAGTTTGTTTGAATTTGTATTTGCCTTTTAATTTAACCTTTAAGCGACTGCCAGTTGTATGTTTAAGAAACCACTTTTATCACTCCACGTTGCTATTTATATATTTTGTAATTTTACACTTAAAACGGCTAAAAATGTTTTTCTTTCTTTTCTTTTTTCATTCAAGCTTGTGTTTAAAAACAGCAAGACTAATAAATTTCAAAGTCACAGGAGAAAGCCCTTTTCAGGATTTAAGCAGATCTCATGGAATGAGTTCCAACCACAAGAATGAAATTTGATCATCAGAAACTGATGATACAGCATTACAGTATTTTATCACCCCATAGGCTGCCCAACCGACTGGAGTTTCCCTTACCATAACCCTACAGCAAAATCAAAATATAAATCAGAACTTTAAAATCTGTAACAAGTATTATGTGCTGCACCACAGCTCAGGCGCAGAGAATCAGCCTTTAAATTTGAACATTTATCACACATTTGATCACGGAAGATAAAATAAAGACTATTAACGAGTTAATTTTTCTGGTTGATATACACCCCATGTCTTATAACAGCAATGAAGACGGTGCTGTATTTATCATCATGAAATATAAAGCAGTGTATGGTAGACTTGCCATACTTAATGAAGGCTCACTAAGATTGATGTTCTGTTCTTTATTAATTCTGTAATGAATGCCATAAAAATGAGAGCTTTGCCCACTGTTTGTGTGTGCATGTGTGCATGTTTCTGTGCACATGTGTTTGCAAACTTTTGACGAAAGTCATCTACAAAAAGGTTGACTTAGATAACAGGAATTATGTTGGGTCCTTACAAATGATGTAATTTATGACTATACTCTGTATGTGACATGAAAAAACATTTGTTATGATTTGGTGCCATTAAAAACAGTGACTGACTAATTGGCTGATTGCAGGGCTGTACAAAAAAGTATGGATACAGCTCAGTGTTTTTTGCCCTGACCGTTTCTCAACCCGATACAGTAATGGATCAAAAATGTTACCCCCCCCCCCCCCCCCCCCCCCCCTTAAATTCCTGTTACTACAATGGCTTTTGTGCCTGTTTGTCACTGCTAAGAAAAGTAACCATAAACCTAATGTTACTCTGGGCAATGACAGAGAGCAGCACTGTTCAGGTGACAAGTAGGGGAGTTGAAAGACTTGGCATTGCTTATAGAAACAGAACAGTGAAACAGAAACAGACATTATTCTGAGATTTTTTTTTTTCACAGCAGTGATGGCACACCCACAGTTCTGTACCATTGTGCAAAAAGTAGCTATATTTTTTTTCTTTCATGTCCCCAGTCTAACATTCACCCATACAACAAAGGTAAACCTTACAATTTTACAGGTTAGTAAATTCAGAGCTAACCTGTAAATTGCAGTTCCATCTTGTAAAGATGCTAAAACTGCATCCATGTAGATTCTCATTCATCCAGTCCATTATTATTCTGAAGACTCAAAAAACAAGGCAACTGGAAAGTGTAGTTTTTGGGGAAGACAAGTTGCATTTGTTCCTGCCGAACCAATTTTAAAATTGCGGTAAAACACTTATATAAGGACAGGTTAGACCTATTTTTAACATAGCAATCTTGGGTTACACACTCTGAACGGTTCCATAAGACCACTGGAACACAAAATTAACATTTCAAGGAACAATTCCATAGACCTGAGATTTCACATAAACTCATGTGATCAAATGTGACTTTAGAGGATCCACAAACAAGGAGCAAAAAGACTAAAATAAGAAGAAAATAATATGGTTGAAAAATACCAAAAGCTAGTCTTTTCACTTTTGCTTGGCTTGGGATACATTTGTGTTCACATTAACTGTCATATTTAGTGACACTTCCCTTCCAAGAAAGAAAAAAGATCAAAAACTGATAAAATTGAGAGACACAGACAAGGAAAGTTAAGGTAGTGGAAAAGCTAAGTGTAATATTTAACACAGAAAATGACAATTGTGACAGGCTGTGTGTGCATGTTTTACAGCACTAAGATGATACACTGAAGCTGACACTAGGCCTGGTGTCACATCTTGTCTTTATTAGTGTGGAGAATTATGAGGTGTCAGACCCGCTCTAATCATGTAACACAGTTTAGGGACACTCAGATAAATGCTCTCACAACTCATTCAGAACTGTGAAAAATGTTGAGGGTAAAAGCATAGACACTTAGGAAGCTTGTTTACTTAAAAGCTTAAATTAATTAAAATGTTGAAACTGTGTTGCTTGCTGAGTGAAAGGAGTTTCCTTTTTCCACATGCAACATTTAGGTAATACAGTGGATATCAGTAAATGCTGTTGTCTAACCCAAATGACGGACTGAATTTTAAGGTGAAAGTGAAAATTGATTATGGAATTTATTTATTTATTAATGTATTTCTGTCTTTCCTGTTATTTTGAATTGAGAACCACAATAAAACAACTTTAAAAGAAGTTTAGATTTGACATACCTGAAGAAAAAAGAACTATTTCAGTATCTTAGTACTACCTTAAACACATTAGGCACAAAACAAAAAAACAATCCGTAGATGAAACTAATATCAGAGCACATGGTCTCCTTGGGAAGCCACCCTATCCTGTCTTATTTATTGCTTTATTGCTCAACTGACCAACTAAAAGTAGGACACAGCATTAATACAAACTAGCAGAACAAAGTGAGGACAAAAGCAGGAGATGAGTGGTCGAACAACTACCCCAGTACAATATGAGTGAATTCAAAGCAGAACAAAAACAAAGACACTGCAAAGAACTGACCATTGTCCCACACAAATAAATTCTGCTGTCATGGGTTTGTGCATAAAGAGATCTTTTGTAGCTCATTTACGTGTTCATCAATACCCTTTACTACTTTACTATTATGCTCCCAGCAAATCAGTGGTTTGAGAAAATCTGCATTTTGTTAATGAAACCCTTTTGTCTGTTCTGTGTGCAGTAACGTGTACACTAAAGCCAGTGTCCTTAGTCTGTATGACATTTTAATTCAACATCCATCACACTCACAGAGCAGCTTTCCACTTCTGCTTATTTTGTCCTTTGACCTCAATCTGAAGCTACAACAATATACAACGGCAAAATCAATAATGAAACATTTGATCATCACATATTTGCCCTTCGGTGACCACATTATTATCTGCTTCCATTACTAATTTTCCCTTTCAGCCCCCCCACCCCCCCGCCACACACACACACACACACACACACACACACACACGCACACACACACACACACACACACACACACACACTTGACCTGGCAAAACCAATCTAAGGCTGGATCTTGAAAGGCTAGAAGGCATTCAAAGAAATGTCTTGACACAACAGTCTGACAGAAAACAAAAGGAGACGCAGACTTTTAAACATGAGGTAATGGGACACAGGTGGAAACAAACTTGGTCTGGGATTACAATCACAAGGGCGGAAAAACACAAGGGCAGGAAGTGAAGCGATCTGAAACAAGAGGAGAGACATGACTAAAAAATAAAACCAGACATGACAAACATGAAAGACAAGACTGAAGTAAAAGGCACCAACTTAACACAACGGATGAGACATGACATTTCCCCCTACGGAACCCTGGAAGCAATACACTGTATTTCTGCAACCTATATTTCTTTATATTTTCTAATGTACACATCCTAAACATGTAATATGAACACTTCCTTTATGACTTCTTGGCATTTAGCTTATACATTATGCCTTTACTTAACTTTAACTTAATTATACTACAGTAATTCTTTAATGCTAAATATTTACCCTTAGTACGCTAATTGAAAGAACTAGGAAAATGGTTGGCCTGGTTTACAGTGACAGCAAATAGATCATTCAGGCTGCACGTACAAGGGGTGGGGATGAGTCCACACTATTTGAGTAGTGTTTCCCTAAAGACTGTTATACACTCAGGCTGTCAAACTGGCTGGGTAGGGGAAGACCATAGTCCAACCAGAAACTCAGGATTAGCATTGGTTCCACAATTATGATGGTTACTTTACATGGCTTGATCCCCTGTCCTGTGGAAGTTCCAAGGCACTGCAATGGATGGGCCTAGTAAAAGGCACAAAGGTGATGCTGAAAAAGCCAGATAAATGGGAGGAAAAAAAGAGAGAAGCTAACCTTATTCCTTCTGTTCCATATTTGTCACAGCTGCTGTAGGAAACGTTTTGCTCACCTGTCTGAAGTTTAAACAGCTTCATTTGATTTGGCTTTCGTAGGGTGGCATCATCTGCTATTCAAGCCCAGAACCCAAAGGCTATTATCTGATAACTTGTATCAATCTATAAAATAGATATTTCTAATGAAAGTGGGTAGCAAAGCAGCCCTTTTACCCCCCAACTCTTCTGTCTCAAGTTGCAAATTGCCATTGTGCCACTTGAAGGCCTGAAAACTAGGACTGGTCCCCATAAAGTGCATTGTTAATATACAATTTTAGTAACTTGTTGTACATTAGTATGTTCTAGAGAACTATATATTGGTACAGACATTTATTATTCTACTGTACTTTTCTGCAGTTCTTTTTATGAACATGCCTCTCTCACTCACTATCACCTCAGATGTATTGCAGATGGATGTTGTGTCACATTCCTTCCCTTCCAGAACACAACTGACAAAACCCTATTATACAGGTTTTACAGGTTTCTGTTTTGTTCTGTCCTTTGGGTTATCCATACTGCTGTTTACTATTAATGGTCTAAGTGTATACAACACAGAAACAAAATATATGTACTACGCAGGGTGTGTGTGTGTGTGTGTGTGTGTGTGTGTGTGTGTGTGTGTGTGTGTGTGTGTGTGTGTGTGTGTGTGTGTCTTGAGGGCTATGAAAATGCATAGTATTTCTATCCTTCATAATCATTCTTTTAGGCTTCTACATCTTTTTCATAACATTCATGAACAACATGGCTATGCAGTTTTATGTTCATCCCCATGGCCACAACACAAAGGTCTCCTTTCTCTTCAAAGCTCAAAAATTATATTTCACAATATCCCTGCCTGCTTTTCTTCTCCCCATGAAACACAGCAGAAATCTAAGGCATAGTCTTATGGAAACCCCTATAGGGATGCAATAACACAGTCAGTACCTCCAGTCCATCAGCCTAATGTCATATTATTATTGACCATCTGAGAGATGATTGCTGCTGGATAATTATCTGCATGTATCACAAGCATGACTATTGCACAAGCCAGGAGACAACTCATAAAACTATTCCATATAATGAACCACCAAATGATCTACCAACAAAGGCATTTAATGACGCCACAAATGTAAAGGCAATTCTGAGACACAAAGGGGTACACTCAATACGACGTCCTCAAGACATTACAAAGGAAGGGGATGGTTGTTCGAAACAGCAGATGGATAGATCATGTGAATGAGTCACATTGGCCTGGGACTGCATACTGCACACATTACTGGGGAGGGTAATTGATAGCAAAGCAAGAGAGCAGCTTTGCATTTCTTCAGCTTCTGACAGGTGTAAATACTGAGGTACAAAATCACACAGTGACAACTGAAAGACTGAAAACTGACTTACAATAACAGAGATACTAGGCAGACAAACTAGACAGTCTACTACAGTGGTCAACCAAACACGTCAGATAGAGAATCATCATAAAAAGGAGCAAGATGGACAAACAATAGGGCAGTAAAACAGCATTTGTTGTCATGTCCATAACTCAGACTCCCTTGAGTTTTTCCTCTGAAATGAAAATCGGACATTGTAGTTCCTCTGCTGGAGTGTCAGGGGAGAAAAATCCATCTCTCTTGCCGCTTCTTCTCCGAGCCCTCTCTAAATCTCATCTGGTTTCATCATAAAAAACGACAGGCTGTCTTAGTAAAGCATAGAGCTTATATCAGTATGAGGTCTAGAGTGGGCAAACAGGCAGGACAAACAGGGCCTGGATGAAGCTTCCCATTCTCACAGTTTGCTTGTGTAGTAAATATAAACTCGTCACAAAGTCAAAACTGCAGGTAAAAAAAATGTACAATTTGTTTGACAATTCTTTGCATGACTTTGAAGTTAAAGTAAGACAAGGGAGATGGAATTTAAAACAAAGTAAAACATCCAATGGAGGCTAAAATCTTTGAATAGAAAGGTTCTCATTATATTTGTCTTTAAGGGTTTTGACAAAAGGTATATAGCTAATGACTGACAAATCATCTGGAGGTGTATGGTTATTCAGTATCGTGAATAGTGTGTGTGTGTGTGTGTGTGTGTGTGTGTGTGTGTGTGTGTGTGTGTGTGTGTGTGAGAGAGAGAGAGAGAGAGAGAGAGAGAGAGAGAGAGAGAAAGGGAGATGGAGGTGTTGTGTGGAGTATGATGTACATAGAAAACAAAACTGAAGTGAGCCTTCAGGCTAAAAAAAACCCAACAACATAAAACAAACAAAAAAAGCAAAACAAAACAAAAAAACCAAAACAAGAAACAAACATAGCTTTAAGCAGAGTAGCTTGATGTCCTTTGTAGTAAACAGTGGCATATTGTGTTCTTGTGTGTGGGATGGTATGCATATGTTTGCCAATGTAACCTCAGAGAAGAAGTGAGAGAGGCTGCAGCTGAACCAACAGTGAGGTAAAATGTAGCAGTGTTGTTTATTAATAACATGGCTAAAATTGCACAAATATTTACCTCCATATGTGGTGATACATCTCTAAATGTATTCAACAAACAGAAAATCTCCCCTCATTAGGTAAGTTAGTCTTGGATACAACATAAGTCTATTTTGGAGCCATATTTATTTATATTACATAAAGTTGTTTTGTTGTGGCTTTGTATATGTAGTAAAACAATCCATGTGGAGAGCAAAAGCAGGCTGAACATACACCTCTGTGGAGATATCTCGGTTCCCCAAGTGTAGTAATCTTAGGGCAACTGATTTATCTATTGATCTATCCATCAAAATGTTCACTTCAACAATAAATATGCTTAACAGTGTGTTGCTAAAGCTAAATTTTGGGAAAAAAATTCCCATCAGTTTGGAACAAATAAGACATCTATCCACGTTTCACCAAATTACTGTTAATCTGTATTTTTTCTATACCCTTGAAAACAGATATAACAAAGCTTGCTATTTCACATTTTCCAAATGCTTTGAGACAAACTTAAGATCTGTGAAATTCATGTTCATCATGAAACATTTGTTTCTATTAGTGAAGCACCTGAACTGTGTATTGGTAAATCAGAAGTCTTGACAGGAAGTCACTGAACACTAACTGCCAAAGACACTGGAATAACTACAACAATTGCATCTAGAGAAATATATCACGGTATAAACTCTAAACTATGAAATTATTCTGTAAAAGATCCAGTAAATTATTGCAAATATCAAGGTCCAAGCAGAAATTCCCTGCAAACATTAAAATTGATGATTGACAGTTATAATGTAGGATGTGCGTTTTTATCGCAATATATATTCTGCAAACCCCAAAAGTCAAAATAACATTTTTTTCCCATATTGTGCAGCCATATTTTTTTTTACCTGTAAACTTAATAGAGTATGAATTATTTTTGTTAAATTACGTCATGCTCCAAAAGCTACAGAAATACTCACCTTAAATTTTCAATTATATAAACTTTTTATTATATTTTTTTTAAAATTGTAAACAACATCATATCAAGTTCAGTGAAAGATGTCTGTTTTCAATGTCAGTAAGTAAATGTGTGCTTCAGCAGTAAGCTGAAGCACACATTGTTTGCTTACAAACTGTAACAGAATTTGTGAAGAAACCAACAAATTTATCTCTAACAACAAGATATAACATCCAGTCTACCTTTTTAACAAACCATCCTTCAACATCACTTGTATTACCAGTCGGAGAATTTAGAGATTGACTGAAAACACTTTTTTTTCTTCTTCCACTCAACCTTTGGTGCCCCCAATTATAACATGAGAGCAAACAAGTCAAGAGTACAAGTGAGTGTTGATACTACAGTATGAAGCTTGCAGGTTTGGTTCAGTTAGCTTACCACACACAATGAGGCAGGGTGTTGGTGAGACATTCTACATCTGAACCTCCTCAGCAAGGCTCATCTTCATGATCGAGTGGAACAGAGGTTCTTCCTTCTCACCAAAATGAGCCAGTAGAAGAATCATCATCTTTATGACTTCTTCTGAGCAACCAGTGGGCTGATCTCTTTCAGTTTGCTGCTTGAGAAGAGCATCCAGAACTTCTCTGTATTTTATGTGTATCAACACGTTTAAGGAAGTTTAAGAGACATGCTCTCTTTTTGCCCACATTGGCAAGGAAGGACTCTGTCAAACTCACACCAGTCAGTTCCTGGAAGTGTGCTGCCATACTGACTTCCTTAAAAACAGAAATGGCCATTATTCCAATAATTCCTGGATGCTTGCACCTTTATTAATGTATTTACACTGTGTGGAATAGGTGAACTTGATTAATTGTCTCAGCATCTGAATCATAGTTCATTTCTTCAAAAAGCTTCATTTGCTCTTTCTTTTCTAGTTGACTCTCCACAGTCTCAGGGAGTGGCAAATGTTTGGGCACCCAGTTGATACAACCATACATGTCTTTAACACTTGCTCTGTGTTTGGCAGATATTTCTTTGTCATCACCTGAGGCTATTTTGTGTTTCTTTATCTTTGGTGTGTCGAGTCCCTTGACGTTTTCAAATCTTTACTGGAGTTGCTTTACCAGGGAATGATACCAAAGTCCAATAACATCTCCATCAATTACATCTTGAAGAGACTTTGGTGGTGTTGTGTTTGGTTGGATTCTTACAAATCTTAATCTTCCGTCTTTCCAGACTGTACCAACTCTTCAGGGAGCTTCTGCCATGGTATCTGAAACATGTCTACCCAGTTTGGCACAAGTGGATGACAGCCTCCTGAGGGAAATGATGTAGATGATGCTGGTGAGAGAGTGCCAGAGGATGGAGAGGGAGATGGAAGAATAGACACTGGAAAGAACATGCCACAGTCGGCGCTGGAGCGAGTCCGTAAAGTACAAAAAAATATTTTTTGAAAGCAACCTCATCTTGTGTTTACTGTTCAAACAATATCATATCACATAACATGAGTCCATGTTTGTTGTCTGAAGGGTTTGGACCCTATATAAATGTGTTTTCCTCTTGTTATTGTAATTATTTGGTACACCTGGTTGACTTTTTTTTGGCAAACAACTGCTCCCACTGAATTTTTTTTAATGTGGGAGGGAACACATCGGGTAATTCAGTAGCCAGCGCGCTGCAAGTGGAAAGTGGCATTCGTGGTCTATTCGAGGTCTGCCAAGGATTATACCCAATGACAAGGGATTCATTTTTCCGTCTCAGAAATTGTGTAGATTTTAGTGGTATCCAGCCAGGTTTGGATTGGCTGAGGAGCACCTGTTGCCAGCTGGATTCTCCTGTGTTGTGTGGCGGGGCAATGGGAGATGCGGACGCAACCTCCTTTGTTTCTTCTTGTGGGATTTTCCATTAGGATTTAAATTTTCAAGGTGTGAGATAGGATTTGCCTACACCTGTGTATTATATGGATTCTCAGGAGGAATTACAGAGACTTTTGGACCCTTTCTTTTCTTTTTGGACTGAGTTCTTTTTTAGTTAATATATGTATGCAGAAGTACAGGGAAGCTGCCCTCCAGGTCAGGTGTGTTTTATGTTGGGGCTATTTCACTTAAGTATTATCAAGTTTTTTGGGCTGAAAATTAGTTTTTTTCATTAATTAAAATATTCATTTATTTCCATCAGCAATTGTGTGGTTTGTTTGAATCAGTTAGTTTTCTTTTTCCATATTGTTTAGACCGCCAGCACAGGCTAATTACTGGCGACGAGAGCCCATCCACCTGCCCTTGCATTGCAGCGGTTGAATCTACAAATATTGATAAAGTCGAACTGGTACATATCTTTCAGAAGCAAGTCAAGTTGGTTCAGGTTATAAGTCTTTCCCAACTTGTGTATGTTTTGCATTTCTGCATTTCTTTCTTCTTTTTTTTTGTTTGGCATTTCTTCATCAATGTTTTAAATGGCAGACACTAGTAGAAGCTGCTGTCTCTCTAGTTTTATGTAAAACAACAATCAAATTTTCAAACCCATGTCTGTGCTTTCTGGACATGTGAGAGGTAAAAGATGATTTTGCCGGGAACACACTTTTGCATCCTCTCACTGGGTAAGCTACATGATGCCCCTCTGTGTGCTCCTTCAAGTGAAGGAGTTCACTTGAGGTTTACCACAGGCTTTAGCATGTAGACAGATCCCGCTTAGCATGATGTTCAGTGGAAAAACATGTACCACTAATAAAACAGTCCATCCCCTAAACACGTCAGACCATGAATTAGTCACATTTCAATGCTGTTATAAATGTCTAATGTATTTAGATGTTACACCGTTGGTAAGACTTATAAACCCAGTTCTGCCGAAATCTTAAAGTTGTGTAGATGTAGGTTATTTACTGAGGTAACTCCTTGAAAATCCAAACCACTGATAACCATTGGATTTACACCTCAAATACACCAGCTGCGTCTGCGTTGCAGCTCCTCTCCACTGCGTGTTGACTGCATTTGTCAACTCACATTGTGGTGGCGAAATCAATGTTCCAGGAAACAGATGTTAGCTCAATTTATCCTGAGATGACATTTGTAGGAGTTCAAGAGGTTACGTACTTGAAAACAGGACACTCCGGTCAGTCTGACCCAAAAACAAGTTGAGAGATGGCTGTGGGAACGTCTAACAGTTGACTTTCCCAGAAAACCGTAAGGGAGGTTTTGCAAATTTCTAATCAGCCAATCACATGGTAGTGACTCAATGCATTTAAGAATGTAGACATGGTCAAGACAATCTGCTGCAGTTCAAACCGAGCATCAGAACGGGGAAGAAAGGTGATTTAAGTGACTTTGAATGTGGCATGGTTGTATGTGCTAGACGGGCTGGTCTGAGTATTTCAGAAATTGCTGATCTACTGGGATTTTCATGCACAACCATCTCTAGGGTTTACAGAGAATGGTCTGAAAAAGAGAAAACATCCAGTGAGCAGCAGTTCTGTGGGTGAAAATGCTTTGTTGATGCCAGAGGTCAGAGGAGAACAGTCAGACTGGTTCAAGCTGATAGAAAGGCAACAATAACTCAAATAACCACTCGTTGCACCCGAGGTATACAGAAGAGCATCTCTGAATGCACAACACATCGAACCTGTGGGCAGATGGGCTACAGCAGCAGAAGACCACACCGGGTGCCACTCCTGTCAGCTAAGAACAAGAAACTGAGGATACAGTTCGCACAGGCTCACCAAAAATGAGAAAATAGAAGACTGGAAGACTCTCTGATGAGTCTCGATTTCTGCTGCGACATTTGGATAATAGGGTCAGAATTTGGCATCAGCACCATGAAAGCATGATCCAGCCTGCCTTGTATCAATGGTTTAGGCTGGTGGTGGACCCAAACCAGCTGGACCATATGTGCATGCAAAAATTCTAATTTTCCCGTTACCAACCTTATTGACTTCTCTTTTCAAACAGTGGTGATGGCAGGCTGAGAACATCAGGCTGGATTATGCCTTTTGACGAAGGAAAAATGTTTTCAATTGTGAATGAATGTGTGTGTGTGTGTGTGTGTGTGTGTGTGCGTGTGCGTGTGTGTGTGTGTGTGTGACAGAAGAGGAAATGACAGAGATTTACCCTTGACCTCTAAGACCAGACATAGCGTACTAACCCCTTTCACCAGTTGCCAAGGAAACGAAAATGCTCTTATAATCTGAACAATTGACATCTTCTTCCTGCAGTTATTTACTCATACAGCTTGCTGCCCAGATTTTCTCTTGACACAACCATCTTTTTTTGTTCTTCAGTAGTTACCTAGGGAGCCCACCATCAGGTATAGAGAAATACAGTGTTTGCCACATCAGGCATTAACAGTTCCTCTCCACAGTGAATACTGTAAATATGTAAATGTCCTGAGGAACATTATATTCTCAGGCTGCCCCATCACTTTTCTGCCTTCCCCTGCCTGTTTTAATGTAATTTAGTGGTTGGGCACAGGTGTTTAATACAAATACTACATCCAGCTTGTCATCAATATAATAATCCTCTTTTACAACCCCAATTACATTGAAGTTGGGATGTTGTGTAAAACGTAAATAAAAACAGAATACAATGGTTAGCAAATCCTGTTTAACCTATATTCAACTGAAAACACCTCAAATAAGAGATATTTATTGTTCAAACTAATACTTTTTTTTTCCAAATTTTCACTCATTTTGAATTTGATGTCTACAGTACATTCCAAAAAAGCTGGGATAGGAGCAACAAAAGTTGAGAATTGGGAAAGTTGGGAAAGTTGAGGAATGCTCAAAAAACTATGTTTGTAACATTCCACAGGTGAACAGATTAATTGGAAACAGATGAGTGGTATAATGATTTGGTATAAAAGAAACATCCCAAAAAGGCTCATTTGTTTGCATGTAAGGATAGAGCGTGGTTCACCACTTTGTGAACGAATATGTGAGTAAATCGTCCAACAGTTGAAAAGCAATGTTTCTCTACATACTTTTGCAAACAATGTATGGATTTCATAATCTACAGTCCATAATATCATCAAAAATAGGAACACTTCATAAAACCATTGTCAGTTAACAGTTCATCACTACGTCTACAAGTGCAAGTTCAAACTCTACCATGCAAAGACAAAGACATTTATCAACAACACCCAGAAACACCACTGGCTTCCCTGGGCCTAAGTCCATCTGAGATGGACTGACACAAAGTGAAAAATTGTGCTGTGGTCTGACGAGTCCACATTTGAAATTGTTTTTGGAAATCATGGGCGCCATGTCCTCAGGGCCAAAGAGGACAAGGACAATCCAGATCAGTGCAAAGTTGAAAAGCCAGCATTTGTGATGGTATGGGGGTGTATAAGTGCCCATGGCATGGATAACTTGACAACGTGTGAAGGCTCCATTAATACTGAAAGGTACATACAGGTTTTGAGCAACGTATGCTGCCATCCAAGTGACGTCTTTTTCAGGGACGTCCCTGCTTATTTCAGAAAGACACATTCTGCATGTATTACAACAGCGTGGCTTCGTCGTAAAGCAGACTTTGTAGGTACTAGACTGGCCTGCCTGCAGTCCGGACCTGTCTCCCACTGAAAATATGTGGCGCATTATAAAGCATAAAATATGACAACAGAATCTCCAGACTGTTAAGCTGAACTAAAGTTGTACATCAAGCAAGAATGGTGAAAAATTCCACCTCCAAAGCTTCAACAATTAGTGCCCTCAGTTCACAAACACTTGCTGAGTATTGTTAAAAGGAAAAGTGATGTAACACAGTCATAACACATGCCCCTGTTCCGGCTTTGTTGGAACGTCTTGCAGGAATCAAATTTAAAATGAGTGAATATTTAAAAACAACAACAACAACAACAACAACAACAACAACAACAACAACAACAACAACAACAACAACAATAATAATAATAATAAATACATACATAAAATTTATCAGTATCAACAATTGATATTTTGTCTTTGTAGTGTTTTCAGCTGAATATAGATTAAACAGGATTTGCATTGTATTTTGCTTTTATTTACATTTTACACAATGTCCCAACTTCACTGGAATTTGAGTTGTACATTCAGTTTCCTTGACAAAAAATGTGACCCTCATCCCTGGGGAAAATATTCAGAATGAGGCAAATTTAGTATTCTGTCCTTGTAACAGAAATGCTTATCTAATAAACACTCAAAGTCTTAGAAACAGTCATTAATAAACTCGATAGTCAGTACTTACATAATAAGAGCTAAGCAGGAAAAAAAGAACTTCAGTCTTTCTCGGCTGGGAAGGAGCCAGATTAAGAGGAAACATTTTTTTATAACAGGAGCTGGGCTGGCATGACAAATGTATCCAAAATCAGGTTGGACCCCCGTGGGATCCTTCGAAAAAGCTCATACTGGAGAAGCTGTTCTTGACTTGCTTCATTTTAAGTTGATATTTCAATAGATTTTCCTCACAGCAGCTTATCGTCAACTTATAGCGAAGGAATAAACATCACATAACCCATACTCCACAAGAGAACAGAATAAATGAGAGAAAGTTAAAAGATGAGAACATCATGATGCTGTTGCACTAACCACACGGCCTCAAGAAAAGTTATATAACATCTTGATCAAGGTGAGCACTAATGACTTTTTAAAGGGGTTCAGTTTACATTAGGGAACCCTTTTTCCTCTGCCTGAGGGTAAGAGCTCCTACTTAAAGTGGAAGATGGGTCAGACATCACTCTCTGGGTGTTTGGTTCTCCCCATAACCTTCATAACAGTCTGAACTATATATGTATGGACATGTTTGGATTTCTACATTGCAAAGAGGCTGCCATACCTGGTTTCCCTCAACCCCAGCCTAGTAAAATGAAAACATGGTCTGACATTGCTCATGAGAGATGCAGTCTTCAATCTTGAAAAAAAAACAAACAAAACAATTTCTTCCAAAGATATAACTGGGACTAACACAACATAAAAATCCCCCTTCAGTGCCTTTAGGTAGGAAGAGTCACCACAGACCCAATTGGAGGGGATTTAAAGAAGAAAAAAAAACAAAGCTGATATTTTCCAGGTGTGTCAGAAAGAAATCAGATCTACGATTAAACAATCATTCCAGTAAGTCAGTGCACCAAAGCATTTAACGATTCTGCAAAGACATTTCATTGCTTAAAGGTGTGTTTAATTCCTCACAATAATACTAGACTAAATGTGATTTATCCTCAACTCCTATTATTTGCATAATTTATACAAAACATAATAACTGGAAACTGCTCAAACTGAGGTATAAGTACTCAATTTGAAAACAAGAAGTTGCAAAACAAAGATGACAGCAGAGTTGCTTATTAGAGAACTTTATGCCACAGAAACTTTTCATCCATTTCCAAGGATTGATTGTTTATGGCACAGTGAGTTGTCTGCCCCTAGTGGAATGGCAAATTGACATGAAAGTACAGTGCTTTGGACAAGTGTGCAGCTTTGGCCAGCCCGGAGGACTTAACAAACAGTGGAGACACTGAAAAAAGTGTTTGGTGTGTGTGTGTACGTGTGTGTGTGTACGTGTGTCTGTCTGTCTGTAAGTGCATGTGTGTGGATGATGTCAGTTTCTGTGGTTGTCTGTTACTACTAATGGTGATCAGTAAACTTTTGTCTTTACTATTCATTATCATACAAAGGCTTGGATCAGTTCCACACACACACACACACACACACACACACACACACACACACACACACACACACACAGTGGGCTTCTACTCATCATGGCAGCCTCATCTATCTTCTCAGTATTTCTTATTATTTGGTCTGTGGGTCACAGACCCTGCAGATTTCACGGGTCTCTGCTCCTTATCAAGATCAATTCCATTCAACTTCATAGGAGCTAAGGCCTCTTATTACATAATTGAATTTGGGTTGATAATGAGAGCAGAGCAGAGTCCCAGCACCTGTGATCTGTTGAGATGAAGGGCAGACCACCTGGTGCTACTGCTGCCGCTAACATTTGACTCATCGAAGTACAGATTTACTCCCCTTGTAAACTTCAGCCACGAGGACTCCAAAAAGAGCTTTCAAGCAAAAACTGAATGTGGCTCTACTAAATCTTAACTTGAAATTAGTTTAAACGTTTAACTTTGATTCTCACTATCTCCACACATGACCGATGGATAGTTGTATCGTAGAATTATTCATGCATCACGGCAGCTAAAGTTTCCTGTATTACAGAGAAAATCAACTTTGAAATACACTGCGCAAGTTTCCCCCCCACTGGGAAACCACTTTGAGTTGGTTTCTTCAGAAGACTCTAGCTGTGCAAAAGTGCACTGTGTCAGTGCGTAGAGAGTTAACATATTGAAATAGTTATGATATTGAAACAGGATATGCTCCTGGGGCAGCCTTCAGTAAGAGTGGAGTTTTCACATGCTTTATATTTACAAGCAGAATGTCATCAACAGGGGATGAGAGCAGAACTTTCATTATGCAGATTGATGATCAGTCTTCTCTTGAAAAGGAAACTATCAAAGTGAGGGGACTTTATACATATGTTTTCTCTCCGCCAAGTGCTAGCCTCAGCTGACACCAGCGTCATGCTGTTAATACAAATGAGCTGCCAGTGCATTCTTCTGTGTGGATGAACTTGATGCCCCCACTTATGATCCAACCTGCTTCAAACTAATTTTTAAAAAACAAAAGGCAGAAACATGCAACTAGGAGCATTTGAGCCAAATAATGCAACAGATTATTCAGACTGCAGAGCAGACGCTTATTCAGTTTTTACAGAAATCTTGAAGATACATTTTGTGTCATCAAACAGCATTGTGACAGCTGAGGGCGAGTGAGGCTTTGCTCGGTGACTCAACCACAAGATGGTAGTGAAATCATTCCAGTAATTCAAAAGAAACTTGAGTAGACTGATTTATCTTAAACCTTGAAAGTGATGAAATCATCTGTATGCAGTGTGAGACTGCTCAAGTTACAGCTAGTTGAACCAAACACCTCACAAGAAATCCTTTGAAATAATTTTGTTCATCCTTTAAGCCTGATTTCTCATTCTGTCGCTCGCTAACTCTTTTTCCATCTTACTAACCTTTGAATTCCTTCTCCATTTCCATCACCTCGCACTCTCACTCCTTTTGGAGTATTTACTGGACCTTGACTGTGCACCACTTGTTTGACATTTTGGTTTCTCTCACTGCAGGTGGCCTGGCTTTCTTCTACTTGAACTGGGTCAGGATGTTGCTTTGGGCTCATGTGCTTTCAAGTGAAAGGTAACACATCACAGGTGAGAAAAAGTTCATCCTGCCAAACACTCCCATGTGGGTGCAGCAGGGCTGTTAAACAGCAGAAAATGCATTTCTCACTTGCACTCATTGTCTGTCTCTGCATCTTCACACATCATCATCATCATCAGCAGTAGCTTTTCCCTGGTGGGAGAAATACCCACAGGTATTCAATTATTCAGACGATACACATTATGAACCTTTCTCTATGCACTGTAAAGAAGACACCTACACATGAAAAAGACAAGTCTGAAGTATCTGAGCACTGGCTCCTTGCCTTATTTGCTATTCTATTTACTCTGTAGAGGAAATTAAGAGTTTGCATATTTGAAGACAAAGACTCACTTGCATGCAAAAGTGGGTGGCAATATATAGTGAAAACGAATGCACTTTCAAAGCACTTTGTTATCATTACGATGGTTTAGACCGACAGCAGAATGTATGTCTTCTCAAATGTTCATGAGAAAATAAATTATGTACAATAGATGAGTTTAAGTAAAACCCCAATTCAAATAAAGTTGGGACGTTGTGTGAAACATAAATAAAAGCAGAATATAATGATTTGCAAATCCTGTTTAACCTATATTCAATTGAATATATTACAAAGACAAGATATTTATTGTTCAAACTGATAAACTTTATTGTTTTTGCAAAAATTCTCTCATTTTGAATTTGATGCCTGTAGCATGTTCCAAAAAAGCTGGGACAGGGGCATGTTCCTTTTAACAACACTCAGTAAGCGTTTGTGATCTGAGGACACTAATTGTTGAAGCTTTGGAGGTGGAATTCTTTACCGTTCTTGCTTGATGAAAAACTTCACTTGCTCAACAGTCTGGGTTCTCAATAGTTGTATTTTACACTTCATATTGCCCCACACATTTTCAATGGGAGACAGGTCTGGACTGCATGCAGACCAGTCTGGCACCCGCACTCTTTCACTACAAAGCCACGCTGTTGTAACACATCCAGAATGTGTCTTGTCATTGTCTTACTAAAATAAGCAGAAATGTCCCTGAAAAAGATGTCACTTGGATGGCAGTATATGTTGCTCAAAACCTCTATGTACCTTTCAGTATTAATGGAGCCTTCACAGATGGTCAAGTTAGCCATGCTGTGGGCACTAATACACCCCCATACCATCACAGATGCTGGATTTTGAACTTTGTAGTGATCTGGACTGTCCTTGTCCTCTTTTGCCCTGAGGACATGACGTCCAGGATTTCCAAAACAATTTGAAATGTGGACTCATCAGACCACAGCACACTTTTCTACTTTGTGTCATCTCAAATGAGTTTGGGCCCAGAGAAGCCGGTGGTGTTTCTCGGTGTTGTTGATATACGTCTTTGCATGGTAGAGTTTTAACTTGCACTTGTAGATGTAGTGATGAACTGTGTTAACTGATAATGGTTTTCTGAAGTGTTCATGAGCCCACATGGTAATATCCTTTACACAATGATGTCAGTTTTTAATGCAGTGCTGCCTGAGGGGTCGAAGGTCACGGGCGTTCAATGTTTGCTTTTTGGCCGTGCCACTTATGTGCAGAGTTTTCTCCAGATTCTCTGAATCTTTAAATGATATTATGCACTGTAGATGATGAAATACCTAAATTGCTTGCAATTTACATTTAGAAACATTATTCTTAAACTGTTGGACTATTTGCTGATGCAGTCATTCACAAAGTGCTGAACCTTGCCCCATCCTTGCTTGTGAACAACTGAGCCTTTTGGGGAGGCTCCTTTTGTACCCAATCATGACACTCACCTGTTACCAATTAACCTGTTCACCTGTGCAATGTTCCAAACTGGTGTTCTTTCAGCATTACTCAACTTGCCCAGTTTTTTGCTGCTCCTCTCCCAGCATTTTTGTAACATGTTGCAGAATATTTAAAAATAATAATTATATTAAAGTGTATCAGTTTGAACAATAACACAACGTCCCAACATCGTTGGAAATGGGGTTGTAGAAATTTAGTATTTGTTCTGTCTTGATACTTTATTAATGTAATTGCAGTTTCTAAATTTGTGAAAACAGTGGATTGTGGCTTTACTTAATGTTATCTTTGGCAGAATGAGGAAGCTTTTTGAAGTGAAAAAAAAAAAAAGAAACAAAAAACCCAGTCTTGCTGTTTTCAAAAGATTTATTTTGCTGTATTTAATGCCATGCTTTCAAACTGCTAAAAAGCAGAAGTCTTGTTTTAAATCGTAAAGAACAAAATTTATCCCATCAAAACCAACCCAAATGAGGTACCATTTTTGATGCTGGAAAGGATGATTGAACTAAATAAAGCGGTCTTGTTTGTTCTCAAAGGCAAAACAAACCAAATTTAACACGAATGCCTACAATGCCACAACCTACACAGATGCTTTTCACAGTCAACCCAGGTGGAGGTTTAATCTGTTTCTATACAAGAATTTGTACTAAGGCTATACCTTTAATTCTGTTTGATAAAACATGGCTAACGCCAGGACATTTTCATGAAAAAGCTACAAGCAAGTCCAAATAAAAACAGAGAGCAACAAGAGAAGTTTAAAAGTTCAGCTGTTCGATGGACATGAACATATAGGAAAGGTGGAAATGCTGCCAGAGAACATTTGTTTTTGATCAAGCTTGAAAGAATGCAGAAAAGAATTACAACAAGGGATAAATAAATATGCCTTTAGTTGAACAAATTATTATTTATTCATTCATTCGTTCATTCATTCATCTTTAATACCCTCTATCCTGTTCAGGGTCAGCTTACCCCCAGGTGGCTTAATTTATCCACAGACTTGTATCAACTTTCCCCAAAGCTGGGGCAAGTTGAACCACTCTTTTTTTTTTAAGGAGGTCATTGGTTTTTGTCATGGATGCATTCTCAGCATTCTCACTGAGGAAACATCCTAAAATTAAGCTAGATGTTTTTGTTTTAACTTCTGTATCATTTCCCCTTGCCTGGAGGACAGCATAAGTAAAAAAATGGCTCAATTTACCCCATTCTCTCCTATTTGATCATGGTAGTGCCATAACTATAGAGACTCACAATAATGTTTGTCTGGTTGTTGGAGGTTTTTTGAAACACAGACTTGGCTTTGGTCTAAGCTTCACAGTTGCGAGTGCCGTTTGTTGTCTTGTTCAGGCTTAAAGGCCTATACAAAGTTAAAAAGTGTGTAAAATATGTTAAAATGTTTTGCAAAGCATAAAAAGAAAAACAGTAGACTTTGATTTGCCGGGGAAAAAACTACAGTAATCTCTAATTTTTTATGTTGAAGGCTTGGGCGAATGTGTAACTGTTGATAATTACCTTACCTTGTCACATTGTATCCGGTAAAAAGTTGTCTTGAGCAAAGAAAAGTAGTGTTACAGAGATGATCCGATCCCTATTCATTTCCAAAACAAACCCACACCTTGTTAACCACCACCACCATCCACCACCACCATCTCCTGCCGCAAGACCCTGCAGCGCACTGTGAAAGCAGCTGAGAAGATCATTGGTGTCTCCCTTCCATCCCTACCGGACATTTACAACACCCGCCTCACCCGCAAAGCCACAAGGATTGCAGGTGACCCCACCCACCCATCCCACAGTCTCTTTAACCTGCTGCCGTCGGGAAGGAGACTGCAGAGTCTCCGGGCCAAAACCAGCAGGCTCAAAGATATTTTTTTCCACCAGGCAGTCAGGATTCTCAATTCCCTCCCTGTTCTGTGCCCCCCCCCCCCCAGCCCCCACCATTGACTCTGGGCTACAGACTCTGCCCATGCACACACCTATTTTAGGACTGCACACTTTTCTTGCACTATTTGCACTATTTGCACTATTACCCCATATTCCTCATGCTTGTTAACTTCATTTTATTGTTTATACTGTTTATTGTAGTATTAAGGTAGTCTTTATCTAGTTTAGTTTAGTTTAGTTTAGTTATTGTAATTTTATTACCCTGTTGCACCGTAGGTCCGAGAGGACTGAAATTTCATTTAAGCTGTATGTCGAGCATGTGTAGCATATTTGACAATAAAGTTGACTTTGACTTTGACTTAAGAGTAATGTCATCGTGACAGTGTATGCATGATTCCAGCCAAAAGGTGTCGCTGCAATCCACTTCAAACAGATAGCCCTCACAGTCCCTTTAAGCTCCTATGCTGTTATCTGAGTTCCATGAAAGCTAAAGCATATAAATCTTTACAGATAATGAAAAACAGCACAAGGACAATTCCCTCATATGAAAATACACAGAAAAGAGAAGAATGAGAGACATACAGGTCCACAGATGGAGTACATATCAAAGTGATTTCAGCGGCTTTGTGGAGACAGCAAAACATGCACCTCTGCATTATGTATCTTTGCTTCTTTCCATACAGAGTCTACATTTTCATCAGCACAGCATTATGGAAGACTCTGTATCTGTGTTTGTCTGTGAGTGTTATAAGTGTGTCCACAGCAGTAGCTCTTAACGTCATGGGGTATATGAAGCAGTGGAAATCACAGCATAAGTATGTATGGCTCCTCCTGTGGGAGCCCCTGTTTAATTTTACATGCCTGCAGAGAGTGTCATAACACATTCACATCACACAGCTCAACAAACTTGCAGGGTCATACTGGAGAAGAGAAGTATATCTGTGTGTGTGTGTGTGTGTTAGTCGATTCAGCCACAATTGCTCTACACATATGCATGCTTATGTGGATAGTATATGATTGCATGCATCTAACATATGTTTGCCTGCTTGCTCTTATACATGCCTATTGTATGTTTATTCATGTACAAATGCTTGGACATCTCTTTATGAAGCCTGCTGTTGCATTGGCTGTTGTCATTTGTACTGAAGCGCAAGGCTGAGCAGACCACTTAACCTTAATTAACAGCTCATCTATACATGGTGTCTATGATAAAAGAGTAAGTAAATGAGGTCCAAAACATTTAAAGGTCCAATCCATAGTCTAAAGGCCAACCAAAGGTCAAACTCACCAGTAGGAGAAAAAATATGGAGTAGAGAGGTTTGCTTTGTCTTTAAAATTTACAGCCCCATTGATATGAGAACTTATGAGGTTACTGAATGCGAGAGCTTATTGATTTATTGTGAAGCTGCTAAATGTGTGCATAAATTTCAGTGTGTAAGTAATTAACAGAACCAAACAGATTCTTGGTTCAACTTTTGACGTCTTGCCCCAAGCCTGGGCAACAAGTTTGTGCCTTTTTTCATGAATTCCCTGTCTCTCGGCATGGCCCTCCTTTGGCATAGCTGATCACATGCTCTAAAAGTTATATCTCATGATTGCACAAGTTACCTGACCACAATATATCCTTGTTCTTCAGTCAGTCATCAGTAGATCGTTTAATCCAAGCAGTTCAACATCAGGGCTGCCAATCAGTTTATTTTACTTCAGATTGTTTCATTGAGTGCTGCTCCCAGCAAACATGTTTCTCCTGTGCTCAGTGAGCCACCTTAGTTACCAGCAGGTGAGTGGCTTGTACATCAGGAGAAACAGAATGTTCCCCAATAGCTTGAGGGTGTATTTGACCCACTGTGTGCAGTCTTTGTGAATAGTAAGAAAGAGTGAATAGACCTCTCTGAATGCATGCATCGTCAGTGCAGCTCTCTCTGATGGTTTATTGTATATTCTGACCACTATCTGTGATCATGACTATGCAATGCGTCATAGCATCCTATATGAAACAGATATCAACTGTCTGACTGCTGCTTCTAGATTGGAATAAGACAGGATTATCATCACATAAAATGGAAAGAAAGAAAATGAAAGGTGAAGAATATAGAGAAAGAATAAGAAAGAGCAAAGAACTATATCTGGTAACTGCACACACCACAAAATGAAAAATGTCACAAAAGTAAAAAAACGTTTTATTATAAGATAAGATAAGATAAGATAAGATAAGATAAGATACGATACGATAGTTGGAAATTATGTGGAATTATGTATCATGTGGAAATGTTGAATTTCAAATAATTTAAATAAGTTCCCTTGACTTTGTAACATTTTTTTCATTTTTGCCAGAAAGGGAATCAGGTAGCTAATGTGGCAGGTGTAAGATGGAAAAAACTAATTATTAATGACAGCAACGCCACCTGGGGAGTTTCGCCCCAGGAAATACTTAACTGATTTTGAATGAGGTCACACAAGGTTCAAAATTACCACAGGGCAAGAGACAGGTTATAGAAAATATACAATTACAATATATATATATATATATATATATATATATATATATATATATATATATATATATATATATATATATATATATATATATATATCTCATTCAAAAGTTTCAAAGGAATTCCAGTAGTGTTTTTGATTGTTTGAACCTTTTTTATGTCCAAGTACAGTTTTGCCAACACTATTGTTTGTTTATGACTCACTGATGCAAAACAAAATCTAACCTGGCACATGAATGATCCAGTAACTTTGAAAGGCTATACATCTTGAACAAACCACTCAGCCATTCTGTGCTTCTGTCTTTGAAATTTACAGCGGTCCACAGTGAGTGAATGAATGATGAACAGAGCCAACTGGAGGCATGCAAATCATGTCTGTGTCCACATGACTGTATGTCAAGCTGTTCAGCAAAGAAAGATAAGATAGTGGCCCTCCATGAAGGGGAAAGCTGCCACACACACTTGCAAAAGAAAAGACACTTGAGGTTACAAAGCACACACTTTCAAAGTATAGCACAGGCCAGCAAAATGCACACTCAAAGCACTTAACACATCAATGTTACACCCCCAAACAAGCCCTGTTTAATTTAGTATTTGTTCGTGCAACTTGATGATCTCACTCATACACAAACACACAATAACATGCATACAGGCTGAGGACAGAATAAGGCCAGCCTGTGCTGAATGACTGCCAGGGGATGATTAACATGTCCCATTTTGCTCTCATATCTGACTGGCCTCTGGTCCACATGTCATGTGGACACATTGTTTATATGGAAATGAACTCTAATTTTTCTCCTTCTTTCTCTTTTCTTTTCTTCCTGTCCAATTGTCTCATTTTAGGTCCTGTGTATTAGTATCATTTTGTGTCACACCACCGAGCTGGTCACTCGTTGGCTGTAGAAAGTCCACCGGGGCTTCTGGCAGGTCTTGTACTTATTTTCATCTTCATTGCCTCTTGATATTCCCCACTCTCACACAATGACAAGGTTAAGACCTGTGTTAGTCTGGCCCTGAACAACACAGCAACATATACTTATGTGGAAACAAGAGCACACAATATTCACATGCACAAACAACAAACACGCTATCATAGATACTTTTCCACTGTGGAGTTTCACCCCAAAGAGAATCTTTTGCTTCGGCACAGGATTCAAAAGTGTTTGTGCAGTTCTGTGTGTGTTTGTGTGTGTGAAACTTACTTATGAAAATAATAAAAAGGTGGTGGGGCTTTGGCATGTTGCAGTTTTATCTTGAGAATGGGCAGTTTTGTTTCCATTCTGATATGACAACTTTGTACGTTTCCTCCAGCACACTTCTCATTCTTATTCTGTTTTGTTGTGCTGACCAAGTGTCTGGCATTTGTATATATAGGAAATGCATCCCTATTTGTCAGTCAGCAAAATGAAAACAGCTTAGTCTGAGCATAGCTTTGGCCCTAAACACAAACTGTAACCACAAGGCAGAGGGAAAATTAGATTAATTTCAATAAATAGACCAGCATGGTCTACTTGGGGCCAGTGAGGGGAATACAAACAGGCTAAGGTGAGAATTAGCCAATAAAATTCAAAGTGGGGGCAATCGGTCAGTTAGAAGCAGCCAATAGCAATGAGCATTGCCTTCAAAGGTTTTGTAAAAGTGATATTGATCTCATGTGTTGTTAAAGATGGTTGTAAAGCAGCAAATTCATCCTGAAGTATGGCAGGTAGACTCAGACAAAAGGGCCCTTATCTTGGTAATAACTTCTTGAAGACCCTAAGATCTTGAATACTTAATTCTAATTGATCTCCATCTTGACACAAGGTCAATAGCCCAATCCTGCCACCTGTAAGGCCATTTGGATTAGCAGCCAAATTGATTATCTCTTTCACATCTTTCCTCATCTTCAAATCCCTCCCTGAAACTAAATATGTTAAGAAAAGGGGGCTTGACACGTGATGAGTACCATTCGCCCCTCCCGTTTACCAAAGGGCCACTGACCCTGACACAGAGGGGATGAAGTGATATCACTTTAATCTCAGCTATCATGTTGTATCAGGTCAGAGGCATCTCATACAAGACAAGAAGGCTCTTAAATGGAGAGGGCACTCAAGAGAAGGTATTAAATGTGACACAAGCTATGGCTGTGGCTGACAAGCACTGTCATGATGATTTTCTTATAAGCTGAATCCATTAAGGGGAAGTCATCCTTTTCTCACTTAGCATAAATGCTAACAGACTAATACAGAATGTGAACCTGTCTTTATGGTAAGTTACCATATTATTTAGGGCAGATGGGTTAAGGAATTTAGCACAAGTGCAGAAACAGACAAATAGCTTTTCATGCTCGTTCCTCTGTAAATGCCTTTACTGTAAAGGGACAAAAATGAACAAAGCATCTAAAATCCAATCAAAGATTGCACCACACTGCCACTGATTTATCATTTCTACAGCATGCATAGTCAGAATCAGCAACACAAAGACTCACATACCAACAAGTCTGTCTTCAAAGAGTTTCTTGCAATCTTACAGGTCAGGATGGATTATTTATAATCACTTTGTCTCTTGTCACGGTTTAAGATACGGCACATCAGCACGACCTGAATGCTTCTCAAGTGAGGTTTGCACTTCATCAACAAATACACACACAGTAAGGCAGGAGAAAATATCTCAGAGGCACAAAGGCCCGTTATTAAATTAGATGGAGAAACATGCGCCCAGTGCCTCTAAGACAAGAGCCTTTCTCTTTTCACCTAATCCCAACAAAGGGATGCTTACTGCTTTGTTCTACACTCTCTTTCGTCTCCGTCCGGACAACGAATGAGGGATTCAGGGAAGGGAGGAGTGCTTGCCAAGTCCAGGCGGAGAGGAGAAATCTTCCCTTTTCTTTGTTTGTTTGGTTTGCTGTGGAGTTAATCTCAGCACTGCTGATTAGCGGGTGGTACAGTACCCGGTCATCTTCTTCTGAGACGAAAAGGAAAAGGGAGAAAACAGAAGAAGAAAATAAAAACAAACAACTTCCCCCATCTCTAAACATCTCAGGAGAGATCAGCTTTTGCCACACATAAGAACACTTTTTTACAAACAGCGCTACAGAGTACAGAAACGAGAAACAAATCTGTATGACAATCTATTTACAAACAAAATCTGGCACTTTTAGCCTACCAATTACCTTAAATAACAACTGATGAATGTTTTTAATGTTTATGTGTCAACACTAGAAAAAAGATTTAGTCACAGAAAACAAGCATGTACATTGTAAAAATAAAGGGGTAGCCTTAAATCTTCACAGGACAGTAAGAAAGTTAAAAAAAAGGATGAGTTTGTATTTTTATTTGTAATGATAATGTTAATACATTGTAATATGGAAAAAAAAGGGGTCACAAGAGAGAGCCCTGGAAGTGTTAGAAGGGAAAGATGGTGTATTGGATATTTTGAAGAATTAATGAAGGCTAGTAATAAACATTGGTAAGGATATGGGAAAACTATTTCCCAGAATTCAGACACCTCCTCTCCCAGTGCTTTTCGATTTTCATAAATCTGTTGCAGAAATGACAAATATAAATGGAACATGCTGTATCTATCTTTCTTGAGCTGAGAAGTTCTAGCTTTGACCTTGTCATCCCAATGACCCAATCAACCAACATACCTCATGACATACCAGACGAATTGGTAAATTGACAGTGCAGGAATAAATAATCATTACATGAGAATGGAGCGCTTGGCTATTGATTGCAGTTCAATAAAGATTATTGGTATTTACAAGACTCATTAACCATAGCCTGTGATGGCTGTGCTTATTGCATCAGAAAGTGATTTACTCTTTGATCATAGAGTGAAGGTAAGTGAGGTTAAACAAAGATTTTAAAATTAAACTTCAGCAACAACCATATATATATACACACACACACACACACACACATATATATATATACACACACACACACACACACACACACATATATATATATATATATATATATATATATATATATATATATATATATATATATATATATATATATATATATATATATATATACTTAGTACATGCAACACTTTTTTTTTCACAACAAGAATGTATGTATTTTTCAAGGTTATTTATTCATTTGATTGCTTGTTTTTATTTGTTTGTGCTTACAATGCCATGGGTACAGCTGAATTGAGGGACATATGAGCACTATGAAGTCTATTTTGTCTTTTCTTATTCATAACCTTTGGGACTTTAATTGATTGTTTACATTATTATTATTATTATTATTATTATTATTATTATTATTATTATTATTATTATTATTATTATTATTATTATTATTTTGTTCACTTGGCAACAGTCACCAACCATGTATGACAATAAAGTACACTGTCATATTCTTACATAAAGATAAAATTTGTAAAGTACATTAATACAAATGAAATATCCATTTGGTTATCAAAGCAATACATTTACCATAACGCTCAAAACTCTTTCCTTCTGTCCCTCAGGTCCTGAGAATCTTTAACCATGCCGAGATTGAAAATATTACATTAACAAAATACTTTGCCCATAGTTTGGATTTTACCTCCTCCACAGTTTTCTTTTCTTTTCACTTCTTGCTCATAGATGAGGTTGTTAGCTCTACTCTTCATGTAATTTTACTTTGGGGACAGCTGATTGATTCTTTCATCGTCGACAATGCTGCTAATTGCCATTCATTCAAATCTGACCCATGCCCTGTTGTGTCTATTACTGTGATCAGCTCATTTTTCACTGAAGTATTTTGGTCTGTAACAATTGTTTTCAATCTAATATAGCAGGTACAGTGCACACGATTGTGAATCTCCAGGGCCGCAGCCTTGAACAAGAGTAGATAGTCACTCATGTGGGGAAATACTGGAGGATATGCTATCAGTCTCTGTTACCTATCTCCTTGAAGAGAACATCTGGTGTGTGTTTCAATGCATGTGCCCATATGTGGCCAATCATGGTACACTTCAGAGTCTGCTGGGGTTGCTGCTACATGGCCCTTTTCTGTCTGATAGGATCAAACCTCTCAGGGGGAACAGGCATGGCTGTTCCTGATTGGTTACGGACACCAGAGGGCTCTGCTCAGGGGGAAACCACTTCAGACCAAATCTCACACATCCCATCCCCATGGTGAGTGGTATCTAGGAGATCAAGATTGTGAAGAGAGCTTTTGCTTCATGCACACTTGTCCCTTTTTTATCTGCTTGGTAGACATCTGGCGAGGGAGCTATCGTCACAGTGGTAAAAGCCTCAGTAGCTACAAAATCTCAGAGGTTTGCTGCATATTGAAGTTTTTGGGATATGGTACAGCCTTAATGTAATCCCCCTCCTTAATCTGTCTTTTACATTGCGTTGAAGTGATGATGTTGTTTGGCTGTCTCTAGTGTTAAATTCAGTGATTTCAGTTTTTTTTTCCCTTTTGTCTAACTCAAATAGATGGCAGGCAACATAAATAGCCCTTGAGCTGTGGTTGCTGGCTTAATTGTAGATTGTCAAAGCTGCGTCTGTCTGTGAAACGAGGGCCAAAGCTTGTTTTAAGTGTAATTTAATGTGCTTGAAGAACAACACTGGGCATCTTCACTGTCACTGGCACTGCATGCCAGTGTTTTTGCCAGTGAAAAGAACTGAAAGCCTTTACTGAAAACCCTTACCTTGCTAACACTGCAATTTGACATCTTGGAAAGAGGTGCAGCAATGGATAACAGCCTTCTCCATTAGTTAAAACAAAAATTTCTTGTGCATAGCCACACAAGGATCTCTTGATTCCTTACTGTGAGTAAACAATATCAAACTTAATTGCTAAATGTGGCTGAGGTGTGTAGAACTAGCAATACAGTACTGCGGGTTAACATTTTTATGCTTTTGCCGGCTGTGTGATTGTTTGCCAGTTTAACGGGAGACAGACTACACACAACAGGGAGATCATGATATCCATCCATCCATTTTCTTTCTTCTTCGAGAGGTGGGGTAAACCCTGGACTGATCGACAACCTTTCATGTGTACACTCACACCTATGGGCAATTTAAAATCACGATAAGCATGTTTTTGGACTATGGGAGGGATCCTGAGTACCTGCAGAGAACCCACACATGCACAAGGAGAACATGAAAACTCCACACAGAAAGGCCCACCAAGTGGACTGGGATTCGAAATTATAACCTCTTGCTGTGAGGCTGCAGCACTAACCATTGTACCAATGTGAAGCCGAAATCATTATATGTACTACAAAACTATTAGTACCTGTGTCTGTTTAGGTAGAAAAATGAAAGTGGGGTATGGCTTACACCCATTTAGTAAAATATAAATATATAAATTTGGATTACTGTTTGATCTCAGTCAGTTTTGTTGAATTATTTAATTGGCTCTGAAATTATTAAAGTTACTGTGGTGATTCATGTCTACTGCTAGTGTGAGCGCTCCCAGTCTCCCCTTCCCCTCTGTGTTGGCCAGCTCCTCCTCGCTCACTCCTGTCCCCGCAGCTCTGGCGCACCTGCGGCTCATCAGACTCATCAGCACCTGCTCTTAAGCTCCGTGGAGATGGACAACAGGCCCCAGAGTATTCCGCTACAGTGGTACATCGACTGAACTATAGTGCTGAGCATTTAAGGTTTCAAGTTATTCTTTGAGTTTTTCACCGCGTCATCTCCTCTCCATTTATTCCAGTGCCCCTTCAAGCCATCTGCCTCACAGCCCAGCTCATGATGCCACACTCTCTCCAATTCACTCTGCTTCAGCAAGTCATCCACTCGCACGATCTGGATCGTAGCCTCACCTTTGGTTTCTAGACTCACTTTGCATCAATTCTTTTTGTTCATTAAATGACCTTAAATCTGCTTCCTCTGTCTCCACCTTGCTTTTGGGTTTGGTTCATTCATCTGGCTAATCATCACAGTTACATTGGTAGATTTGCTGTAGACAGTAAGATCATTGAAAGTATGATTATTACATTTTCATTCATTATATGTCCAGGAGTCCTTTTTGGAGGGAAACCATGCCTTTTTTTTTAGACAAGAGCTCCCTCTGCCAGTAACTTGGTTTTGATATACAAGGATGAGATTTACGTTTGAGAGCCAGAACATAGTGCTTTATTTTGAAATGAACAGATACTCCTATCATTTTTGTGTCTGTTTTCCTGTTTGGTAAGATCTGCTCTGTAGAACTTTATGCGTTTCTGCAGTGTACTCAGGCAAAAATAGTGTGAGCCACCATGGCTGTTACGGTGCAAGACGGAATGCAGCGCTTGCTATGTGAACGCAATCCTTGATTTCTAAGTATGGTGTATGCTGTATGTGTAAATTGGCGGTAAATGTTGTCTTAATGTATAGTTTGGGGGGGTTGAAAGAAATCTACCAAACAGACAGACGCCTTTCACTTCCTCCCATTGCTCAACATTAATACTCTGCTGGTGTGCAACTCTCTGCCTGTGGTTAGAGGGATGAGGTCTGCGATATCTAACTTCAATAATGTGGACGGAATATAACAACTTTTAAACTTGGGCTTCTTTGGCTACAGGCTCTTGAGTGGCCAAACTCTGACAGACTTTGAGATGTCATCTGTCATAGCTTAGTTCCATATTGCTTGCATTGCGGCAATACTTGGTTTAACCAAAAAGTAACTGGTGGTGAATAGCTTGTGCAGTCGATTAGACATAAGCATCCCTTTCCACATTTACAGTATTTCCAGTGTCCAGTGTAAGTTACCAGCAGAACCTTACTCATTCTCAATTATTTCGTACCCACAAAGGCACAAGTGTAGCATTAAAGGTGTTTGGATCTTTACCACAGCAGTAATACAGGCAATTAAACAGAATCATCATTCCAGCTTCAACCTAAATAAAAAAAAATAATAATAAAATAGTACTTTACTTACATGTTTCGATGCATTTCTACTACATACAGAGGAGAAGCTTCATAAAAGGAAATAGATAAAATCATAGAGGATTAGCAGTCAGGGGTCACATAGGCAACATCCATTGGGATGCTGTGATAAAAGACTGCAGGTGCAGACCTTGTCTTGTTGTAGATGTTTTTCTTAATCAAGGAGAAATTTATCATGGAGGGCTTAGCTTCTCTGTGATGATGAACAGACTAAATCACCTGATGCTTTTGATCCCTTTTGTCATGGGAGGAAGATCAGATGGACAACTGTTACACATTCTTTAAAGCTGCTCCTTTAGGGAATAATGCTCAGTGACACACAAACTAACACACAGACCTAAACTCACACACACACACACACACACACACACACACACACACACACACACACACACACACACACACACACACACACACACACACGAACACACACACACACACACACACACACACACACACGCATTATCAAAAGCTTTAGTAGAAGCAGATGCAATTATGTCGTGATTCAGGCACAAACACAAACACAGAGCAGAGCGTCAGGGCCTGCAGTCAGTTACACTTCAAAGGCCCAGTGCTTGATTGGGCCACGGGAGGTTTGGGGGTAAAGACAGGACAAAGCTGCTCCATAAAGGAAAGATCTTCTTACTGTTCTGCCTCACTCATTACCATCACCATGTTTAAGAAAGCAAGCTTGGGGAAAAATGACAAAAATAATATGTGACTTTTAAAAAGCTAGGAGTGTAAACAGTGTTGTTTATCTCAAGATTTTAGTACATGAACCCTAAACGCTGAGCTGTAATTCCCAACTTTTTCATTTCATCAACGTCTTCTCCCATTTATTTCTTGGAGGCAAAATTTTCTTAAAAAGTGTAGGCATATGCATTTTCGTTAATGTGTGCCAGACATGGAAAGATTGATTTACCTGCACCTAAAATAAGGTGACCACATTTAGTTAAGAGAGAGGAAAAAGTCATAGGAACCTGTTTTTATTCGTTTGTGCTTACAATACTATGGTTCTGTGGTTGTAATAACAACACTCACCAACATGAACTCCAGCTTACCATAGGTTGTACTCGACCTTTATCTTATCATCATTACTTGTCACCCCTCCCCCCTCAACAAAGAAAGAGGGGAAAAAGAAAAGCGCCAATATAGCCAACACAGTCACAGATGATTTTCAACAAGCACAGCACACACATTCTACTGTGCATTACTGCAGCAACCGCAGCATCGCCATCAGGTCTTCCATTATGTCACTCAGAAACCAAATTGCACACCAAGACTACAACACAAAACAAGTTTCCAAAAAATCAAGGCTCACCAGATGCTCGCTCAACTTCAATTGATTAAAACGAGAAATTACTAGCGCACCATCAGTTCAATGACAAAATGAAGCATGCAAGTTAGACCTGTTAACAGCAGCTATTCAAGTCGGAATATTAAATTGAGGTGTAGCTGATAATGAGTTCCCTCAAATGCCTACTAAGCACCATCAATCTCTGTCAACGTGCAGCATTAACACTGGGGAACAGCACGTCCTGCCCAAACTCCAGCAAAACCAGTCTGGCGTGACCATAACAATAAACTGAAACCATAATAATCATTATCTCCACAAAATAAAAAAAAAGTAACACTTCATCACTTGTAATGAAATCCATCGTGCGATCCTTCAGGGTCCTATGAGATCAGTGGCCATAGAGTTTAGAATTGGTGTATAGCTAAGTTCACTGACAACCTGCTAAAGTTTTAGATGACAACAGCAGGTGCTAGTGCTGACACCTCCCTGGGCCCAGGGGGTACACATCAAAATCTGTTTGGCTGATGACACGGTTAGTCAAGGTTATGATCGAACGGTAGCTTCAAGCATAGAGGAAAAGCTAGTAACACTGCTGGAGCTGGCCCACGGGAGCTGTGATGGGTTTAGATGACTTTCAGATATGACAGAAATCCCAGCTTGACCACACAAAAAACAACCTGAAAACATTATTTTAATGTAACGAAAAATGATTGATTTCAGACAAATTCAGACACACATTAAGACAATGATGGAAAAAAAAGTTTGAATCTTGACAGGGCCAGCAAAGAAGGCCCTAATAGGCTCGCTCTATCTATCTATCTATCTATCTATCTATCTATCTATCTATCTATCTATCTATCTATCTATCTATCTATCTATCTATCTATCTATCTAGCTAGCTATTTCCAGCTATCTATTACAACTTCTCCTTTGTTTTGTTCATTTGTTGTTATTTATTAGAGAAGAGACGGATTATCATTTTTTATGATTACTTTCATTGCTATTAGCCATTTACAGGAAGAAATGTTCTGTCCTGAAAATAAGGTTCTATCATAAAAATATGAAAATTTAGAAATATAGGCTCATGCTTATCACAAGCATAAAACTCATACTGTTTATGTGTCACTTTAATGGAACGATTAAAATGTTTGTTTTAATTTCAGGAATATCTTGGGGGGAAAAAAGTAGTATCAGCTGCAGCTGTTATTCTGCAGCAATGTATTGACTACTCTGGGTCAAAGGTCACTACAAGGCTCACCAGATGATGATGCCATTCCAACAGCTGAACAGGGAATTAAATACAGATTAGAGCACTTTGTCTTTTTAATGGAACACTTTCATTTACCTGCCTCATCGGTTTCTCGACCCCTCCTCCCCTTTCGCCCTCCTTACCTCCCCCTTAATCTTTGTCTGACAATGAAGTCATTTGTGTAAAATGACTGTGCTCATGTTTGCACACATGTACGAAAAACGTATATGCTCTATTGCTTACAGAGAGCTTGAAGCACCACGACATGTCTGCATTAAGGGAGCAAACGATCGAAAGAGAAATAACAGGAAATTACAGGGAGTGTACAAAAATCAATTTGTATGTGAGGCCAAATGGGGAAAATGTGCACAGGAGCAACGCAATCAAAGCAATGCTGAGATACAAAAGGAAGAAAAACAAAGGTGAAAAAATATATCTTAGTCTGATAATTTAAGCGATGTATCTATAAGGACTGATGAAATTTTCTCCAGAAAGATGGTGAATAGGCAGGGTTCAACAATTGTGTTCAGAAGAAAATCAACAGTTAATTTTTTTTGTTGTTGTTTTTGTTTTTTTTTCTTTTGTGTGTGTGTGTAGGTATGGATTGTTTATTGATCGTTTATTTTCTTCCACAAAGGAAGTTAACACACAAGTGCACATAAAGAAACCACACAATAGAGAATCCCTGCTTTTTTTTATCCATTAAAATTCTCCGGCCATTGTGCAACTCTTTGTTTATTTTGTGTATGTTTATGTGTGAGTATGTTTTCATCTTCTTTAACACTTCCCCAGAGAGTCCTTGCACCTTTGCTACTTCTATGCAATCTCAAAAGGCATCATTCCTTTAAAAAATATAGGCTTGAGCATCCACTTTACCTGAGTTAGATAAAGAGTGGTAACATCTGCAGCTGGGTTGGGATCTTACCACTCTCATCTAACTCACACAGTTTTCTATATACTATGTGTCCCCACAGGAGAAGCTTTATGTGCCGAGATGTATAACCCTTAAGAGACCTATGGAATCATTACAGCCATAAGTCAGCCAGTGTTCATTGCGGGGTGTTATTTGCCAGTGTTATATATCCTCGGGAATTGTTCCAAATGACTTTTAAACCTGATGTATCCTTGCTGTTATGTATGTATTTAAGTCGCTGTCTGACAAAATACAAAAGTGTGCTCATATTCGTGTGTGTGTGTATGTGTGTATGTGCGTGTGCGCGCGTGAGTGTGTGTGTTTTCTGCCTTTCTCTCTTCTTGGGCTGTGAAGTTTTTTAATGGGCCCAATATCTCCCTGCATGTTAATTGGCAAATTATGAAAAATGGCTGGACTATAAGTCACCCAAAGCCACCCCTACACACTCACAGTCTGGCCAAGCTACACTTGCATACAAATGCAGCAGTTCCATTTACTAGTGAAAAAGTTTAGTAAAAATAATGCTCAGACTCAAAATAAATAAATAAATTAATTAATACATAAATAAATTAAGTAAATTATGTTCAAACTGCTGTTAGACCCCAAACTATGTCTTGCTTTTTAAACTTTATACTAGTTTCCTCTACTTTTCTTTCTCTCTCTCTCACAATCAGTCTGTTCAATTTACTCTGCGACAGTCTGCAGGGTTGAAGCAGCCGAGCTGTCACAATGAATTTGTGTGGCCTAAACAAGATTAACTACTGCTATTTGTATCCCCATATCTCTGAAAGGGTAATCAAGCCAGGCGGTTTGGCTTGCTAATTTTCACCATGGTAACCACTTACAAAAGCCCATCACAACAAATAGGTCAGTTTCACCAGCAAAGTACTGTATGTGTGTCTTAAGCACACATAACAGTGCTCTACATGCAGGGCTCCGATTGCAAGTTATTCCAAATGGTTTATCCAAGATTTGCCCTTCATCAGAACCATGGGGAAAATCCCAAGCTTATACTGATACTTGGTCAGCATAGAATATCTGGTGATACAAGCACTTAAGAAATATTTTCACTTCCTAAATTGCTTTCAGACATGATAAGGAGTGGGGATAACTGTGGCTGCTATTTGCAAGAATTTATCAAGTATGCTTTCAGACAGACAAAACAAGCATGTAATTTCTCTGTTGGTTTCCACATCCAATGTGCACCCACAGGGAACAACTGCAAACTGATTAGGCAGGAAAAGGAGTACGTGTTAAACTCTAAATCCCATCTGGTTCTAGAACCTGTCATCCTCAAAGCAGGTAGAGAAAGAAACAAGAATTTGGACAATGAATATTCTGAATAAACATTAGCTTAACATGCTATGTGTGATGCAATGCTATTATTTTATTGCATTTTAAGATAACCTGTGAAATTTTGTAATGCATGTGTGAAATATCTTTTTTTTTTTTTTTTTTTTTTTTCCCCAGGCGGGGGGGGGGGGGGGGGGGGGGGGGGGGATTAAACCCAGGCTCCTGCATACAAGGAAAAAAAGCCGCCTGTGCTGTTAGCAGCTTCTCTGATGTATTTCAGCCCCATGTTATGACTGGCCACTGGCCACTAACGGCCCCAAATCCAACCGGCCCATCTGGGATTGTCCAGATCCTCCAGATTAGTCACTATTTTTCACCATGATTGTGTTATCATCAAATATAATGAAGGGCTTTAGTTCAAAGGGTGCTTCTTCCCACTAAAAGCAATGATGTGCTCTAAAAAAGTGCAGAACTCCTCACAAGGTCATCAGTAGTTCAAACGTGTGGCTCAGGTAAGATGTGCAGCCATCTAATACAATTATCAGGAGACACAGTGAACTTGTATGGGTGCTGAAGTGCTTAGCTCACTGAAAATGATGATTTTTGATGCCTAACTAAAACCAGATAGTATGCAGTTAACTACATCTTTGAAAGACATATTTTGGCATAATAGGGCAGAACATTTAAGAAAACATGTTTATGCTTCAAGCTTTTAAGTAATCAATAAGAGCTTTTTGGCAACTGAGAGTAACAATGTACAATTGATAAAATGAGGCTAGGCACTCACTCATACAAACTGTTGTAATCATAGCGAATATATGAAGTAATGGAGAAGTTATGAATAGGCTATACATCAGATCTAGTCACCATGATTACTAATGAATTTAATTTAATTCTGAGTCAAAGTAAAAAAAAACACAAGACAGAAACGAAGACAAAGACCATTGTTTTAAATGTATGGCCATCCTCTGATTGTAATTTATTCACAGAAGTTATATAATACCATAACCTCAGGTTAGCAGAGTTGCTAATCAGATTTCTCTTTAAATTCATCTAACCGATGAATCAAGTTTTGGAGCTGCACAACAGAAATTAGGTAAGAGGTCTGTGGGCTTTAATGCTGACTGCAGGGTTCAAAGTAAGGGATCATGCATAGTGAACAAGTGGTTGTGTAAATCAGAACCCCAAGACGGTTAGCAGTGACGGGGAACTGTCTCAGCTTGTTTAGTTTCCACTTTGCATACCCATCCTTCCTGCAAATTACCAGGCAAGTCAGCGTTAAATAAGGCTCTAACTTATGCTTGATCTGGTTGTCCCTGGGTTTGCTATAAAAAAAATCTGTTACCATTGCAAAAAGGTTTTGACCAATTGAAAACAAGTACTGAACACAACCAGGCAATCAGTAGGAAATCCAGTAACAGACAGTTTGATATACATTTATTTTTAAAATATTTTATTGTTCTAATTTCATTTCAGAGTACAGTGAGACATTAAACTGTATTATTTTCAATAAAAAACTGGAGTGTTCTAAAACTTTTGACCAGTAACGCATCTCTTAATGGTCAGACTGATGTCAGACATTCCAGCTCCATATAAAACTGATAAATTAAGTCATTTTAATGAGATTACATACTTTGTTAAAAATCAATTGAGTTTAACACCACAAGTTTGACTTATGATCTAATTTGTAAGACTAAATTATACGATGGGACTGCAGTATATACTGTGCTGGTTAACAAAAATCTAACAGTCCTTAGTATCAAACATTTATGAGAGAGAAAAACAGCACCTTTCCTTCTTCTCCTATCAAGTATGTATTTATATGTTGTTTGGAAAAGAATGCCTGCATTTTGTCTTTTGGACAGTCCAATTTCTGTTTAGCATGCATGTCTCCATCAGAGCTTTTTATGGGTGTGACTCTTGTTTCATTGTGCTTACACACAACTCTTGAAAAAGGCAGAAAACAGACTTGTTGGAAAAAAAAAAAAGTCACAATCACTTACACTTTTCTGTAGATGGCACAAGCTGCTTTATCTTGGCTTCTCCTCAACATGGTGTCTAAACCAAGACCACACGGTCTGTTGCCTCACAGCTGATGTGATGTTTTTCCTTGTACAGCCCTGTCACTCCGCTCTAATCACTGAATAAGGGCATGTACAATTAGTTCTGTCTGGTCCATTAGAGTTAACTTTGGTGCCTGCAAGACCGCTGCCACAGTGTTTTATAGCACATTGAAATGATTGTGAAAGATGGCATGAAAAATTAAATTTCTATGGCAGAGCTGCCAGATATGGACTCGAGAGGGGCTACTTTGGAAGAGTCAGTGGGCAGAGTCTTCATAAGCCTTTAGACATAATGTTTTGTGACAAAGAGGGAGAGAGAGGAAAGATGAGGTTGCTTTGGCTTGGCCACATCAAAGGTCCTAACTGTTATGTGACTCTCTAACCGTGATTCTTTATCTGTATCTTTTCTTTCAGAACTACTTTTATTTTGATGCACCAAGTAGAGAAAATCAAAACAGAAGTCAGAAAAAGAGTGATTGCAGCCTAATTAGAACCCACATATCTTTCTTTTCCCCCTTTTTCATTGGTTGAATTACCCTGTTGAATCTCTCAGCTTTGATAAAAACAAGAGGTATGGGGGTAGAAAATATGAGAAAGAGATAAAGCTCAGTCCGACCCCTTTAGGCAGGTAGGCCTATTCGAAGGCTTGGTACAAAAGTTCATCCATGGGATTTTTTTAGGGGGTTGACTGCTGACTGATTACCTGATGAGAGACAGAGCAGGAGGAAAGAGCCAGGAAGACTAGGAAGATGAAGTGCCTCTGGAAACTGCAGTCAGTAACACAGCCGGTCGACTTTCAGAAGTCCAATGACTTTCATGCTGGTGACTTGTTGCTGATTACATGTTCAGAGTGAAATAAGACTGATTTTCTATGCAATAGAAATATCCTCTCGAACACATATGTGCTCAGCTATTTATACAGCTGCCAAAGAACAGCCTCTCAGCTAAAAGAAAGCGTGATACCTGTATTCCTGTTTGGTTTATATGGAAGAAAGTGAAAGGAATATATGCTTTGCTGTTCATGGACAGAATTGGCTGGACTTTTGTAGTGCCCATGTTGTCTTTTGACCATTCAAGATATTTCATACCTCATCCCAAATTCCAATGAAGGTGCAATGTTGTGTAAAACTTAATATAGTTAAACAGGATATACAAATAATTGTATTCTGTTTTCATTTATCATTTTTCCTTTTAAATTCACTGAATAAGCGTTTGGGAACTGAGGACATTAGTTGTTGAAGCTTTGTAGGTGGAATTATTTCCCATTCTTGATTTACTTAAAACTTAAGCTCTTCAACAGTCTGGGGTCTCTGTTGTTAGATTTTGCGCTATAATGTGCCACACATTTTCAATGGGAGACCACTCTGGATATCAGCCAGGCCGGTCTAGCACCCGCACTCTTCTACTACAAAGCCACACTGTTGTAACACGTGCAGAATGTGTCTTGTCATTGTCTTGCTGAAATAAGCAGGGACGTCCCTGAAAAAGATGTCACTTGGATGGCAGCATATGTTGCTCCAAAACCTGTATGTACCTCTCAGTATGAATGGAGCCTTCACAGATGGTCAAGTTAGCCATTCCATGAGCACTAACATCCCCCCATATCATCACAGATGCTGGCTTTTCAACTTTGAGCTGATACAAATCTAAATTGTCTTTTTCCTTTTTGGCCTGGAGGACACAATGTCCAAAAACAATTTAAAATGTGGACTTGTCAAACCACAGCACTCTTTTCCATTTTCCGTCATTCCATTTTAGATGAGCTCTGGCCCAGAGAAGCTGGTGGTGTTTCTAGGTGTTGTTAATATATGGCTTTGACTTTGCATGGTGGAGTTTTAACTTGCACTTGTAGATGTAGTGATGATCTATGTTAACTGACAATGGTTTTCTGAAGTGTTCATGAGCCCACGTGTTAAAATCTATGGATGAAATACCTAATTTTTTTGTCACTGTATGTTGAGAAATGTTCATAAACTGTTGGACTATTTGCTTATGCAGTTGTTCACAAAGTGGTGAGCCTCGCCCCTTCCTTGCTTGTGAACAACTGAGCCTTTCAGGGTTGCTCGTTTTATACCCAACCATGAACCTCACCTGTTTCCAGTTCACCTGTGGAATGTTCCAAACAGGTGTTTTTTTGAGCATCCCTCAATTTTCCCAGTCTTTTGTTGACCATGTCTCAGCTTTTTTGAAATGCGATGCAGGGATCAAATTCAAAATGAGTGAATATTTGCAAAAAACACAATAAAGTTTATCCGTTCGAACCCATACATATGGCTCAACACAAACAAACAAATGGATGTTACTACGCATCTTTTTAAAGATTTGCTCCACCAGTCATTGTAGTTTAATGATGTAGTAATGCTGATACAAATTCCTAAAAGTTATCTCTACTGAAACTATTTTCAATGTAGGACATTTGCTTGCAGTTAATTATTTTTACCTAAATATATTTGTGCTTATACTCAAGAAAAAAAAACAAATTATATCCTGCACTGATGGAAGGAATCTAATCAGAATGCTCAAAAGATACAAGTATACTCATAAGACTGTGTGCTCACGGCAAGTTTGAAAGATTTAATTAATCTGCTGGGATGGGACTAAGAACTGGATTATGTAACTTGACCCTTTTTGTTGGTGTCAATGGCATCAATCAAAGTATGGCACTCCATTTACTTTCAGGCAAAAATTTATGCAGCTGTTGAAAAAATATTCTAAATAAATGAATACACTCCATTTTGATATCATTTTGTTCAAGAAGGACAGGACATCATGTCAGTTTGGTCACTCTGTTCTAGCTTGGGGAATGGCATATAACTGGAGCACAAGCTGTACCTCTCAGTACATATGATCAGATCATCAGAAGTGTTGAGTTTAGGAAGTTCTTAGAGTAAGGAATGATTTCAACTGAAAGCAGCCTCCTTATTAGGGTAGCCAAACTCCCTCAAACGACTGGCCTTGAATTAAATCTTCTCACAATGTCACCATCTGTATTGTGATGGTTTGGCTTGTGATTTCCTACTCTGATTAAAGCTTATCAGGAGTGGCCACCACAAATTAACCTGCACTTCTTCATTTATTCCTCCTTTCATCAGTTGCATAGAGAGAGAAAGCATAGGGGCTTGGGGAGGCTGGAATGGGTTAGTGAAAGAGGCATGTAAGAGCAGAGTGGGAGCGAGGGGTGTAAGAAGCAAACAGAGCAATGTAGAGAGCTCCCAGTGGCCTTAAGGGACACAGAAGATGGGGCTGTGGATGGTGGAGGTGTGAAAAGAAGATGCTGGCATGAGAAACAGGGAAAGATGATAAGAGCCCCAGGGGCAAAGACATTTGAGGCATAAGAGAGGGGTGGAAGGGGGGGACTTTTGTTTGAAGCAAACTTCATATCCACTTGATCCACTTCTGAATTTTGATCAGAACTTGTTAGACGTCTGAAACTGCCTCCCTTCCCTCTTTTGTTGTTTGGCTCCACTCTCCTTTTCTCCTTGTCATTTCCTTTCCCATGCTCCTTTGTTTCTACTGCAACACAATAGGACCTTAGTGCGACAGAAATAAAAGGGAAAGAACGAGACAAAGAAACAAAACATTACTGAGAGAGAGAGAGAGAGAGAGAGAGAGAGAGAGAGAGAAAGAGAGAGAGAGCCTAAGACTTAAAGTATAGCTTCAAAGAAAAAGTATATTTAACTCACCTTAGAACACTGGGTTGAATATTTGTTGCCGTTTGCTGCATTGTCATTGTTCTTCTCTATCTTTGATGAAGGAAATCCAATAAGGCCTTTATTTTCAATTTATTAAAACCTTGCAAATCATCAGCACCTTCGTAGGTACCAGTAGGCACCTTCATAATTTAGATGGGTCTAAAACTGTTGGCAGCTCTTAAATACTACAGCACTGTACAATACAAGTATAGGTCTAATTGTTAAACTGTTTTGGATTCAAGTTTCAGATTTGTGTAAAAATGTGTTATTAAAAAAGCATAAACAAAATAATTAGTCAAAACTGTTCTGGTGTATTGTTTTTGTCAGTGTCTGTCAAGTTAAAACATTTTTTGGAAGTTCCTGGTTTATTTTGTTAACCCTTGTCACTTGTCTTTTCAGTTCCTGTCAAGCTGCCTCCCTCAACGTTGATCACCGGACCCCTCCCTTATGTGTTGCACCTGTGTCTTGTTATACTCACCTCCCTTCCTCTCTTATACCTGGGTGTTCCCTCACTTCTCTTCCAGATGATCACTTCACCTTGAGTTGATACATCCAGCCTTCTCATGGCTTACCTTTCTTGTACTCTTGATCCTGTTACTGAACATGTTCCTGAACCTGTTTCCTGATTTTTTGCCTGCTGGACTTATTACCTCTGCCTCGCTGACTGGCCACCTGTGTTCCAAACCTGTTTGTAATACAGACTCTTTGAATGCTGAATCTATTCCCACATTTGAACTCCTTCTCCTGTGCCTGACAGGTTTGAGTTGCCATCAGTTGTTGAGACTGTATTGTGTGCTGGATTTTCAAGGAGCCAGCAGGTCACTGAATTTTGTCTTGTCCGAAAAAGCAGACCAACTCTCTTATAATGTCACAATCAGTTAAAACATAGTGAGGGACAATAAGTACCTCTTTTTAGAGAAACAAGCAAGAACAGCAGAAGAAGACAAGCAGCCAACAGCTGGAGAAAGAGTCAGCTTGTAATACCACATACCTCTCAACCTCTGTCACTGTTTTCACCCGTCTATGCATTTCCATTAACTCATATCAGGAATAAAAAGCTCAACCTGCATCCTCAATCCTGTCCCCTCCACTCTAATAAAAGCCTGCCTCCCAACCATCTCCCCTCTGCTAACTGAAATCATCAATTCATCTCTCTGCTCTGGATCCATCCCACAATCTCTTAAACTTGCTGTCCTATCACCCATTCTCAAAAAAACAGGACTTCACCCCAACACAATATCCAACTTTTGGCCAATCTCCAACCTCCCCTTCCTGCCAGCCCACCTTTCCTCCAACAATCTGTTTGAACCATTTCAATCTGGATTCCGTCACAACACAGCAACGAAACAGCCCTCATCAAAATTACCAACAACCTCCTCCTATCTGCAGACTCTGGCCACCTTAACATCCTCATCTTACTGGATCTCACTGCAGCCTTTGACTCCATCAGCCACACCATTCTCTTCTCCCAACAGGAATCCCACATCAATACCACTGGCACCGCCCTCTCCTGGTTATCATTCCTTTCAAACAGACAACAATTCATCCAAGTCAGTAACTGCTCCTCTTCCACTGCCCCTCTGTCACAGGGTGTCCCCCAGGATTCGGTGCTTGGTCCTCTCCTATTCATTCTCTACATGCTCCCCCTTGGTAACATAATATGCTCTCATGGTTTCCATTTCCACTGCTATGCCGATAATATCCAAATTTATATTGCCACCAAATCAATCACTTCCTAAACCCTCTCAGCATGAACTAACTGCCTCACTGATATAAAAACCTGGATGCACAATAACTTCCTCCAGTTCAACAAAATCTCTCACTACAGCCTCTCAAAAAATTTCCCTCACTTTTGATAACACCACCCTAACTCTAACAACCCACATCACAAATCTTTGCGTTAGTCTGGACACAAACCTCACTTTGAAACATCATGTTACCCACATCACCAAAACCGCCTTCTTTCATCTCAAGAACATAGCCTGTATCCGCCCACTTTTCTCCTTCTCTGCAGCTGAAACCCTTATACACGCCTTCATTTCATCCAGACTCGACTACTGCAATAGCATTTTGTACGGTTCATCATCTAAAGTCCTCAATAAACTCCAGTACTTTCAGAATTCAGCTGCCCGTCTACTCACCTAGTCCCTCTCCCGTGATCACATCATCCCTATCCTACATAACCTCAACTGGCTCCCCGTTCCCTATTGCATCCAGTTTAAAGTCCTTCTGCTGACATTCAAAGCCCTCCATTACCTGGCCCCTCACTATCTTACTGACCTGCTGCCCCTCATATCCCGCCCCCTTGTCTTTGCTCCTCTGATGGTAGCCTCCTTTCCCCACCGCATAGAACCAAGCTCCAAACCTGGGGTGACAGAGCATTCTCCATCCCTGCCCCTTCCCTTTGGAACTCCCCACCCAAACACGTCCATGACTGCACTGACCTTACCACCTTTACTGTCTTTTAAATATGTTCTGTGAGCTGTAAAGTGTCGTTGAGTACCTTGAAAAGCGCTATACAAATCAAATGTATTATTATTATTATTATTATTATTATTATTATTATTATTATTATTATTATTATTATAAATAAAGATTGATTTAATTTTTACAGTCTAGAGTAGTTGTTAGAGTAGCTGTATTTATGTGCTTTTTTAAAGCCTGTTGTTCTGCAAAGCTGATCAGTGCACTGCTAGCGAGGAAAGATATATAATTTCAAGTTTTTAAAACAAACATGCTTTCTGACAGCAAAGCACAGCAATTAAAAATCCACATAAAGCACACATTCACATTAGTGAGTGTTTGTGTCAGAGTTTCTGAACCTTAATGGAATTACATGGTAGTCAAATGTTTAATTTTCAAGCTTCATGTAGGTTGGAAGCTTTTAAGAAGTAAAAAGTTATTTTATTAGTGTATGGGAAAATTGCACATGTGAAGCAGCAGATTACTTATAAAGATTGAGAGAAGATGGTGGGTTCAGGTCCAGTAGCCTTTGAGTAAACACATGGCTCTTTAAACATCAAACTCTTAATTATTTTAATCATGTCACATATAGTACTAGGGAAACAAAAATAAAGCAACTTTAAAAAAAAAAAAAAAAACAAACAAACAAAAAAAAAACAAAAAACAGCACAACAGGTGCCACTTTACAAGACACACCAATACACTTGCCCTGATCCTGTTGGCATGTCATCGTCTTAAATGATGACGAAAAACTGATCACCAAAGAGACATGTTTCTTTGGTATTTCTTAATAAAATGGGGTTGATAGATTTGATCTCTTTTTTGAGTCAACAAGGACATCTTACACCCAAAAATAACATGTCACAACACTTTTCTGTGAGTGGTAAATAAAGTGGAAATAGTTATGATAAGTCTTCCGTGCCAGAGAGAGTTTGTGTTTGCGTAAAGCCACTCTTCTTTCTTTCTCTTCTGGCTCCTTCTTACCTACTTTTCATTTTGCTCCCCCCATCACTTTAACAACTTGGCTGTCCCCTGGCTGAACTACTTATGTTTAATACAAGTGTATATGTATGTGTGTGTGTGAGGATGTGTGTGTACATGCTAAGCCATCAATCGATTCTCAGTGTAACTGGGGCTACTACTTTGGCTCAGCAGCATTAGAAACTTCCTCAATTTCAAACTTCACATTGTCACTGACTGGGATATGTCAGTGATTTTTTTTAAATTTTCATGTCTTTTCTTGGCATGGTCAGAGAAAGGCTATAATAGTGAGTAATTGTCGAAAAAGTGATGGATGTTAAACAGGCACACCCTGAAAAAAATGAAAAAAAAGCCTAAAATGCCTTAAAAAAAACCAAACCAACCAAAAAAAAACTGTCAGGTCCACTCTGTTGCGGTCTGACTCCCACATTCATCAACACCAACCAGCTACATTTTCAGGAGACAGCACAGAGCAAGACTGCTGGACAGCGGTACTAATGGAGCATGGATTTCTGTAAGCTGTGGACGAATTAACATTTTTCCTGCCCCAAAGATGAGTCTCTTCTCATTCCTCTCGACTTTTTAGGATGGTTTGCTGTTGTAAAATCCAGGCTTGTGTTCATGCCTGATCAAATTTCATTTAACTACATCTAGTAAACAAATCAACAACTTAAAAGAATAAAGTACACATGGCGATTTCAAACACAAATTTGATTACATTCATCATTGCCATTTGACTCAATCCAAACTGTTTTAATCTTGGACACACTTCTTCTAACATTCTGATACATACACTCTCCGGCCACTTTATTAGGTACATCTTGCTAGTACAGGGTTGGACCCCTTTTGCCTTCAGAACTGCCTTAATCCTTCATGGAATAGATTCAACAAGGTACTGGAAACATTCCTCAGAGAGTTTGGTCCATATTGACATGATAGCATCACGCAGTTGCTGCAGATTTGTCGGCTACACATCCATGATGTGAATCTCCCGTTCCACCACATCCCAAAGGTGCTCTATTGGATTGAGATCTGGTGACTGTGACATTTGAGTACATTGAACTTATTGTCATGTTCAAGAAACCAGTCTGAGATGATTCAAGCTTTATGAAATGGCGCGTTATCCTGCTGGAAGTAGCCATCAGAAGATGGGTACACTGTGGTCATAAAGGGATGGAAATGGTCAGCAACGATACTCAGGTAGGCTGTGGCATTGAAACAATGCTCAATTAGTACTAAGGGGCCAAAAGTGTGCCAAGAATATATCCCCCACACCATTACACCACCACCACCAGCCTGAACCGTTGATTCAAGGCAGGATGGAGGCATGCTTTCAAGTTGTTGACACCAAATTCTGACCCTACCATCCGAATGCTGCAGCAGAAATTGAGACACACATCAGACCAAGCAACGTTTTTCCAATCTTCTATTGTCCAATTTTGATGAGCCTGTGCGAATTGTAGCCTCAGTTTCTTGTTCTTTTCTGACAGGAGTGGCACCCGGTGTGGTCTTCTGCTGCTGTAGCCCATCTGCCTCAAGGTTTGACGTGCTGTGCGTTCAGAGATGCTCTTCTGCATACTTTAGTTGTAACGAGTGGTTATTTGAGTTACTGTTGCCTTAACTATGAGCTCCAACCAGTCTGGCCATTCTCCTCTGACCTCTGGCATCAACAAGGCATTTTTGCCAGTAGTTATCCCAGTAGATCAGCAGTTCCTGAAAAAAAAAAAAAAGAATATATATATATATATATATATATATATATATATATATATATATATATATATATATATATATATATATATATACCAGAAAGGGAGATCAGCTTCTCTTACTTCTCTGTGTCTTCTCCTCATCATCTCTTTTATCCATTTTATAATTTTGATGCTCCACATAAATGTTTATGAACACCTGTCCTTCACTTGATGAGAAGCTCTCAGTTGTCAGTTGACCTGTGACAGACTGATCTGAAGGTGAACTGGCATGACTCACTCAGGCTGTACCTGCTGACCCTGAGATGGAGAGAATGAGCCTACAGGCAGCAACCTTTGAACTTTCATTGATTCTATCACATGTCACTTGAAGCACATTGATTGCTCACAAATTGCATTTCTGCCACTGGTGTGATGGATAAAGATCAGATTGTGGAGCTTTTCAGAGATGTGGGATAACTCTGACTATCTTGACAGCAAATGTTCCAAAGAGAAATAACACACTGTTAATAATGTTTTACATCGCAAATCAAGGGCACAGCTTGGCAGGAGGAACAATTTCATTATTTTCACACTTTGTGAAAAAAAGGTGATATATTTTTAAAGAAAATAAACACGAAAAGTGCTTTATACAAAGAAGGAAAGCAGGTTTTGAAGCCAGATACAGATTACCTCAAGCCACCGTTCGAATCACGTAACAACCAACTACAACCAAATGTCACCAATCAGAGTGTCCTTGTCTTGTGACACGATTGCTTGCCAGCCTGACTCTTTGTTTATGTGTATTTATATATTTATATCTTCATTTAGATAGTTAAAATGTTTATTCAGTAACTCTAAGGCACTATTTGTTGCTCAGATAAGGGCCGATCAGCCTCTGAAAAAATGTGATCAACCCCAAAACACCAACACATATTTATCCAACACAGCCGTCTCCCACTAGTGTCCCTTGAGTTCAATTTTGTTGGGAGGTTTCATGGACATTGGCTACGCTGTGGGCGGCACTAAAAGAGGAGTAGGGAGGAGGTGTATGCAGAGAAAAAGTGAGATCATAAAAAATAAATAAATAAAAAGGACAGAAAGACTGAGGCACATGAAACAAAGGGGAAACATGAAGGTTGACAGAAAAGGAGGTAATGACAAAGGGGTGCTGAATGCTGGTAAGAAGCAGGACAGCAACACTGGAGGGAAGGAGATATTAAGTGAGAAAGAGGGACAGAGAGACAGGTATGTGAAGGTCCAAGAAAGGTTGAGAAGATTTTTGCAGTCTCTGCATTGTGGGGCCAAGGTCAGAAATAAATAATGAAGCAAGTGAACAAAAGGAGGAAAGAAATGAATGAACTGATAAATAAGAGATTCAGAAAGGTTAAGTTTAACTGCAGATTTTGCATAATTGTTCTTCAGCCAGAATAAAAAAAACACTGTCAAAACAGAACCAAATTGTGGAAACCAAGGCTTTTACTCATAATGATTTTAGGCTGGTACATTTAATGATGCAATTTCTTTTTTAGCTGAAGACAGATTCTCATTATTCCCAAAAACAAATGTATTCCCGATCTTTTGCATTCCTGTTGGGACTGTGAAAAGTTCAGCGGTGGTAGTGGTAGACTGTTTCACGCCTCAAATACACCGGGTGCGTCTGCGTTGCAGCTCCGCTGCGCTGCGTGTTGACTGCGTTTGTCAACTTACACCGGCTGCGTCGCGAGTCCGGCAAGCCGCAGAGCTGGAGTCGCGAGACCGCGTACTTCTCGCGGTAATTCACGATCCCGTGAGAATGTTGAAGCAAACAGTAATACTAAAATACTGTACGGTGCAATACTACTCACCATTCACTCCCAAAACACTTGAAACACTCTTCCATGCCATTTCCTTTTTGAGATTATCTTTATAAAAAGGATGTATTGGGTCATAAATTATTCTGTGGTTTTCCACCTCAATGATAAGCTTCTCCTCGTCCATGTTTTTCACTGTTTCCCCTGGGTTAACTCTGACCTGTTGACTACTCGCGTATCTCTGCTCATTGTGAAGCGCTACTATTGTAATCAAGCTAAATACGATCTAGTTTAGACACGGTTTGTTTTATTTTGAAAGTCTCAGGCTCTTTTTATGTAGTTTCCGTGCACTACTTCCTGTCCCGCTCGATCTTCTCTACTCTGAATTTATGCGTCACAGCTCCGTCATCCGGCAAAAATAGGATGGCTGCGGATTAGCTGCGACCTGTCGGACCAGAGACGCAGCTGAACCGCAATGGAACGGATCCAGTGTAAGTTGACACATTGACTTGAATGGATTTTAAACTGATCCGGCGCCTTGACGGAGCGGAGCTGCAACGCAGACGCAACCGGTGTATTTCAGCCGTCATTCCTGTGTCCTGTTATTCAAAGATACATGCCTCGGTGCTTTGCTCCACATGTCCACCGTCTAAAGAGCTCCAAGACCTTAGACTATAAACAGCAGCAGTGGTGACAAGTTAACAGGGTGACCTTGAATCCTCATTTACTCCTCCAGGATTTGTAGCCAAAAAATAATTCAATAAATTATCTTTCAGATCTGCAAATAATATGCAGAGTCAGCGCAGATGCTGTGCTAATAGACCTGTTTGGAGTCAACGTCATCATAAAGATGCACACACATTTTGGCAACGGAAGTGGCGTTTGTTTAGCTAACGTGTCAGTGATGGTCAACTGACAGTCACCAGCTAACAGAGTAAGAGTTTAAACTGAAACACCAGCAATGTCTGTCACTGTTATTAAATTTGCCTTCTTTATCCAACCTCAGTTAACCAGGTTTGACTGCAAATAAGCAATATTACCTGCTGATATTCTAACTCCACTTTTTATGTAGTGTATTTAATGAAATAGTTGGTTTCCAGCTGAGGTTATGACCAAATATGGACTTACTATGGAGATTAGATAGTAAGTGAATTCATAAATTATGATTTACAGAAACAGATTTAAAATTCAACCTAAAACTGTGAGATAGTACCAAACCATTAACCAGTCTTATTAGTTAGCTTAAAATACAAAACAATAAATACTCTGATGGATTTGGAGCAATTCTTGATCTTGACATATTTTTCTTGCTACTTGATTAGGTCTCATACCCAGCTGTCGGTGTGCTGTTTTTTTTGTTTTGGGTGGGTTGCTGGTTTATTGACACGAGTTCAGATCTTTATATTTAACAGTCTGGTAAGTGTCAACAGATAATGCAGTCATAGGTATCGAGTTATCTGTCCATTATTCTGTGTACTGTCTGTCCACTGGTTTATTTCTTCCAGCCGCTCACTGATTTCTCATGAACCTGAGTCTTTTTCCATCTGTCAAATTGGTGTTATTTGGGAAAAAAAAAGTGCTTTTTGGTGGTCAACACCCTCATGTCACTTGACCAGCCATTGTACTCTGCAGCACTTCTGTTGCCAAAATGCACATGCAGAAGTAACTATTTACAAACAACAGAGGGGTCTGTAGAAGCCTCTCACTGCAGTTGTCCATGGTGCTGAAATGGCTGATTACAGAACTGATTTGACTTGTCCTCAAGACACATCCAAAGGGACAATAATATCATCAATGAAAAATGGACCTAGAAATGTTTGGCTGACTGCAGGCTTGATAGTGTATTACACACTAGGCTTACTTCATCTTGTAAATGTCAGTCTATATCAATTTTCTAATGAGTCATCTCATAATTTATAATGGATAACATGCATTGGATCTGTAACCCCAGAGATACTTAACTCTTTACTCGTGGGAAGCAAATGAAAGAATATAATTAGTACATTATTGATTTTTTTTTTTTTTAAGTCAGCCATGAATTGCTTCTTGGTAAGTTGCCACAATAATCAAATCAAAACCAACAGTGCTTATTTATTTTACTAAGAGAGCGTATTAAATAGTAGCTTTCTTTAGCTGATCAAGCTCAAAACTAAATGCCAGTTTAACAGTCAAGACCATCCAAAATGACCAGGAGGATAAAGAAGTGGCAAAGAATCAATAATATTGAAATGTGAGCGAGCATAGTGGATTTAAATCCACATTGCTATATGTATTGAACCTGTGTCTGGAGACCTGCTGGCTCTCAATACTACAGAGTGTTGCATTCTCAAGCTGAGAATGATTGAGTTCAGATGATTACCTAAAACAAAACAAAAAAAAAACAAAACAAAAAAAAACAAAAACACAACAGTTTATTGTCTCAAAAGGCAATCCTTTTTTTTAATAACTTCATGTTTTGAATGGATGTTGCTGTTGTGTGATATGGGATATTATTTTTTTCAAGGCTTCTAAAGCTTTTATTTTTTTTATTTTTATTTTTTTTTTTACAATTTTCTTCTACAAAGAAATGAGCTTAATTGTTCCAAGCAGTATCTTGGTCAGCCATGTGTTTTGTTTGAAACAAAAAACAACTTGAACACTATTGGGGCTGACTGCTGATTTGACCAACTGACATGCTGCGGGGGGTTAAAAACAGGTGCTTGCTAGTGACGCGCACTCACAGGAACACATTTACTTCTAATGCTTTGTACTGCTCTTTTATTTCTAACAATGCACAACTTAGACAGATGTTTCATTGGATGCACAAGAAAAAAGGTGTAGAAATGCAAAACCAATGTGGTGTTTGGCGAAGCAGTCTACAGAAAATGTCTCACCTCCACCCTCCCTCACTGACAACCAAACCAGACAACAGGTGAGTGAAATTACTTGTAACAAGAGTCCACACCCACAGTGACACACCCACCACACAAGTGCCAGCAGTGTGTACAGCCCCACTACATCAGTTTACAGCACTTATCATCAGGTAACACATAAACATGCACATATGGCTCCTACATTCCAGCCCCTAATTATGTTAAAATAAATAATTACACAAAACATTATTCAGTTAGAAACATTACATTCAAATATTAATCCTCTGAATTCATAACCCACCAAAGTCTGACACTAGGCCTAATTGAATAATTCTAGCTGGGGAAGTTCATTACCATGTCCATTTGCAAAGTCCAAGTCAAGAAAAACAAAGTCCATATCTGCAAAAAGTTCAAGAGTCAATACAGAACTTCATGGCTCCTATTTTTTTAAGAAGGCACACCTTAGTGATAGGCCTGTCCAGGTAGCTGGTCTTCATCCTAACATGTACTTGATGCATGAGTCCTCTCTTATCAGGAACAGCTTGCACCATTCCTCCAGTGAGCCACGAGTCACGAGGTGCAGATTCATCCACGACAATAACAAAATGTCCAAGGACAAAGTTCTGTCTGATGCTGTGCCACTTCTGGCGCTCCTGAAGTTGAGTCAAGTACTGTTTGACCCGTCACTTCCAAAACAAATCTACCATGTACTGCACTTGTCTCCAAGGATGATGGGCATATATATCCTTTCTCTGGAACACTCCTGGTGGCAATGATGGTTTAGACTTAAGATGGAGAATGTGGTTAGGAGTCAGCACTTCGAAGACATTGGAATTGGTGGAGGCCTTGGTAAATGGGCGGCTATTAATAATAGCCTCAGCTTCACAAAGGATTGTATGGAGACCTTCCTCATCAAGATTTTGCACTCTCAAAGTGGAGTTCAATACCTTCCATATAACCCCTATCAGCTGTTCCCACACTCTGCTGTGGGGTGATCCAAATGGGGATTAAAAACCCACTTGATTCCCTTCTGTAGGAGCATATTTTTGATCAAGGTATGATTCCATTTTTCCTATTTCCTCCCTGAGATTTCACTCAGCTTCAACAATGTTAGTGCCATTGTCAGAATGCAGCTCCAGCACCTGACCTCACCTAGCCATGAATCGTCTAAGGGCGTTGACAAAAGAATCTGTGTCTAGCAAAGAAGCCACTTCAAGATGCACTGCTCTTACTGTCAGACATGTAAAAATAACCCAATACCTCTTTACTGTGCACCTTCCTCTTCTGACCTCAAAAGACCTGAAGTAATGTACTCCAGCTAGAGTGAATGGAGGCTCATCAGGAGATACTCTGTCATGGGGTAGATCTGCTATTTGTTGACGTCCCAGTGTAGCATGCAACCTATGACAAACAACACACTCTGACAGTCTTCCTTATGGCAGTACTGGCACCTTGGATCCAGAGTCCAGAATTGGTGAAGCTTTGAAAGTATGTGGTTATGTCCACCATGCCCTGTGGCATGAGTATATGATGGAGAACAAGATCAGAAATGTGAAGGTCCTTGGCCAATATAGCAGTATGTCTTGCCTCATCCCACATAGCTTCTCTACTAAGCCTACCCCCAACTCAAAATAACTCCTTCAAGTATTGGATCAAGCTTGTAGAGATGACTGGTTCTTTTTCCACTTTCCGCTTCCTGCAGGGTGGATATCTCTTTTGAGAAGCTTTTTCCTTGGCAAAAACAAACAATTGCATTCTCTGCATTGTAAAACTCCTAAACTGAAAGAGGACCTTTTGCAGCCTGAGCCTTGACAATGTGCATCACCTCCTTTAGCGTTTCTTCAAGCTGCATTTCTCCCAAGCCAGAGTGAGTGAAAGCTGCTCTCAAGTGCTTTCTCTTTTAGCTAAGAGCCAAAACCAATGCCTTGAAGCAAAGGAGCCAACCAACCAACCTCTCCAACTTAATCCAAGTGTAGAAGTGAAAGATGAAGCACATACCCAAGCTCATCAGCTTGAACTGCATTCACAGACAAAAGTGTCTTAAACTCAGAATCCTCTGGAGAGAGCTTCCCAGAGACATCAGGGTTAGCTGGCCAATCCATTTCAGGCTGAACAAGAAACTTGGGCCCTGACACCCTAGTTCAGCCTTCAAGAAGGATCCCACTTAGCCCATCTGGAAGCCAAGTCTGCAGTATTACTCAATGTATTCACATATCTCCATTGCGATGGACTAGACAGAGCGAATATCTCTGATACTTGATTTGCCACAAAGGTTTTGAACCTCACAGTTTTGTTTCTGATGTATATCAATACGGAAGTACTGTCAGTCCAAAGAACAGAATTTTGAAGCGGCAATTGCAACTCCTTCCTCCACAGTTTATTCATCCTGCTTGCAACCACTGCTATTGTTAATTCTAGGTGAGACATGGTGATGGATTTTAATGGAGTGATGCATACCTTTCCCATAACAAATGCGCATAACAAATGCACAGTGGACTTGTCCATCGACGTTATGCTGTAACAGGTAGGTCACTGTTCCATATGCATTCTCACTTGCATCTGCAAAGTAGTGTAACTGGGCAGAAGAGACTTCTCCAAAGCACAGAGGTTTCAAGCACCAGTCAACCTTAAGCTCTCAAGCTGGTGGAGATCCTTGAGCAAGACCATCCATTCTTGGGCCACCGTGACTGGCAAGGGATTATCTCAACCAGCGCAGGAAATGGATGGGAACTAACCGGTACTGCATACCAATGAGAAGATGCAACACAGTGAGTACCGCCACCCCCTGGTGAGTCACCAGTATGCACTGTGTTGAATCTTCTCATCGGTCTAAGACCAAAACATACATGGATTATATTAGAGTCATTGGATGATAATCTCCACTCCTGTCAGCTAAGAACAAGAAACTGAGGCTACAATTCGCACAGGCTCATCAAAATTGGACAATAGAAGATTGGAAATACGTTGCTTGGTCTGATGAGTCTCAATTTCTGCTGCAGCATTCAGATGGTAGGGTCAGATTTTGGTGTCAACAACATGAAAGCATGCATCCATTCTGCCTTGTATCAACGGTTCAGGCTGGTGGTGGTGGTGTTATGGTGTGGGGGATATTTTCTTGGCATAATTCTGGCCCCTTAGTACCAATTGAGCATCGTTTCAATGACACAGCCTGCCTGAGTATCGTTGCTGACCATGTCCATCCCTTTATGACCACAGTGTACCCATCTTCTGATGGCTACTTCCAGCAGGATAACGCACCATGTCATAAAGCTTGAATCATCTCAGACTGGTTTCTTGAACATGACAATGAGTTCACTGTACTCAAATGGCCTCCACACTCACCAGATCTCAATCCAATAGAGCACCTTTGGGATATGGTGGAACGGGAGATTTGCATCATGGACATGCAGCTGACAAATCTACAGGAACTGCGTGATGCTATCATGTCAATATGGACCAAACTCTCTGAGGAATGTTTCCAGTACCTTGTTAAATCTATGCCATGAAGGATTAAGGCAGTTCTGAAGACAAAAGGGGGTCCTACTACTATGTGTCATGGAGTTGTGTGTGATGAAAGTTTCTCCAAACTAAAATAAAAGAGATCTTCATCATATACCAACATAAATCTCATAAAAAATACCTTCAAACCAAAGGACAGCCAAGTCCACAAATCAAAAATGGGTGTAAGCTCTTTTAAAGGTTAATGAAGGCTAACTTTATTTGACATTTTATAAATTTAACAGCTTCACTTAAAGGCACATACTTTTATTGTTAAGGCTTCACATTTTAGCACAGTCCTGCTAACTTAGATTGGGTAGACATGCTTTTAAGAGTAGCCAGGAGTCAGCTGATGAGAATTGCCAAAACTGCTTTACTATTTTGCAACTTGCAGTCTACACCTTTTCACTCTACTTTTTTATGCTAAGAAGAAACAGCTACCTACTTAATCAACAGGAACATTCAGCAGATTGAGTAACAAGTAATACCAAATCAACAACCTCTGCTATTTTGCAGTGCGACTCGCAAGGCTACTACTAATTATCTTCTGTCATCACTTTATATTTTCAGCCTTAAAGAAAGCAAGTGCCATAGACACAAGCAGGCTCTTGGCAAAGCCTTTCATAGTGTTTACTATGTTCTTAAAAACAAAGAGCCCTGTTCAGCTTTCCCTCAATTACTGCATCTGTAGATACAACAGCTCAGCAGGAGCAGCCTACTGTAATTACTCCACCAATGCCTTACCTTGCAAATGCATCAATTTGCCTGTCACTGTTTATTTTGTGTAGAGAAGCTTAGCTGCTTGTTTAAACTCACATCCATTTGAAAAGTCTGCACTATTTCACATGAATGAACTAGGGGGTATACCATTTCATAACTAGCTACCAAAACCCTAAATAACCTTCATTAACTTCAAATAAATGGAGAAGAATCATGGTAACAAGCAGACTGCCATTAAAGGTTTGAAAAACTCACCTGCTTCAATTTTTGGCCTGGAGTGATTGCCAATTAAGGGGCAGTGCACAGACCTTTGCCCAAAATCTACTTCCCCCACACGTGTCCTTTCACCTCTCTTTTGGCATAGCACCAATCCCACCTTCTGTTGCCTCTTATCTTCTGTTGCCTCTTATCTTCTGTTTTTGTAACATTTTTCATTCATCTTTAGTCTGTCAGAGTTTTTGACCTCACAGACAAGCATGCAGAGACACACATAATAGTGAAAGGCACCAATGTTTTAGTGAATCACTGATGTCATTTGTCTTGCTCCTGCTTTCACAAAGTGCCACTTTGTCCCTTTTTTATGCACCCTGACGCTTGTTCTCTTCATATTCCCAATATTTTTCATTTGGAGTACAAAAAAAAAACTTCTCCGGGTTGTCATTCTAGCTGCAAAATCGGTTGACAATCGAGTAAAAAACATTTCCTTTTCATCTTTTTCATTTATTTATTTATTTTGTTTGTTTGTTTTTGGGGGGTCTTGTTTTAATTATTATTGATAAAACAGCTGAAGAGACATGGGAAAAGTTCTTAAATATTTTTACACACTTTGTGTTGGTTTTGCGAGTTTCCAACCCATGAATGAAGAGGGCGTAACAGATCTGGAGACAGTGGCCAAATAATATTGTTTGTACAGTACATGTGTACTTCAGGTGTAGCCAGGCTTTACAGGCCTCCTTATGTGTAAAAGTCGCCTCACAAAGAATAAATCCAATTGTTACATAGGAGAAGACAGATTGTGATGACCATCAAACATAAATAGACACAAGAGGCATGGAGAGGTCTTATAGTTGCAGTATATTTAATGAACAGAGACTGATAAAAAAAAAGGGTGTATGTGTGTGTATGTGTGTGTGTGTGTGTGTGGGTGGGGGGGGGGGGGGGTCATGTTGGGCCTCTGGGGAGTAAAATATATCTTTCCTCAATAATGAATATGTCCACATGAGAGCACATGCACTCACACACACACACGCACGCTCTCACACACAGTTAATCACACACTGGCTTTATTAAACCATCAAAAGTCAGATCCCTTTAAAGTCATCTGCCACTTAATAAAGTAAATTAATTCATCATTTTAAAAGAGGATAGACACAGGGATGGTCTGCGAGTTGGTTTTTATCTTTCTCCAGTTCTCTAGTTGGTGATGTGAGCATTAAAGTGGAAGAGAAAAAAAGAAAGGCGAGGGAGGAAAAGGAAAGTGAAGGACAGAAAGAATTACTTTTTTTTCTTCTTCTTCTTTTTTTTTTTTTTTTTGAAAGATGGCAGCTAAATGAAGCTGTAAAGTGTGGTCTGTATGGAGAATGGCTTCAGACACAAGGTAATTATTTCCTGGCTGGTGAAATGGAAGGAGCAAGGGCTCCTTCATTAACTGGCTGTTCATTACTGATGGATAGTGGGGACGACCACACATACACTTGCCCAGTTGTACACACTTCCACTGCACACACTGCGGTATGCAAATTTATTTTTTTTTTAAATGCTCTCTACTGTTTAATCAGTCTCATATTTTGGCTTTGATTTAGTATTGAGTCTTGAATGTTGATTAGGTGTTGTAGACATGAAAGCTATGATAAGGATGAATATCTTTAAAGGACTTACAAACAGGAATTACACTGTCAATTAAAAGCCAGTTCAGTAAAGATATTCATGAAGTAGTCACTGAAGCAACTATTTTTTGATTTTAATTATTATTATAATTTGAAGAAAAAGCTAAAGACTTTGGTAAATATTTTTTGCTACACAGCCGATGGTTAAAACAGGAAATATGAGATAAAAACACAGCTTAACAGCTGGCTGAATTGGAAAAGCACTTGTAAGGGAAAGTCGGAGAAACATGAAACCTGGCTCAGCCAAATGAAATGTTTGTGGTTTTTTAAAATGTTGGTTAGCAGATTTTTCTACACAGGGCTATATAAAATGTTTTCAACCTTTGTGTAATGCTGGGTTTGTCAAATGCTGAAATAGTATCATTATAGTGTAGTATGTTTTTTTAATCTTTTTTAAAAGATTTAATGTGCATAGTTCCTCCAACATGCTGACAATAAACAGTGTTTGGAATCACAGCCTTGTACATAACAGCGTTACTGTTTTTCCAGTAATGGGTATTCTGTGTTATTATTTTTTCAAACGTTACAATGCTGTTACTGTTACCGACAGTGAAATGTGGTGGGTTACTATGTATCCAACCTGACTTGCTCAGCCAAGCACAGGAATGGAGCTGCAAATGAAGTGTTTTTTTTTTTTTTTTTGTCCATCTTTGGTGGTGGTGGGGGGGGCATGACAGACACGTAAGTAATGATAATTGTCCAAAGGTAGTGAACAATTTCATGGTAAGTCAGAATACATGTAGGTGGGTGTTGTTGTTACAAACCTCAACACATTACAAACAGCCAAAAAAGGAAACTCAATACAACAATTGACCTATGGCTAAGTCCTGCTCTAAATGAGATGAGCCAATCACAGTGCATATAGCCATCCCATACACTCTGACATTCTTGGCTTCAACATCCATTGAAATGGATTGCAGAGAGTCAGTTTTCATTTGGTTTTATGTTTTTTTTTTTCTGAGATTTTAGGCTTGAAAATGGTCACATGGTGTTCATGGGGTACATGCAACTCCAACACAAGGTATCCTGAGAAGCTGGGTGATGGAGTGTATTTTTTACCCTTTCCAAAGGCCCCATCTCAACCACGAAAAGTGTCTTTTTTGACTAAAGTTGTGCGGTAGACCGCAACATCAACTCAACATGAATAAAATTAAGAAGGATGTTTACATCTGTTCTAAGGTAAGTCAACATCATATGTGCGGCAACATATTGTTATTGTTATTGTTATTATTGCTGGAAAGAAATATAAAGTTATCTTTTACACTAGAACCACCACAGCAGTCTGACCGACAGTGTGGGATTTTCTCTAACGTTAGCTAATGTTTGCCTAACGTTAGCTCCTAGCTGCGTTGTACGTCATGTCCCTTTTTTTTGTTGGGAGTTCATTGGCCCATTTGTTCTACTTTTTGGACTTTGGTGATCATTCATCATTGTTAGCTGTTGTCCAAAGGGCTCTAGTCAAACTAACATCAGCTCCTGGAGCTTAGCATCATTAGCTTACCTGTAATAGCTGAGATAGCAAAGGTTGACAAATGTTCTGCTGAATGATTCAATATATACACTGCAGTAATAAACTAACAGAAAGACACTCGTGGTAAAAATGGTAAAAAGGCTGTTTTTTTCTGACCAATGCTGATCCTGTCTCTTGTTGTCAGAGATGGAGATGGTAACAAGATGTGGTTTGCACTGGGACCTGTAAATCTGGCTTGTAACTGAAGCTTTTTATCGACCTTCTCAACAGTAAATTGACTAACATATCCCTCCAATGTTTAGTTTAGACCTTTTTGGCATCTTCTAGATAATATTTGATCTTTTTGTCTTCAAAAATCATCAATGACATCCTGTGAAATGTCTCCTACTGTGACATAGCACTTGTCACTGAATGGGGCACAGCTTAGCTATAGGTAAATTGTGAGTCCAGAGCAGTCAACTTGATGAAAAACTTGCGTTTTCAGGATGGAAGTACAGGCACTACTTCAGTGCCATTGATGTAAAACGGCAAAAGAGCATACATGTGACGTTTAGTGTTGTACAAGTAGCGTATGTCTGTTTATAAATACTGTAGCTGTGTGCATAAGCGTGATGCATAGAGTATGTGAGTGTGAGTGAGACAGGGAATTGTGTGTGTGTGTGTGTGTGTGTGTGTGTGTGTGTGTGTGTGTGTGTGTGTGTGTGTGTGTGTGTGTGTGTGTTTGGTAATGTGAGTGCAAGGGAGCCTGAGTGCAAGAGCAAGAGGTAGGATGTAAGGAAATAAATGATCACTGAAAAAGTCACATTTCTGTGCATATATACATAATACATATATGCATACATATACATATACATAATATATACATATACATAAAAAATAAAGCCACAACTCTTCAAGAGCCAAGCAGGTTTCCTGTGTGCTGCTTTTGGTCTGCTTCTGACTGGTTTAGTGTACAGGGATTAGCTTGGAAGTTAGCATTAGCTTCAGAGCAGACCACTGTGAGTCTCTCCTCCGTGGTTCCTGACTATGGCCTGGACACTAAAGCAAGAAGGGTAACATTACGTCACAACATTATGTCCCTGAGCAAAACCCACTCGAAAAATCCAAATGTTTTTCAAATATTTGAAGATTTTTCATAAACCTAACACAATAATTACTTTACCTGGTAACAAATTCCTCTTGCTCCCTCCGGTCCTCCTCTTCCCTCCATCTCTCTGTGCCCTCTGCCCATCTCAGCACCATGGGGGGCAGAGCTATCAGCGGCTCTGCTCCCCAAATCTGGAACTTATTCCCACCAGACATCAGACATTTGGAATCACCCCCCCTTTTTAAATCCGGATTCAAAACCTACCTATTTCAAATTGATTTATCTCCTTAATTTCACTGATCTATTTTAACCTTCCGTTACTTGTTGTTCTATCTGTTCCTATTGTTGTTGTATTTATTTTATTTATTGTGTTTTTAACCACTCTGTAAAGTGTCCTTGAGTGTTCAGAAAGGTGCTTTTAAATAAAATGTATAATTATTAATATTATTAAATTACGTTTATGTGATTGATTGATTGATTGCTTGTGAGTGATTCTGTTACTAAATTATTTTTTTGGGGGAAAGTAACAAGTTACTATAACTCATTACTTTTTTAAAGTAATTTGCTCAACACTGCTCATAAATGCGTTCATTCCTGACTTCTCACGGCATCTTTTGTCAGGCTGTGGTAACATAGCTGAGATCAGTAAGTCCTCAACCACTGGCAAAGATCAGTGTTTCATCAGTTTGTCGTTAAATGATATATAATCCTGCAGGGAGTGATATGGGGTCTTTTATTGTTGACATTGTTCTCTTCCTGCCTTGGCTTTTCATGTATGTACATGAAGGAGATGGGAGGTGTACTTTCTCCACCTCAGGCCTTTGCCTTCCACTGGGGTATGAGTATGAGAATCATACCCCCATAAATAACTTCACGTGTGCAAATGAGTGATTATTTTGATGAGAGTGGTCGTGACTGAAAAGATGGTTTGACGTACGAGCCATGCAGCAGGTACTTTAAAAGGAGAGTACCATTCGGTTCATAAGTTAAAAAGGAGGTCTGAAGCTTCAATCTGAATGGGTGGAGAGAGAGTCAGGAGGCTGGGGTGTTGGGGTTGTGGAGAAGGTAAAGCAGCCTTGTTTATTCCTCTCATAAAGGGCTTGTCAACTCTGTCAGCCTAGAGGAGAGAAACCAATTTGCAAGCTGACACCTTGTGACGTGTGTATGTGGGGTGTGTGCATGACAATGCATAACCCTGCTCCCCACTTTCACCTTGTTGCCACTTGACAAACCATACACCAAAGACATATTATATATGAAAATATACACAGAGGACACAGAAGCATGCCAAGTACAATGAATAATTTGGACAAGACTCTGAAAAAATGGGCTGCTCACACATTTGTACATGCACACAAGCACATTTAGACAAACAGGTTATGAATTTGAATGCAGAAGAGTGTCTGGATGGAAGTTGCTGCAGGCTGTCCATTTCGTAGAGCTCACCCCCATTTCAATGTATGACACCTGGGGACACAGCAGTCACTTTTCATCCATCTAAGTCACCTGAGGAAACCAAAAAGACTGTGTGTACGAGTGTGTTTTGTTTTTGTTTTTTTCTTTTTTTTCTTTTTTGGGGGGGGGGGGGGGTTAGATTAAAATTTGTATTTTATACCACAGCATACATTCACATATCTATGCGCATCTTTCAGACATCTTTCATCTGTTGTTTTCTTTTTTGATTATTATTCTATTTTAGAATTTCTTTTTTGCTTGTTTTTTGACAGGGACAAATGCTTGAGACATTGTTTTATAAAGTATACAAAGTAGACACCATACAGATTTGAAATTTGCAACCCCTATACCTGGTTGGGTTTCCAAAATTAAAAACAGAATTTACAGTATGTGGACTTTAAGATACTACAACCATTAGAAATATATAGTAGGATCAATGTAAACTATTCTATTGAAGGAGCTGATGTCCCTATCATATAAGAAGGTTAGACAGATAATCACATTAGTATTCATACAGGTATCAGACATTTATTTATGCTTACCTGCTGGGGTAGTCTTTGTGATGTCATCTATTTGTTTCTGGTGTGGAGTTTTTAAGTTCTATTTGCAGTTTAAAAAAGAAAAAGTTTTTAATTGGTGTGTATGTGGTTCATGGTTCTTCAGGGAACAGCCCCCCCCCCCCAATCAGACTCTCCATGAAAACTAAGTTTTTAGCGCTTCCATATGCCTCAAACCATGAACACCCAATGGAAAATGAATTGAATTCAAAAATATAAACACTTTCTGAATTATATTAATTGGAATATTTCATAGACACATACAAAGTTACGTGAATAAACAAGTAAGTGAACATTCCTCAAGCAGTTAGGCTGTAAAATGATAGATAACTCAAAGCCTTCACCCTATGCATGGAAAAAGCTGAAATGGGTCAGGTTTGATGTGGGTAGCTGCAAATCAAGAGATGTGTAGGAAACAGAAATGTTTTCAGTAAGAGCTGTGAAATGCGCACTGACTCTGAGATCATGATCACTCCATCAATAGGGGCACAGGAGGTCAAAGCAGAAGATGTGAACAGGAGTGTAGGCTGAGAATCTTGGTTCAAAGGCACATTGATGCTGAATTCTCATCACTAACAGGGTTTTATTAATGTCATGAACTAGATAGCAGCAATGTCTAGAACTGAAAGACAGATTAAGTTTGTGTCTGGGAATCTGGAGATGTTAAAGATAAACTGTTAATGTTTTCTTAATGAGGTGTGACTTTCCAAAGGCAAAGTACAGGAAAGCCATCATGCAGGAAGTTGTCTTGTAGTCATTTCAAAGAGATGCTGGATGTGATCTGATAGATGTTAAAATCAATTAAGCACAGTCAGTCAGTGACTGCTGTGAGAGCATGAATGAAGAAAGTCTTGCAGGTTACAGCTCAGCTTCCAGCAGACTGGGCAGGTGTTACATGAATGTGCTCAAGGCTGTTGCAGGGAAAGAGTCTGAGGAGCAGCTGTGCTTTGACTCATTCAGGGAAGATGTGATAGACTTTACTTAAACGTTTGTGGATAAAAGGAGTGGATAGTGAGTTACAGCAGGGTTTGCTGTAACAATGTGATGAGGAGCCGGTGGACTTGTTGCTAGATGCAAACAGAAAGGGCCTGAAAACCAAGCAACACAGACCACAGAGGGGAGCGCTGCCACACAACTTCATTCATGTTTGACTCCACTCATACGCATTTGTGAACAAATAAAGATGGGTCAGAAGGTTAACACTGTCAAAAGATGATTCCTTGACCTCTGATCTGCAGCTGACTGAATGCCACCTGCTCATAAACTGTGACCACAAATCTTCAGATGAAGAATATAAAACCTTCAAGTTACATAGCTCCTGTCCCATTTTCAATGAAACAAATGTGAATTGTGTTGGTGTGGAACAAAAGGGTGCAACTGTTGTTTAACAGGATCACTATTAGATTTTCTTTTATAGTGGCATTTGTGGGGGTTCAGTTTAAAAGGACATAAGATTTGGATGAACACTGAAAATAAAATTCTAATCAGATTCTTTCATTTGAATTTCGAGCACCTTGATTTGCATTTTTTGGCTGTGTCCACCCACTAAAGCCTGGCTCACACTGAAAGTATTTTAATAGATGTTTTAGATCTTGAGAGATTTTGAAAATGTGATAGACCTCATTGAGAGAGACTCCTAACTTGTCATCAAGCCCCATGTCATTTCCTGAAAGTGTTTGAGTGATGTCTTTTTTTCAAAGTCTCAATGAACCAATATACTGTTTTAAAAATGAGGGAATTGGCTGTCCACTGTCATGGTAAAGCTACATTTAGATCAAAGACCTCTATGACCTTTAATTGTCAAAATGAATCAAGTAGATTAATAAGTAATGCATTTCTACAACGTGCCCATCAAGGCATACACACACTTATCACCCTTTTCATATACACTACTCACAATAAGTTAGGGCTATTGTGAGGTCCTTGGTGGATTTCATCCATAAGGTGTTTGTTTCATCTCAGTGATTTTTGGGATAGGGGGGCACATTTCTTAATGTCTCTTAAACACACACACACACACACACACACACACACACACACACACACACACACACACACACACAAACACACACACACACAAACACACTGACACTTGTTTTTCATACCAGAAAGATATTCTATCCAGCTTGATTACCACTCATGCTGCTTCAGGGGCAAAGGGATGAGTCCGTGTGAGTGTTCATATATGAGTGTGCCTTCAGGTATATGTCCCTATGTGTGTCAGTGTGGCACAGAAGTACATATTTCAGTGTTGAAAGCGATGAAGCAAACCCGGTGTTTTGATAACAGAGCTGTGACGGAAGTTGAAAGTAAACAAAGCAACATGGAAAGTAAAAAGCTGGAAAAAAAACTTCTTCAAAATTACTTTTTGTGCCAGGGAAAGTTTGATGGAGTCGGATAATTTTAAAAACTTGTGAAATAAAAAACAACTTCTGATTCAAGGTGGAGGAAGTAGGGAACTTCAATGGCAGTGGCAGAGCGTGTGTTTCCAGTTTGAGAGATAGAGAGGTGTTATGTAAAAGAAGGATGGGTTGAAGTATTCTGAACTTTATTCAGAGTGGAAAACATGAGTCAGTGCAGCACAGCGGTAAGCTTCAATTATAGGTGCGTCTATATAATGTGCATCAATGTAAAAATGAGATCACACGGTAATTGAGAGGTTAGCGATGAAAAAGTCACATAATCCAAATGATGTAACATGATAAACTGAAAGGGTTATTAATTTTGGTGGCTGATATAAGGTTGAAGGTGTGTGTGCTTGTGTTTTTCTATAGATAATTTGGCTGTGTTTTATGTTTTTTAAAGATGATACAATACACGCCTGTTGTCCCATTTAAATGATCGCATCCTTCACACACAAATCTTGGCTTTCAGAGCTGTCAGTTCTGACCACATGGGAATGTTTAATGAGCAGTAAATGTACTGTGTGTGTATTCATTTAATACTAATAATGGATGGAGACAATTAAATATCCTTGTCTGAAACAGAGAGAGATCAATGATAGACATGTGAATGATGATGAGAACAATGACACAGAACCTAATTAATATGATGGATGATAGGGAGGATGATTTTGACAAATAACACCAGATAAAAAATGAGGTGAGGAGGGATAGAGGGAAAAACAAGGTTATGAAAGCAGAGGTTCTGGCAAGATGGAGGGGTGAATGAATATTAAGGTCAAGGAAAGACAGTGACTGCAAGCTTGGAGACAAAGACAGACTCAAACTTTGACAGACATCTCTTTAGGATGCGCCAAAAAGGTAAGGCAGATGCTGTTGTCTAACCATGTGTGATTTACAGCGCTGTAACCTCAATGAGAATTTAAGTCTCAAGACACCACAACAAGATCTACCAAAATATGCTATAGATGAGATGTTTTCTACACATTAGAAAGTTCCTACACAGACAGTCAAATTTCATATTTTGGAGAGAAACAGTGGTCCTGCCTGTAAATTCTCAGGTAAAAGTGTTCTGACACAGAATCTTTTATTACCTGGACTCATCTTCAACACTGGGAACTTGACTTAGAGTCAAGGTTTGCTGACTCAAAACTACACTGAAATTGTATACTTAAAATTAACAATTTGAGAAAGTGTCTGACATTTATAAAGGGTGATCAAGCCAAATTCAGGATGACATATTTTGTGGTTTATTACATAATAAATTTGCAGAGAAACAGCAGAATTCCTACACTGGCAGCAACTCTCAGGATACTTCTCCATTTCTTCAACATCAATCTGTTGATCTTTCCGGTTTTCAGTCCTGAGATTTTTTTTTCCCCTCCTAAGCCTTTCTTGCAATCCAAACTCCCTGTGTTTACAAACTTCTTTCTGTTGAAGTCAGTGAAGTTCCACAGAGTCTTGACATTGATCTGAGCAAGGTCATACTCCTGTCAGCCATCCAGGAGAAACTTGTGGACCAGTTGAAATGTGCGGCTCCTTTTCAAGGTTAACTTGCATATGATGCTTCAGATACTTCTTACTATCAGAATTCATTTTGGGTAGCAATGTATGACTGCAATGAATCATGTGGAATGCATTTTGTCTGTGCTTAACAAAAGATTAAGAAATAAGGAAAAGAAAATCGTCTGCTGTGGTGAAAGCAATGGAGGAAGAGAGCTGGCGTTGGTGTAGGTGGGCCTAAATAATCTGCTCCAGCCACATGCACCTGTTTACTAATCAGCACCTGAAAGAAAACACACACAACCAGCACCCGCATAACAGGGCAGGACCCAAAGGCCCCCCAAAACCGTAACACTGTTGAAAAAAATGGAAGTGATATGGAGTGATACGAAAAGTTGAGGACAACAAATACTTTTTTTACAGATTTCATTTCTACACACACCAATAATCATATTTTAGTTGAAGGACATTAGACAATTAAAGGCTGATCCATGAGTCCTTAGCAGCTGCAGCGACTCATGACTCATGTATAAAACTGGTAGGAATCAGTTGTGCAACCAACAGCTATCCTTTTCATCAAGTGTCATATGTTAAGCTGGATGGTCCTCTGCTTCCACTCTTCAAAAATTCCCCTTAGAAGTGTTGCCGCAGTCCCTGTCAACATCATAGCCACAAGAGAAACCACTCCAGCCACTCGGTACTTTTTAATAAGGCCCTAAATCATTGGTTTATTAGAAAGACACCAAAACCCTCACTGGCTGTGTGTAAAAACACGATCATCTGTCCATACCCATTCCCCACATTAGTTCCCCAGGTACTGGTCCCACAGCTGCCAACTGCAAGCTTCCAAGCTTTTTTCTCTGTTGAATTCATTTTAAGAATTCCACTACATTGGAAGGTGGCGGCAGATTTTATTTTCTCTAGCCTTTACAGGATGTCCTAGGCATGCACCTGAATAAGCTGACACATCACACTGACCGCCTCCATGTCACGGGCAAGCTTTGACGTTACAATGCAAGGAAATTGCAGGCAGTGACCATTGTCCAGCTGGGAGACAAGGCCATGGCACCAGCTAATGACCTTTCTTTTGCATGTTTCACAGGCCAGTTTCTCAGACGCAACATAGCAAATCCTGCCCACCCCCACCACCTGCCTGATTTTTTATTTTTTATTTTTTGATATAAGCCAGCTGATGTCAAAAGCTGTTTTGTGCAGTCCAGTTGTGGACAGGTCAGCTTGACTTTCTAAAGCTTCCTAGGTATCTAAGGAGAAGCAGATGCCAAGAGTAATTCTTAAGTGGTGGAGAGTAATTAATCTTCAGTGGGACCTGTGGAGGACACCAACAGAGTCTGCCTACTCTCATAAAGTCAAGCTCTGGTGGTTAATTGGTGAATACAATTTTGTAATAAAGCTTTACATCTATGTACTATGTGTGTTGTTACCTGTTTTTGCCACTTCTAATCCTTTCTCATTAAATTCTGAATATTTCTTGCTGTTCTAGTTTTCAGTTTGCCATAATTATATGCAATGCATCATGGGTCTTATTTATGTAAATCTATCCATAACCAACTGCAGTGACAGGGATAACAGGTAAGGAGCAGAGATGGACTGAAATGGTTAAACATTTGTTAGCCATTTATTTCAGGCAGCTGCGTAAGACCATTTTTAGTTCCAATCTTATATAGCCACTACTTCCCCTGAAATATAAATTTTGTATCATACTCTGTCTTTGTATAGTTGCTCAAAAGGCTCAAAGAAGAATATCACATAATGGCTCAGACATACATTAAGGGCCTACTGCACAAATCCCCATTTAAAAATGCTAGTTATGACTGCCAAGATAGAAAGCTATGCGGGTGTTTCTAGATTTCTTGACAAAAAGCTGATTTAAAGTAGACAGTGATAATCAGTGTAAAGTCAAAAATAACATTAGCTTCCATGTTATGCAGCATCAGTCAATGGGCAGGTAACTAACTAGTCACTCCTTTACCACAAGCTTGCCATTAGGGGGCAGCAAGTTATTTCATCTGTAAATTGTCCATATATCTCTGTTATTTACTAGAACAAGCGATGACTAGTTAAGTATTTACTCACTTTCAAGGTGCTCAAAAATTGTAATAGCATAAAGACTACTGACTGGCCACAGTCAAATTTCTGGTAGATTTGTGGTATCTTACATTGGCAGTCACTACCAAGACCTACCTTGATTCTCAGGCAGCAGGGAGCACCACTGAGGTTGGCACAGTTCAGATGTAAGGGAGTTGCTACATTCACAACTGCTGTGTCAAAATCTTTGAAGTGGACAGTCCCCAATAAAGCAGAACCTGTTTGGAAGCTAATTAAAAACTAACCCATTGATCTTGTCTCGTGCATTTTTTGTCACTTTATATTCTAGCGTGACCTTAAATGAGGGTAACTGCTGCATATTGAAGTATCTTTGTATCTACCTGTAAATGTTGCATTATTTTACTTAGTCATAAAATAAACTTTCATCTAGGTTCTTAAGTTATTTGAAGCAATCAGTAACAGAGAGATGCAACCACCAGCTTTGCTAACTGCAGGATCCAGTTTTCAATTCAGTTTCCAATGGTCCATGTTAACAAGCTAAGGCAGACCTGAAATGTGTTTCTGCCATGATGATTACCGAGTTGATGCAAAGGAAACTCACCTTTTTGCCACTGTGTTCACAAGCAAAGGGTAAATATGCTGGAACATCTTTCCTTGATTTGATTTGATATGACTTGTGTGATTTGGTTGCCCTTGGTGTTGCTCTTGACATTCCGAATGATTAACCATTGTTTTGGGGTTTTGTTATTTTTTTATATAAACGTTTACTCTGTTTTACAAGATGATCTTCAGAGTGTTTATTAAGTCTTTTGAACTCTCACTTTTAGGTTTACCCATTTACGTACACACACACACACACACACACACACACACACACACACACACACACACACACACACACACACACACACACACATACAGAGAGCAATGTCTGAAAGCCTAAAATAGTTCATATACTAATGGCAGAGGCTTTTTACACAGAGTGTTTGGCACTCATCATGATCAAGTTGGATCACGTTCACACACGTGCATGGACTAATGGCTTGGCCTTTGGGACCATTTTAGGGTTTTGTGTGTTGCTTAAGGAGACATCAATGCATCATTGACTGCAGGAGCAATATAAAACTCCTGGTTGTGTGCTGAGGGATGTCCCTATTTTATGATTTCTCTGTTTTTCACTATTTTGTTTCACTATTCTGGATTGTTCTTATCTAAAACCTCAATGGGAGGGACATTTCTGATGGTCTGAATACGCACTTTTAAAATCAGATAATGTATAGTGACAGAAAGACAGCCTCTTGTCCTAATGAAATATATTGCAGTGTATACTGTGTGTGTTTGATTTTGAGGGTATACTCTGGCCGTATTTTGGCTGCAAACTGCAGAGAAAAAGGAACCAGTGGTATTGAACTGATGTGGTCTTTCTTCAGGCACACAGCCTTTACAGAGCAGAGTCAAGTGGTTCTCAGAGCCTCATCTGTTATTAAAGGCCGCTCACACATCCTTTTTTAATGTGCAGTGCTTTATTGATCCGTATAAGATTTGTTTCTCACCATACACACTCTCCACATTTCATTTAAAATATGGCCTGCATGTTGTTTAAGAACACTTCTCTGGTTGGCTGAACTTAAACCCAGAGTCGTCACCAGGCTACTCTGCCATTTCTAATGATAAAACTCCCCCACTCCTCTGCTTTGTGTATGATGACTCACAGCAAGAATCCAGCACTGCTGCAGAGAAAACAGGAGCTGGAGTTAAAGCAAGGCCAGCAATAAGTGTTCTCATATCTCAGCTTCCTGTCCCAAGATGCCCTCTGTCTGTTTCACTCCCTTCTTTTATTTTTCAGAGGCAGTCATATCTCTTTGCCTTCTCAGCGCCCTTTTCTGTTTAACTCATTTTGTGATGAGCACCAGAGCCCTACAGTGTGACAAACAATGTGTGTATGCCTGCTCATATCGTGTGTGGGATGCTCTGAGTGTCTGCGCTTTCTAATCCAGGCTTGAGCAATTCTTCAAATTATTGCAACGTGTGCTAATGTTGCTGCATCAGTGTGCAATCACAAGTGCAAAGTAATCAGTCAGAAGACAGCAGACCCATTGAACACTGCCCTCAACAACATGTCATCTTTATTTCATCCACATTTTACTTTAGTATTCACAATGGAACCATCACATCTATGTGTTCTTGTTGAGTGAATAGGATTTGTTTGTCTGGTGAGTGGCTTGGTGATTCATCCATTCAAGATTGCTGAGAATGAGAGCATTATGTGCCACACTGTGGGGATCTTATTTTTTTATTTCTGTCTCATCCTTCCTGCATGTGTTTCACAAAGTTTAAACAAGGTAACATGAAGGGTGGGGGGGGGGGGGGGGGGGTGGATGATGCAGCATGTTTTGGAAAATGTAATGCAGCGATAAGCAGGGAGGATGTTTTGACACCAAAGAATAACATAAATGGATTAATGGGAAGTGTCCATGTGGACAGTGGCTTGCTTCTATCCTCTGTTGATCCTTTCATCTGCCATTCTCAGAGTTTCTCCTGTTTTTCTCTTTTTTTTTCTACCAAAGCTCTCTCACTATCTCCCTTCCTAGCCTAAAATTGTGTCTCTCCCCCTCTGGATAGTGTTCATTAGTATGATAAATCTCTCGGGCCTCCCTAAATATTCTGCTCAGTTTCTAATGAGACACATGCCCGCACACACACACACACACACACATACACACACACACACAAAGCAATACCAAAACAAATCTTGCGGCAATGCTGCAAAGATCAAACCTTGTTTGGAATCGGGTAGATAATGCATCCTTTCGAAGTTACCACAAGGCAGGGCCCTAAAGATTTTGAACACAAAATCTAATATGCTCACATGCTGTGAATGCAACAAGAACAATGTCAAAACTGCAAAGAAACAAGATCAGCAAAAATTTCTTGTGTCATAACTCGAAGATCCACATTTTCTTTTGTGCACTGCTTTTACTGAGGTCTAAGTGCAAATTCCACTTTGTCTCAAGAACTTCATAAATGTTTGTGTTCTGGGTTGCATTTGCAGTGATTGCCTGCCACCCGGCACAGTCTTTTGATGCTTTTCAAACACGCTAAAGTTAACCTATCCCCTGTGTTTCCTTTTAACAGATTAGCTGATGTCAGGACACATGTTTTCATAAAAAAAGCTCTCCCAAAGCAACCACATTGCTAAAAGCTCAGGCCCAAGAGTCATGTACACTTTGTCGTTCTGTCATAACCAAGTCCCATTTGCAATGTGCAATGCCTCCTGTGACCCTGTTACATTACAGCGAATCTAACTCACATGCAAACTTTGTGACAGCTAAGGGCCTGGGTGGATGTGATATGAAGGCTGAGAAAGCAAGGCCTAGGTATGGAGTCTTACATAAAGAGAAAAACATGTATGAATTAAATAAGAACGCTTTTCAACTGGTTTTATTTTCTAAGCGCTGGATCTTCAACCTTGCCTTCTGCAAGGAAATCTTAGGTTACTGTAGTTAATGCTTGCAGGTGTGTGAAAAGTTCCCTCCTCATTGCCATCATTGCTGCAGTCTGTGGAGAGACACTTCTTCAGGGTCACCTCCTTATAAATGACTGAGGCAGAATATTAGTTTCTGTATCTCTTCCCCACTTCTTTCCCTCTTGCCATTCACTAATACTGCAACTGCACAAGGAGCGTGACCCTTAGCTGCCACACATACGCTCACACAAATCTTATAGGCACTCACTCTGTCCAGCACACAGGCCACACCATTCCTCCTGACTTACCCAGGGCTGTCCAGGGACAGATTAGCTATGACACAGTTCTGCCCTGCCACCTCTGACCTTCCAGAAAGTTCTGAGAGCACAGACCCCTGGCCTACCACTGAAATCCAATTACCCAACCAAGCAGGGAGGCAAGAGGGGGGAAAGAGGACATGGTGGCAGGGGATGGTGGGCAGAGAGGACACAATGAGACTAAAAGTTTGCTGTACTATAAGCTCATTGAACGTCGTCATTTCGATCCTGCTTCAGTTGTTGATCAGTGCGGCTTCATGTCTTTTACATTTATCGTTACCAATCACAACGTTATGCTATTTCTAGATTATGCTGCTTTACGAAACCTCGATGTTGCAAAGGAGAAAAAGAAGAGGCAGCATTGTTAGATACACCGAGTCAAACAGAACAAGGAGCTAATATTATTAGATTCAAGCCACAGAAAGTTTCAAGGTAATCTTGGATTGCTAATGGATTGCACCAAGCAAGAGGGGGATGAAACATGACCCAACTCTACATAAGCTTTAAAAAAGTTTCTTTTAGATTTACATATTCATGATTTTTTTCCTGCAATCTCTGGGATCAGTCTCCTGAAGGTTATAAAAATCTTTTATTTATCTTATCTTTCCTTGAATCGATCATTGAATCAGAGTTCAGGTAGCTTTTCTCAAAGGTGTGCAGCAAGCCTTTGATATAAGTCTTGATGCAAGGGCCGAAAATATTTCCCAAAGGCTGCAGAGAAGCCTGATAACAGAATTATCTACAGTAAGATCTGTTCGCCTGGGATACAATATCCCCTCCTATCCCAGTAATGTTGATGAAGAATCCACTGGCTCTACTTTTAAATTCATATGAAGCCACTCAGCAGGTCTAGATATCAGGCTAATAAATGGGCCACAGGGCATTCTACAGTGATACTGACTATGTGGGTATGCAAACAGAAACAGGTTTGATACCCGAGGCTAAAAAAGAAACAGATGGGAGGAAGAGAAGAAGGACAAACAACAGAAAGTCAAGTTTTTAAACATCAGTCTCTTTCAAGAGAAAACACAGAGTGTTTGAAACTATCTCACTTTTAAAGGCTGCATTATACAACAACATTATGAATCTTAGGTGAAAGTACCATATTAATTCGATTCTTAATGTTTTGAAATATACTGGCTATTGCAACACCATTTATTGCACTACTCATGACCTTTTTTGAAGAGCACATTCAATCCACAATGGAAAACTTCAACAAATTCTGTTTCATCTGATAAGAAAAAGTCTCTCTTTTCATCTCACTTCAGTCCTTTTAGCTCCCACACAATGGGTGAAAAGCACATGGACTGAGCAACACTGTGATAAAAAACTGAAATAAAGGCTGCATGCACCTCGCAGACCGAACTGTGTGTGTTACAGTGTAGTCCAACCTAACTAAACACAAAAATGTACGACTGACTGCACTGTTACGCTAGCATCAGCTGTACTACATGAACTTTTGCATTAGCTGTGATGTACAAACATTAACATACACTGCGATCGCTTTTGTAGAGGGCGAGACTTTTTTTTTGGCTTTGCAAATCAAGTCATGTACTTTGCTGATAGTTATTTACACTTTTGGGCCATCGAGGTCATCTCTGCTGGCCCTGGCAAAATTAGAACTTTTTTTTTCATAATTATCTTAATGTGTTTCTGAATGTATAAATTCAGTTATTTCTCTGTAAATTACATTCCGTGTTGTTTTGTGTGTGGTTGGGATTTCCGTCTTACCTAAAAAGTCATTGAAACGCATCACAGCTTCAGTGGGTCAGCTCAAGCAGTGTTGCAAGCCTTTCCTCTTTGCTTGAAGCTACTGTTTTATCTTAACTTTGAGTGACCATGTCATCAGTGACCATGTCATGTCATCATTTGGAAATCGTCATTTTGGACTCAACCCTCATCCCTCATCCCTCTCTTTCAAATTATTTGGCATTTTGTCATCTATGAATGTTGAAAGATTGTGGGGGAAAAAAACATGTTGCTGTTGTTCTGTCTGTAAAGAGAACGTAAACTTAAGGGGGGTACGCACATAACGATTGTCAAGCGGTTTTTATCCCAATTTTCCTCCTTTCCAACCAAGGACAGACAACACACAATTATCTTTAGTCTTGTAAGATTATTTTATCAGATTATCCTTTGGTCTGAGGTGTGTTAAGAGTGAATTTTTTCCAGATAACTGGCTTCAAAACAGGTCAGGGCTGACAATCATAGATATTAAACTTGTTCAATATTTACAACCAAAAATCTTTATGTGTGTGGGCAAAGCCGACCCACACTGACTCACATCTCTGTGAGTTGTGATGTTTTTCGTGTTGATACTGTAACAGACATGGTGGGTTGGTGTGTTACTGTTCATATGGGTTATTTTGTGTTTGAGAATTACAAGCTTCAGTGAATGCATCGCCTGTGATCAGATGTTGTGTGTTTTCTGAGATTCTTCCGAGAGGTGTGGGATGCACTCGTCCGAGAGTTAAATACGGCCAAAAGTAACGGTATGGAGGGGTTCAATTAACCATTATCCTCCGCAAGCATGAGCAGAACGCAGAGGTAAACAAGCACAGAAAAGATTTTAATGGGCGGGGGGGTCTCATGCTTTGTCAAAGTCCAAAGTTGACGGGTATATATAATCGGACTTTCATTTCAATCACTTGCATGGCTTGCTACAATGAAATGCTCCCCTTCAGGATAATCACACACCCACACACACCTGCACACACCTGCACACACACCTGATCCAATTGATCAATGCACACCTTTAAGGTTTGAGGGACCCTGACCAATTTACTTTTCCATACATCACTATTAAGTCATTTAATATCATGTCCCCAAATTATCTTTCAATGATTTTGTTTTTTCTTTCCTCAAGTTTGCTGTCCAATGAAATGTTTTAGCTTAAATCTCATAAGCTTTGATTAGCATTGAAGTGCTATTCTTATCAAATTCAAATTAAATCAATTGGCTGAGGGACAGTTGTAGCTTTGAATTACCAAAGTAACTGTCGTTATGATGACAGACTAAGAATATGATTATCACTCATCAAAAGAGTAAAGAACAAAGATTGTGTTTCCAAGGTTATTAATTTGAGCATCTCGTCAAAGGCAATGACAGAGATGAGGGGAGATGAAAGCAGAAAAGAAGAAAGTTTCAATGTTCGGCTCATATCCTTGAAAAACCAAGATATAAATAAAAGCACAATGAGGATTAACTATGCATATGGGGCAGTATTGTGTGCTTGTGAAGCTGAATTAGTTGTACAACTGCAGAAAACATCAACATATGCCATAGATAGAAAAGCACTCTCAAACAGCTAGCATCTAGGATTGTGAGTTTTTTTTAATGAGGTAATACTCTTATGATAATTTGAATAATGTAGTTAAAGTGGAACAAAGGCAGTCTCATTTGATCATGTGTATAATTAGAGACTTGGGAGTCACACCCATGGAGGGATGTTTCCCTCTCTTTCTCTGTGGATGTTGAGTGATGAGATTGAGATGTGAGGTGTGGGATTGGTTGTGACACCTCCTAGAAGCAACACCTGCTACCTCGCTAACATGTTTAGCATAAAGTAATCAAACTTTTCTCATTATCTCAGCAATGCAAGCCAATTAGACATGATACATCAACAACTCTGCAATTATCTACAATTACAACTCATTAAGCTCTGATTTACTTATGTTTTAATTAGCTGGCACCGCACTTTGTGTCGCAGACAATGTCCTCGCGCTGATGTTGGTGGTTGTTGCCGCTGCTGTTGCAGCTGATGGTGTTTGTTGAAGTGTTGCACTTGGTTGAGCATGGTGTACTCGAGAGGCCATCATTCTCCTCTTCATTGCCTCACTGTTGACTCTCAATCCCCCAATACATGCACTCTCACTGTGGCTTGGCTTTTGAATGGTTGGGCATGTTTAATATCTGTTAGTAAGCTTTAATTGATGGTACTTTGTCAAAAGTAAATATGTCAAAGCTCTCTTACGTTTGAACTGTGGTAGTACACACGGCGGAGTTGACTGAAGGGTCAGTAAATAAATCTGTGCTGGAAGAACCTCTTTTTTATTTATCCAACCGAGGTTCAATGACATCTATTTCTGAAAATGAAAAATAAACCCACAAAGGGAAATACATCTTATTTTAAAGTACATGCTGTGTCCAATGCAGTAAATAGAGCAGAGCATATCCCAGTGGTCAACGTGTCTTGGAAGCAAACCTATTATGTGGTAGCTTTCCCTTTTCTGTGCCTTTAGAATCTTTGCATTAATAAAGAGGTGACAGAAAGAGTTGAAGGCAGAGAGAAGGGGGGAGAGGGATGGATTTAGAAAAGCTCCATAATTGTTTGAGGGAGGGAAAGGACTTGCAGGAAGAGGCAAGAAAAGGGAATGGGATTGACGCCACAGCTTTTCCATTTCCCGTTTCCCCATTCTAGTCTGTGAACAAGTAATTTAGTTATTTCACTTAAAGCTCTTCTTATTTCTCCCCGGCAACACTTTAACCATTTTTAGTATCAATTGTCCCTGCCTTCTTGACAGAAACAAACCAACCAATTTGTGCCCTCGTGCTTTTTGAAGAGGCAATCAGCAAAGTGTCCTTGGTTTGATTAGATTTCAAGCTGCTGTCTTACTTACAACCATTTACACACGTTTCCTTTTGCTGTCTTTTTGTTTTGTTTTTTTTTCATTTAGAAAAAAAAAATGTTTCAATGAGCCTTCTTTTTAAACTCCATGGAGATTACATGAAGTTGAGAATCCTCAATAAGTGCTTGACCCAAATAGTCTACTCTATCCCTCAATCTAATACCCTTCCACTTGTTCCTTCTCTGCCTTCCACCCTGCCACTCAACCAGAAATCAAATTACAATCAAGTGACCGTCTCTCCCTTGGTTGTCACTTGCAAGTGACTGCAGTGGTTATTTGAGAGCTCGATCCTAGTGCTGCACTGTATTACTTCTGCTTTGGCAGTATCATTACTTGTTCTTTCAAGCACTAGTGTGGATTTTTAAACCATTTTAAACTCCATTTCTTGACTCAGTTTTTCTCCCCATTTTTGTCTATTTTCCTGTGAGGCTATCCACTACAAAAAGACCGAAAAGTGTAAAGAGAGAAAAAGGTAGTCTTCGCTCAATATAGGTACTTTGGCCAAGTACAAGAACATTTCCAATCATTTTCTCTACTGCAGCCCTGAAGCACTATTCCCTTTCAATATAGAACATGTGTTCATATCCACTTAGAAAAAACTTGAAGGATTCTGTTCTCACTGATGTCAACTTAAGACACATTTTATATTATTAAATCTTTTCCTCTCTCTCTCTCTATTGGTACATTATAACAATTGGAGAAGAGCAAATAAAGCATGTTACTAACAGGTACTCAGGTTCTTGTTTGTGTAAAGACTGAGATATGATTTCACACATTCTGAGTTAGAAAAAAATCCCCCCAGGCTGGAAATAGTTTTTTTAATGCCGTAAAAGTCTGTTTGTTTGTTTGTTTGTTTTTTGTCTTGATGTGGATGTGACTTCTGGACTTTCTGCAGCCAGCCACGAGCAGATTTTTGATGAACAGCAACTTTTAGCACTTCCGCATAGGCTTCATCGTTCTCTACCGGATGTTGCCCCATGATCCACACACACACACACACACACACACACACACACACACACACACACACACACACACACACACACACACACACACATGCTGTCATTTATACGTAGATGTGGTACATTGATTGCTAATAATGGCACTTAAAACACTAGAAGGTTATCAACTTTGAAGATGCAGAGATGCTAGGGAGTCAAGCCACTTCAATTCAGTACTTAAGGCTTAAGTTCCACATGAGAAACCAGATGGTACATGGGACGGTATTTTAAAAAAAGCACAATAATGTATGGTTTTTAAAACTGTCACATACATACAGTTGTATATGATCTGGCCATCAGGTGGTTACTGAGAATTTGGTTGAAAAAAAAAAAAAGTGATAAAAAAAATAAATAAATAGAAAATAAAAAGTTGGTTTACAATGGAGGACCTAGCAGTGAGGCACAAAACAAAGGAGGTTTTTATTTAAAGACTTCGTTTTTTTATTTGACCCAGAAAAAAAAAAATCATAGTCAAAACAACTAGGCTGATAAAAGAGGTCAACTTTATATAACTCAACTCAACTCAAACTGAACTTAAAGTGTTATTATAAGAAACCAATCTCACAGTGTATTGCAGGACAAATTACATAGTAATTTATATATATATATATATATATATATATATATATATATATATATATATATATATATATATATATATATATAATATATAATGTATGTATCTAAGTTATGTTATGCTGTAAGCAATGTTAACTGCATTATTCTACGCACAGAAATATAAAAATAAAAATAGAGTATAAATTCAGCTCTGGCTAGTACTTGTTTTAAGCTTGAGAGGTTGACATTTAAAGGATATTGCTTGACAGTAGCCACACTGACAACTGGTCTCACAAAAGACAATTCTGCAAATTGCAGAGTGCCCAAGGAAAGGGCTGGGGTTAAGAAATTATTGTGACCCTTTACACTTTCTTTTTCATATTTTCTCTGGCTTTACATCCATGAATGAATTTTTGAACTTATACTAAACCTTTCTTTGTGTTGGGATGCATACATATATGAATGTGTTTTTAGATTTGATCTGTGGGAGGGTGAAAAGACGACTTGTCAGTCAGCTCCATCTCTTAATGTCTCAAGGTTAATCTCATTAATTGTCATAGGATGAGAGCATTGATTGCAGGGAATCATCAAGCAAAATTGCAAAATTATAAAGAGAGAGCCTGATTGGAGAGAAAGTGTGTGTGTGTGTGTGTGTGTGTGTGTGTGTGTGTGTGTGTGTGTGTGTGTGTGTGTGTGTGTGTGTGTGTGTGTGTACAAGAGAGAGAGTTGGGGGGGGGGGGGGGGGGGCATGAACTGCTTAATTACAGCACCCTCATTACCGTATTATTGTCCTATTCTTATCTGTCTCACCTTGATCTTCTTTTTCTTTCGGTCTTCTTGTCCTTTTATTTTATTTTCCATCCATCCCTTTCTCCTGCAAATGAGACAAAGCAGTCGAAGTGATGAGAAGGACCGAGAGAAGCGTATAAACCAAGGATACACAAAAACTACAAAGCAAGAGTTGACAGGGAGACACAGCATTTTTTCAGTGGACAGGAAAACTGTGAAAATGGAAAAGTAGCCTGTAAAAGGTAATGAAACTCCAAAGACAGAAACTTGGAGGCAGAAGAGAGTTGATTGTCTGAATTAATTGGCAGCAGTACCCCTGTGGATGTTCTAAAATTGCAAAAATAAGATTATCTTCAATTTATTCTGACAAAGGCAGAAAAAAAACTGTCAAACATGTCATCAATGTGCTCAGTGGGGGAGTGTTGGATAGCACAATGGAAAAATTACATCTTATTAAGTATTAATGAGGCAGAGGAGAGCTGAAGATGACAATGAGTGACCCTGGACTAACCTGGTTTAAGCAATTAGTGAAAGACTATACTCAGACCAGAGAGATGTGCTCAAATATCAACTTCATGTGAGCTTTTTCACGTGTGTTGATTTTTAAGCATAAGAAGTTCTTCATCTGTACCTTGATTAAAGAAAAATTGGTTGAGTGTGCTTATGTAAGCTTACTTATATCTGCAGTTTACATTTTCTATGGTTATGCATATTTCATCTGTTTAAGCTCCTCTTAATTATGTCATTTTCTGTCTTTGTTCCCACAATTGACACAAATCTGAAATTGGTAGAAGAATATGCTATATGAATTAATTAGTTGTGGAGGCGAAAGCATCCTAACGTAAATTATAAGTAGGGAGGATGAATGGAGGATGAATAGACAAGTAAGTGCGGCCAACAATCCACATCAGAGGGAGCTAAGACAAAGCTTCATTGGACCTATGCTAGATGGATTTAGTTCATACTAATGGACTCGTCAGAAATTGTTTGATTCTGAAAACAGTACTTTGAAGTTAAACTGCATATGACCATTTCTTGTTTGTTTTTTTCCAACAGTATGTGGAGGCTTACTCTGTCTACTTCTGTTTAAAAGTTTGTTTTTTTATACAGGGAGAGTTTTTCAGCAATGTCAAACTGTCCAATTTCTTATGCTCTTCATGAATAAGTCATTGTCTCTATTTGACTGTCTTCAAATGGAGTTTTTATAGCATAAAAGCCCATATCTCAAAGGTGTGTTTATGGTGACAGGTGCTTCAGCTTCAGGAGGCCAGTACCCTGGAAGTTCCAAGAAATCCAGTTTTCTGTTTACATCAAGTGGTCCACATCAGTTTTATTTAGCTGAAACAGATCCCTAACAGCACTGCGGCATTAAAGGTTGTTACCAATGATGAATGTCCTGTCAGGGTGAGTTACAGTCATAGACAGCTCCACACACACAGTATGACTGGAAGACGACCTAATGTGGGAGGAAGGCTTCAGAGAGAAAGAAGGTGGGGACAGTGAAGGAGAGAGGATGATGAGTTTGTAGAGGGGCTGAAAAAAGGAGTGGTATAATTAAAATATATTTTTGGAGAAAGACTGAGTTAAAGAGAAAAAAGAGCCATGAAGGGAGTGGGAAGATAAAAAAAGCCAGAAAACTGTGAATTGCATTATGGACCATTGTATCCTGGCCATTTTCACGCTCAACACAATCCTTACAAAAAAAGGTCAAAAGGTCACAAAATACTTCTAATACAAAAAAAAAAAAAAAAAAAAAAAAAAAAAAAAAAAAAAAAACGAATAAACATGCCAACTGGCTGCATATTGTTTTGTTTTGTTTTGTTTGGTTTGGTTTTTCATGATGTGCCAAATGTTTTCAGTGAGTAAAAAATCAGGGCTAAAGGCAGACCAACGACACCAATGACACCACGGAGTCATTCTGTTGTAATACAAGCAGGGCTTAGTTTGGCAATATCTTGTCGAAATATGCATTGACTTCCCTCTAAAGAAAGCGATGCCTGCAAGGCAACATATGTTGCAGCAAAACCTTTATATTTTGTCTAGTATTAATGCTGTCTTTCTAGATGCATCCCAATATCACCATCAATAGCAGCTTTTTAACTGTACACTGAAAGTGAGCTTGGTGGTCCTTCTCCAGATTAGACTAGAGGATGCAGTGCCCTGGATTTCCAAAAAGAATGTCAAATTTTGGTTGCCAGACTTTGGCCTTAAATGGACTCAGGTAAAGTGAAAACACCTTTAATTCTCATGAATGTTCATTTTTGGTGTCCTCCTTGCATGGTACAGTTTTAAGTCCCCTTTACACAACAACAGTTTTAGGATGAAACGCAGAGGTATTGTTGGGCCTCTCATTTACATGGAAACTGCATTGTAGCTGACCTAAAATGGGAACTTAAACAATGGATTCACCCACAAAACTTTTTCCACAAGCAATGGTGGACAGTGATTTCCACTACAGAGTCATGTCTGTTTTTAATTTAGTGCTGCCTTAGACCTCAAGAACCAGTGGGCCTATTAGTCTCTGGCTTTATGTGTTTTTAAAAGAGATACCCAGATTCTGAGAATCTTTTGAGAATATTATGTGCTCCTAATGGTGACACTTTTGAAGTGGAATGTGTATTCAAAACCACAGTGGTGTCATTATATCCCATCATGGCAGCAGAAAGAGCAAGGAGATAAGACACAGCTGTGACTTAATTTTGGTGTGCCAAAGGAGAATAAATTAGTGTGTGAGTAGAACATAACTTTTATCAAGTTGAATATGCGCTGAATGTTTGTTCCAGTATTTTTATGAAGTATACGCTTTGCTTCAGATGGTAGTTGATTTAGTAGTTGTCAGACTTCTGATGTGTTACTGAGCAAGTCTGCAACGTCAGATCTTTTCAAGTAAAGAAAGCAAACAGGACACTCTGAGAGTAACAGTACACTGGATACATGTGACCCAAAAGAAATGACTTTGGTTGGCACCAAAGCAGTTATGATGATAGCCCAAATGACAAAATCAATCTCAGACTGCCTCTGTAGATTAATTTAATCCTTAAAACAGCTGCTGTGCTTTTAAGGCGCTCACGCTTACCTATGTGAAGGCTTTACTACTTAAAAGTCCATTAGCCTCACAGTCTTGATGCCTCTACTAATAACAAGATTTTGTCTGTTTCTGTTTCTGTAATATCAACACTAATTGCTTATGTCTCTCAGACTTTTAATCTTTGAAAGCCTTATTGAACTGACACACAAAGTATCACTTTGAGCTTAATATAGTGCATAATGTCTTAGTTTTCTGTTGCATAAATTTAATTAGCAGGGTAAGCTTCATCTTTTTTTCTTCAAGCTTATACTCAGTCAGTGCTGAATATACAGTATATAATGAGTAAACTAATAACAATATGTTAAAAAGTAATGATTATATTCAAAAACTTTGAATTCAGAGTGTAACTGATTTCTTTTATCTTCATCACACTTTAACAATGAGTGAGTTCTGTCATCTCAGATGTAAATATGTACAATTATTTGTAGACTGGAGATAGTGGATCAAGCATTGGGCTTGGTAAGATGGGGCAGATCAGGGGCTTGTGTTTCAAATCGTGTGCATCCAGCTGTGATAAAGGTGGAATAAACACAACAAAGAGAGCTGATTTATAATCACTTTAGTGCTCACTGATCATTTTTCTGCCTGTATGAATGACCAAATGTGTTTGCAAGCCAGACCTAAAAAAAAAACCCCACACAATTCCAGTGATGTGGAGTTTTCTTAAGTAGCAGAAAATATGAAAAGTTCCAGAAAGCTGAAAAGTAATGGTGCCGTTAAAATATTTCTTTTTTTAGTTCAAAGAAAAAGTGGCTATCATCTTATGTGTGTGTTGTTAATAAATGCAACACTGCATAAATACACATGGACGGGACTTAATGCACTTCTTCAGCAGCTCTTTCATGAAAGTAAAAGCACTATTCATAAGATGTTTGCTACTGACGAGCCTCCTGGATTTAGGGATCTCAAAACATGGAAGATAGCTATATTTTATGGAGTGTGTGTGTGTGTGTGTGTGTGTGTGTGTGTGTGTGTGTGTGTGTGTGTGTGTGTGTGTGTGTGTGTGTGTGTGAGAGAGAGAGAGAGAGAGAGTGAGAGAGAGAGAGAGAGAGAGAGAGAGAGAGAGAGAGAGAGTCTGATGGGCTCAGCAGTTGTTGATTCAGCTAAATGTTTGATCTGAAGATCAATCTGACTCAGTCATTAATGAGGAACATGCATACAAACACACACAAACACACACTCACACACACACTCACACACACTCACACACACACACGCACTCCTACAAAAGCTGAAGTGATGTACTGTGAAATCAAATGCCCTGCTTCCCCGCCTGCCAATCACACCATGGCAGCAGTTACACCATCTTTTACAGCACAATCTGCTCAGTTATTTTCAGCCAGTTGTGGACACACGCACACACACACACACACACACACACACACACACACACACACACACACACACACACACACACACACACACGCGCACACACACACACACACACACACACAACCATCTCTCAAGAAAGCTTCTTACAGTATCAAATAAAAGGTCAGGGCTATCAGAGTTCAACAGACAGCCGTCTTGTTTCTAACAGGACCTTGTTAGCCCCTTGCTCACTTGACTCACCTCACAGCCAGTGCATCAGTAGCACTCCACTGCAGCTCACTTTCTACTGCTGTCAGCTAGATACAGAAGTGGAGAAGAAGTATGTAGCGGGAAACTGAATTTAGCCTTGATGTGTGTGTGTGTGTGTATATATATATATATATATATATATATATATATATATATATATATATATATATATATATATATATATATATATATGTTAGGGATGAGCCGGATATTCGTTTCAAACGAGTACTCGTTACGGATAATGCATTTTTGCCGAGTCCGAGCTCAACACAAGTTTTTTTTTTAGGATTATTCGTATTCGTGCTGAAAGAATCCTCATTGGGTAGCAACAACTACTGTCTTCACTCTTCATGCTCTGTGATTGGCCAGTCACACACAGCACACACCCCTCCCTGCACCCACATGCTGCAGCGAGGAGGTACCTGCTCTCCTCTTTCACACACACGCAGACAGGCAGCGAGTGACAGCGACTACCTCTCTTGCTTGCTTGAGTTGACTGTAGTTTACGTTGCTCTAATCTCTACTACTCACTCAGTTTTCTTCTGCTCGTCTCTATTGAGGTTTGTTTGGTATTTAAAGTTACTTCTTGAACTTATTTCGTGTCTTACATGATGCATGTGACAAGATGGGGCTGAAAACCGGTTCGAATCCCGGTTCGGGCACGGTGTGCCTTTCTGTGTGGAGTTTGCATGTTCTCCCCGTGCATGCGTGGGTTCTCTCCGGGTACTCCGGCTTCCTCCCACAGTCCAAAAACATGCTCACTAGGTCAATTGGAGATTCTAAATTGCCCGTAGGAGTGAGTGCAAGCGTGAATGGTTGTCTGTGTCTCTGTGTCAGCCCTGCGATTGACTGGCGTCCAGTCCAGGGTGTACCCTGCCTCTCGCCCTCAGCCAGCTGGGATAGGCTCCAGCCACCCGTGACCCTGAACAGGAGAAGCGGTATAGAAAATGGATGGATGGATGGATATATATATATATATATATATATATATATATATATATATATATATATATATATATATATGTAACTGGTGGACATGGTATTCATTGGCACCAATAGTTATGGTGGATGATTGTATTGAAAAAAAAAAAAGAACCTATTTGCAAAGGTGTCTGTATTTGCATGTCGTCAAGTGTGCACATGATGGCTTTGTTTCTTGTGCTATAGTATTTGGCCTGTGTGTTGGCTGAAGCAAAACAGGTGCCAACTACTTATATTCCTTGATCATTCTTAAAACAGACACAGTACCATGATACCAGGAGAAACACTCACATCCCAAGCACTTTAAAAACCTCAGTCTTGATGTATCAGCATTAATATTTAACTTTGAGGGGAGCACTGATGCACTGTGTGTATGTGCAGGATGAGCAAAGTAACACAGAATGTGACGCTTTTCTTGTCGCCTCACCCAAAGTACTACATTACTGACTTAAGTACTCATTTCAATGCAAACAAGCCTTTGGGTGCAAAGAGATTTTAAAAATAAAAATATAATAATAATTACAAATAATAATACTAGCATAAGTAAACCAAAACATGACAAGAGACTGTTTAATTTTTGTTTTCTGACCCTTCCAGAACTAAACTGATAACCTCAAACTGGCACAGTTTAGTTGGATGATGCATTAAAACTGGTCAATTTGAGGAAAAGATCATTGTTTTGGATGCATTACAAGACCAAGTTGACTTTGAAAAATATCATCATATTAGCCACACAAACCTCCATCTCTTTTTATTGCTTAGATGTCTTCAAGCATGTTTCCTGCTTCTATTGCAGCCTTGGTGGTGAACCAATACGGTTTTGTTGAAACATCTGCAAATGCTTAAATGATCATAACAATTATTGCTTTTTTTCTTCAAAGTTTTAGTGAAAATGCTGTTTGGCTATTGTAGAAACTAATTTTCAAAGTTTCATACAATTGGATTAACCGTGGGTGAAATAATTTGGATTTTAAATTTGATGCAATATAAAGTGGCAATAAATTAGACAGCAGTATATTGGTGTGCATTACATCGTTAATTTGATAAATTACGAAGTGCTAACAATGGTTTAGATGTACTTTAGAAAGTAGATGCGATAACAGTTTGGGAGATAATGGAAAAAAATAAGAAGACGAATACAAAACAGTGTGTGACAGCTAGACATCTAAATGAAGACTTACCCTCCGTAACCACCGTCTCTAAAACATGACGATTATTCTGACAACGAAATTGCTAAACATAAATCTCTATATAAATTACCTCTTAATTGAGGTTTTCATGCTCAACTCTTGTCTAATGGAGCCAGAGATGTTTAATTTATGGGCTAGAACTGTACATTTCATTCATTGATTTTAATTGATTTTCAAACCGCTCATGTATGCACTGGTGACAATATAGCTGCTGTACCTGAAGTCTGAAACTTTTTGTCTTAAAGGTGGCAGGAATTTTTTTTTCTTTTTTTTTTTGACAATAAGGACAGATATCTGGTATGATGAATTTATTAAATTTTAGATCTATTTTCAGTTATATTGAAAGACACTACCTGGACAATCAGCTCTAAAGCTTTATAACCAGAATATCAGCTTCATTGGGCAGTCATTAGCAGTTTTGACCAAACCAACAACTGACCTGACTGAAAAAAAAAGTGTCATTTTTAATCAACCTGATAGAAAAGCACACAATCAAAAATGTGTCTTAGCAGTTGTGTTTGTCTGTTGTAAACATACTGTATGTGTTCGTGGGAAAAACACAGCTAGGATCCATTGTGTCCAGAGTGTCACATGTCAAACTCCACTTTCTTTTCCCCTTAAATTGCAAACTGAATGAAATATTTATCTTTTTCCAAAATATTCTAATCTTTGAGCCACACTTTTATGTGTTCAGATGGGATGTTGTATGTATATCCACACTCATCAAGAGCATCTCACTTTTTGTAGCTCAAGAAAAGAGTATACATTACCTAATTACCTAATAGGCTTGAGTATATCGTGTATTACCCCACATGATGTTGGGAGTTGGTGACTAGTTTTAGAGAGGGACATGAACAGAATATACAGTACAAACTCCATACAAAGTAAACCCAGTCTTCTAAATTAGCCAAAAACACAAGAATACCCTGTAAGAAACTACAATGCTACCAAAGTTCAGTTCAAATGTTCTGTATAAGTTTTGCATCATCAAATGGGATTTGAGGCCATGCAGCGGCTGTACCAACTTTTCCTACTTTCCTGTATAATATCCCTCTACAGAGATTTTTTTTTTATTTTGCGGCAGTGCGTGGGTTCTTTTTGTCCTCTGATATGAATATGAGCTCATAACATTCTGTCAAAGTCATTGCTTCACACACACTCCTGTTCATAGTTCCTCTATAGTCTATATCAAAGAGCTAATGGGATTACATAAGGACAGTGGAAAGCCAACATTTCGTTTAAGAGAGATAGGGGAACCATTCACCATTCAAAGATTATTCATTATTTCTTGTGTGCCATTCAGTCTCTCGTCTGCAAGAAAAGAATACATTCGAAAAGAACCAGAAAGTCCTCAGCCGGATAAGGCTAATAAAAAAAAAAGAGAGGATGAGAACAAAGGCTGATTTCTGTGCCAGAGGTTTATACAGTTCAAAATAATTGTCAGTCCAATGGCACTCAAGGAGAAAATAAATGTTATTGTCGTTGATATGCTGTTAGTTTCAAGAAGGTCCCATTTTTTCTCACTAATGTTATTCTAAACTGCTGGCATCAACTCAAATGATGAAAGGCTCTTTCTCCCTGTTCACAAAAATACAATGATACCTTCAGATCTTAAACTCATACAGATTTCTCTAAAAGACAAGAATAGATTCTAGGGTTGCTCTTTTATTTTGTGGATTTGCTTTTATTTGTCCATCTATACTTATTACTAGTTCTATGTGTCCTCTTTGTGTTGATGCCTGTGTGTGTTGATCCATGTCCTGCATTGTATTCCTTATGTGTATTTTCACTTGTTTTATAGTTGTTCGTTATACTTGTTTTATTTTGTCTGGCATTGTCCATCACCTTTTGTGTATTTATGGTACCTTCAAATGGAGTCGTGTTCCAGTGATCACAAAAAGTAACCAGTTGAACCATCTTTTATTGTATTGATGACACTATGGGTCTTCTTTTTTTTCTTAAAGCTTTGACTTACTCTGAGATGACTAATAATGTTCTCAGAAATGTTGGAGCCCATGGAACCCTTTTTCACACAGTTACATTATATTATTATAGTCCTGATAAGGTCTTTAGTTAGAGGCACTAAATTTGCTAACAAGAGTGTGAATTGTACAATGTAATTTGATTTATGTCAGCAATTTAAATGACCAAAAGGAGCTATGGCAGGTGTTAAACTAGCTAGCTAACTTATCTTTTCTCATGTCCCTCTGTGCAAAGTATTAGGATAAAGAAAAGCTAATAATTTCAGCATCTCCTCATCGGCTCCACTCTGGTGTCATTCAGCTTGGATGAGCTTCACTGCTTGCAAGTTCAAAGATGGTTATACTAATTAGGGCAGGGCTAAGTTGCTAGTACAACTGCTGGCTGGAGTCAAGGTTTTCACATCAGATAATCCATCTTTCTCACAGTTTCCTTGAAACAAACTCCTTTCAACTCATGTTTCTATAAAAAAAGAATTGGGTAGGGTCACAGAGTTTGCATAAGCAACACACAGATGGAACTTATTTGTCTCATACTTTCCAGATCAATTAGCCTCTGCTAGCCTGTTCAATCATACATCAATGGATCTGCATGCTGATTGGCTATTGCAGCACAAATTATTGACTGATAGTCTCACTTTTCCACTCTTACAAGTAAGGAAACAAAGCAGGAGTTTGTAAAGTCTGTGTAAAGCAGAAATACATTTGTGTTATGAGTTTGTCACACTGCAGAAACATGCGTCATTGACCACTGAGCCAAATTTGATAAATAAAAAAAAATGCCAAGTATGTAAAATTAGATCTCAAAATCATGGAAAAATAAGAACTTCTCTGTGCTGTGGAATGCTGGGGTGTGTCAGTTAGATGTGAAGGAGCTGCTTCCATATACTGTACAAGACCGTTACCTACAGTAACAATGGAAGCTAGCGCTACCAGCGTCATCAAACGGACCCAGCCCCACCTGTTTGAGCCATCAGAGCCTGAAACTGACTCTGAGTCAGAGACTGATAGTACTCAGCCTCATCCCTCACAATCTCCATTAGAATGACCATTTATTTCTCCCGTTTATGCAATTTAGCAACATTTATTACTGACTAGTAATGTAATAGCCTAGCCAATTACAGTTAGGCTAGAAACAGAAACTTGAAGCACAGTTTGTGAGGCCTAGCTCCACATTAAACCCTGAATGGTTAAATGGCTTTTACATGTTTTAAGGACATACATTTGTGTTTCAGTTGTCCACAGTGATCCAGTGGGGGGAAAAGCTCCCTCTATAACCATAAAGTTCAGTTTGATTTTACTTTTTTGTTCCTTTGTATTTCTGGGTATATATCTTGCTGAGCACTGTCTGTGATGAGCCCTAACAATGAGAGGGAAAGGTTGGCATGTACCTCCTGACACTGTCAGCCTGCAGAGGAGACAAGCATAATGGCAGGGGTCACAAAGTGTAACACACACTGTATATGACAATCAACGTCAACATTAGTATGGGATTAGGGTACCATCACAATGTCATTGCCATCTTCATACTTCATCATCTATATTTATCTTTACCTTCATCATCAGCATAATCAGCTGATATCATTGTGAACCCTCCATCACCATGGTAACTTCTAGTTGCCAAGATGCAGAGGTGCATGGTGTCAGACCTCATGAGGTGATTTTCAAACACCTTGTTATGTCTGTATTTCACATCATGAGTCATTTTCCCAACATAACCTTTCCTCGTTATAACCCACATACGATAGAACAATGTTGGAACAAAATGTCGCCAGGTGTGATTTGGTTATTAAAGTCGCATGCGTTGATACCTGATATAACCTTTTCTCACTGACTACCGAAAATAAACAAGCATTTAAATGTCTGTTAATGCATTCTGTGATTTGGTCTTAACACTTAAGTGTTTAAGTTAACCTCCACAACCCAGTTTCCACAAGTTTTAAATGTAAGTGTCCATCTTTGTCCGAAGCATCAAAGCCAAGTAATAGCTTCCTCAGCTGTCAGGGATGGAAGCAATGGGCTTAAAACCATGACAAACTCTCAACAGGAGTTTCCATAGCAGAGTAATCAATACTGCTGGTTCAAACAAGGAGAGCTGAAGTATGACAGTTGAGTGTGTGTGTGTGCACACTCGGTGAGACACAACTGACTCTGGATTTGTCACTGTTATTGACTCAGTTCACTGCATAACAGCAAGAAACGGAGTAGCGGAATCATTATTTTGACAGTTACAAACTATCTCCACACAAGCCCACAATCACACATATTCTGCACAGACACAAGAGGACAAACCCAGGGCATGGAAAAAGTCACATGAAACACTCTTCAGTAGAACAGGCCCTGTGGTTGCCTTTCAGCCAAGCTGACATCAGATGAGTTGCTTCCTGTGCAATTTACTGTATATGCATGCATCCCACCAAAATATATAAAAAAAATAAGCCCACACCCATATAATAAACAGTTGAGTTCATCAGCTACGCATACAAGCATTGACACACATACAAACCCACACACACTCCCCTAGAGGCCAGAGTTCCTAACCTCGTCACAGTCTGCTAGAGCAACACATCGATCACTGTCCTCTATAAAGACAATGAGGCAGGGAAGGAGAGAGAGCACAATAAAAAGGGAGGACAGGAGAGGTTTAAAAACTACCATAGAAACCATATGTGTTTATTCTCTTACATATTCTAAGTCTGCTTGACAGACTGATAGTGGCTGACAAGGGCAGACGATCTGGAATTGCCCAAACACTCTCCATTTCTGGACGAATCATACAGCAAACGCAGAAAAATGCTAATTTAAAAACACAAAGGTTTGCACAAGATCACAAAAAAACTCAACAGCTTAAATGGGGTTGTACCTGACCATCAGTGCTGTGCAGATGTATAAGGGACTTTGAGGCACCAGCTTGCTTCTATAGAAACAAGTTTATTACACAGGGCAACACCAGCTTTGAACAACTCCATGGTAGCTTGGGAGGACAACTGCCAATATAGTCTGTCTGCCTGACTTTCAGTACAACACCTGTCTCTTATCTTCTGGTCTAATTTCCTTTGGTCCAAATTGGAACTAGCCCCCAGCTGTAGACAAAGAGGCACTGGCTGTCATAATCAATCATAATATAGGAAAGGAACCTTTGTGTCTACATTCGATGAAACTACTTCAAATAAAATGACTTCACCTCATATGGTTTCATATCTCGTGGTTTTTTTTTTTGTTTTACCATGCTGTAAAAATATTTAGGGTTTTTTTTTTTCTGTAAAAATCTGCCTTTTGGCTTGGTGTGTGAGAAATTTCCGGTGTTCAGTTTTTAGCACTTCCGCGTGGAATTAATTTCTCACATCTGAAGGTTGCCACATGTCTTAACATAGAGGAAAGGTGAGTAAGAAGCAGCAGATGAAGATGAGTCAGTAACCAGCTAACTAGCTGCTGCATGTGGCTTCCTCTACAGTGCATCATGTCAGCGGAAATGACAGATAAAGGTCTTCTAGCCATCTTGTCAGTTCTTTGTCTTTCATAAGATTAATACATTTTGTTCATATAGCAAATGTGTAACAGAATCACAGAAGAAGATTGTGAGATTTGGTTTGATTAAATTTTTCACACAGCTGATGATGCAGATGAAACATAACCTTGAACATGGTTAGAAATGCATTAAACATAAATATAAAATAAATTTTTATATCACCAGTCCCTTACAAGTTTTTCATAACTATCACAATAATATCCTTATCAGTTTTATTTTTTGTTGTTTGGGCTACCTTTAGTGGCCAGTTCTATTTATGAAAGATGTTATTTCAAGACTGATTGTTGTTCTATTATAATAGACCATATAATATTTTACTCAGACACTATAGCATTTTTGAATGCTTTGACAACAAAAGAGGACATTAGTGGTGTGGCAAGCAAAGTTCACGTTGGAGTAATTACAGGTGATGTAAGGAAGAAAGACAAAGAGCTTATAAAAGGACTTAATGTTATCCAAAACAGCGGGATGGTAAAGGAGTAAGAGAAGACGAGAAAAAAGTTCTGAAAAAAAAAAGTTCTGAAGAAATGGTCTAAGTTGGCTTTACAGCATCTGGAGCTGGAGTGTTTAAGCTCACGGTAAGAGGAGGGAAAAAAACAGAGCAGGCACACGGCCCTTCAATAAGAAGCTGTTCCTAAACTCAAAACTTTCGGTCAAAAGAGCTGTCACCTGAATAAATGGTGTTCAAATACTTCCCAGCTGCCAGACCTTTGCTCATTCCCCTACTAAGTATGTACTAAAAGATCTATTTGTTGAAGTTCTGTGATGCAGAAATTGGACTTTGAAGTGGTCAGCAGGTAGTGAGAAAATGTGAGTCAGAGGTTTTGTGGAGAATGCAGGGTTAAATAAGTAGAGTGAAAAGCATGGTAGAGAGAGTTTAGTGACAAAAAGAAATCAAGTGGGTCCACAGGGTTCATTGGCCAACTGTTGGAGAACAGAATGAGAGTGCATGGGAAGGAGGAGAATGAATCAAACTGTGAAAGAGAACAGATTGGTCGTAAATGCAGGGAAGGAAACGAGATGGAGAAAATTCCAGTTGGGTGCTTTAAAGTAGAATGAAGTATGAGGAAAAAAACAAACAGGAAACACATGCAAATGTATGGAGCAGCCATTTAAAAGGCAACAACATGGCTAGGGAAAAAGGAGAGGAAAAAATTAAAGAATATGTGCCTGCAGTCACAAGTGAATGCATCATCAAATTAGATTATGATTATCACAGTCATTAAACTCTCATTATTAGTCTCACAAACACAGATGCCACTTTGTCTCACTCATGTTCCCTCCCTTGTCTCCTGATGATCTTGTTTTGAGGGGACCTATCAGATGACCTACCAGAGAAAAATCCCCTAGAACTTTAAATACTTTAAGACTTTACATACATTATGAATGTGATTTGCAGGCTGTGAAACCAAAAGTAAGGAAGGAATGTATGTGGCACTGTTTGAACAATGGACAATAAGCTAAAAGTGGGGAAAGGTAAAAGAGAGAACATGGGGAAGAAATGACACGGCTCCATCACAGCCATGCAGGCTGTAGGAGTTACTTTCAAACCAGTTGTCGATTAGAGGACAAACTCAAAGGAGGAAAAAAAAAAAACCCAGACATATTGAAGGTCGTCCCTAAAGAAACAAGTTTGTCAGGGGCAGAGTTCAATGGAAAAAATGCTGAAAAAGAGAAAACTAGCAAGTGTAAGCTGACCTCTATCAGAAAAAAAGTTATTTGCAAAACATTTTACGCAGTTACTGACTGGACTGAAGATCTGAAAACTTAGAGAAATATATAAATAAGATGAGAAGGATCATAACCAAACAGATCTGGAATCCTATATTAGTATGGTAAAGAAAAACCAAACCGATGTATATGGCAAGTACTTAGTGACAGATCAATTAAAGTAACTGATAGGAATACAAGATGAATATCTGGTTAGAGAATAACAGAGCCCTTGGAATTTAAGCAAGTACTGGTGCTCAATGAAAAGCTTGCAAAAACTGTCATCAGGCAATGCTTTAAAAAAATGTTGATGGAAATGCTAAAAGATACCCATAAGCTGTCTATGAAGATATAGAATCTGTGCGCATCTATGGGAGTACAGTTCATATCTTTAGTCTTGGCTGCCAATGACATTGATTGGCTTGAAAAAGCTTCACAGCACCTGTTTAGGGGAAGTGGATAGTATGGTAGACTATGGAAAACCAGGATCTGTTGGTGTGAAGTATAAGGTAACACAATACCACGAGTCATAATCTACTGCGGATTTAGGAAATATAAGTAAAGTATCACCAATATGAACGATACTTAACGCTAGTCTTTAAAATCTTTGAATTAAATAAAAAATTATTGAAAACTGGCCACCTCTTCCAAATTCTCATCTCATGATCAAATTCAGAGATTGTCCTTTTGTCTCTCGCTTTACTGGATCGATGTAGACCAGAAAATTGCCAGGTTTATGGTTGGACTAATTGAACTGAATGGGCTAAACTGTTACAACAAGAATACAGGCTCCAGTTTGTGGGCCATTAGTTTTAGGTCCATTTGTCAGTTTAGGAAGGAAGTAATACAGAGTTGTAATTTTTTTGGGCTAAGCCAGTATTTGTTTGGTTATCTCTTCATATTTGTAAATGTAAAAGAAACATTTTTGTTGTTGTTTTGTTTTTGTTCTTTACTTTGGTTTCAGTGATGTTTCAAAGCAACTCTAAAGTGGAAATGTATCCGTTACAGCTTTACTCTAGTTAACAATTCAAACTCTGCCAATAACTTTATGCATTGGTTGCTTTGAAATAGTCATTTTATAGAACTATCTACAATTACATTGATGTCATGTCTCTATATCAGTTGGTAAACAGTGTTGTAAAGTTCATTGTGACCACCATGGACTACAAGGCCAAATCTCATAACCTTCAGGAGGTCACTGAGGCTCAGGTCTTAACCAACACTGGTCTATCACTGTCTGATTGCTTACACCACCTATATCTGACCCGAAAACAGCAGTAGCCGTGTTTCCTTTACACCTAGAATTGCGCAAAACCAAAATATTGCAATAAAAAACGGTAATGGAAACACCAAAATTTCTTGAAACCTCTCAAATTTCGATAAAAAGTTTTTACGCTCTCATGAGGTGGTTTTTCAGAAGTTTTGATATTGAAGTTTATCACAAAAGTACAATGGAAACACCTTTTTAGCAAATACACCTCACCAGATGTAACAGACGCACCTCCCAAACATCCGTGGCCACGATCCTCTCCTAGAAGTCCCTGGTACGTGGCCACTGCCACACATACAGACTCTGGTGTTCATATTGTAACAGCTCTGCTGTTAGTTCCGTGTTTAATGCAGATGTTGGTGTTTTTGACATCTCAGAGCGCAGCAGGAGGGAGGGGTGGAGGTGTGTGTGTGTGCGTCTGAGAGAGAGAGTAGGTGAGCTAGAGATGATGATTTTTATTCAGTCTTTTATTCGTGCCTGTTTTGAGTTTGTGTGGTCACAGCCAACAGTGACCAGTGAATAAAAACACAAGTGTTCACGAATCGGCTTCATTGCAGTCATCATTACAGTATCTGGATGGACGTAACAATATTTCAACGCCCCCAGTTCTTAAAATGTTTGGGATAGCTATGGTTACTGCCAGAAAGGCAGGAGGACTGTAACTGGCGGTAACCATGGCTACCCGAAACATTTTAAGAACTAAGAACTATTCTAACGATTCTTGTGAGACGAGATTTTACTTGTTATACACAATTCTAGTTGTAAAGGAAAAACCAGCAAGGTGCAGTTGTACTTTTTCAAAGCTTCGGAATTATCGCAAAAAAGTGTCATGGAAACGCAGCTAGTGACCTCCATTAAGAATGATCACAAATGCAGAGTTATTTTGCTTCTTGCTCGTGCAACACAAGAGCAGCTTTGGATTGAAAATTGCACAAGTATATAATAAGCCTAAAGACTTAAACTGTAGAACAGTTTCCTGTAAATGTTTTAAACTAATGAGAAAATTACTTTGACAAACCTGACAACACTCAGTGAAGGTAACTGTAAAAATTTACAGAGATATGTTTGTTAAATCAGAAATGGGTTTTGTCCAAACAAGAAATGTATGTCTTTAGGGTACTGGTTTTGCTCAGTGGGGATCACACATGCTGTGTACTTAGGTTATCGAACTTGAAAAAGGGCCAGCCTGCACATCTGCGATATATTCAATTGGACGGTTGAGCACATTTATAATGATTTAGTGACATGAGTAATGCAAAAGAATATGTTCAGGATTCAGGAGGTGATACATACATGACTGCTTTTCAAGGTCCTGAGTAAACCACAAATGGGTTATATTGAGCAAGCATATCAAATACAATTTATGCAGGTTTGCAAGCTCTGGCTACACTACAAGATGTCTGCCTTTCTAGTATGTGAAGTGAATTAGAAGACATAAGACAGAGGAAAACAATCAGGGACTCCATCTGTCAGTGAGCACATCTTCTCCACCTCCCTCTTTCCAGCTCCACTTACAGTCCTCAAACACTAGCAAACATACTAAGTGATCGTGACAGCACTTATGCCCAGCAGGAATATGCTTTCTCGCTCCACTGCTTTGGCTATATTGTAGATGATGAGCTTGAGTCACTTCAGATTTTTAGGAAGGAGCCCAGGGGGAGCGGCAGTGTAAAACGATCTCTCTCCCCACTGGCAGTGGAAGATTAGTTCCTACCCTCTGCCTGAGCAATGGGCCCAGGTTTAGCTCACTCTGCCTTTCTAAATCAATTATACTACCTGCTAAATCAGGCTCTTACGCAAATACATACAAGTTTCTTTGTCTCTCTCTCTCATTATTTCCGGCTTATTTCCCCCCCTTATACCATCTTTTGCATGTCAGTTTTTCCATCACTCGGCTTCTCCACTTGATTTCCTCAGTTTGCCCCCACTAACTGGTTAAACAGTAAAAGGCAAAGGTGTAGAGGTGTGGTGCTAGTGCCATCTTTTGACTAAACAGAGGCTATGATGTAGCCGGAGTTGTACCTTTCTGCACATATCCAGAGGGGACATAAAAGGGCCCTCATACACGGGGTCGCCTGCATGTCTTGTTTTCACCTTTTTTTTATTTTATTTTATCTTATTCCTCCTGGGGTTTTGTTTGTCTGACATAAAATCATCTTTTGTGTTGATGTGACATTGGATTTTCCTTGAATGTTCAGTGGTCTGCTAAGCTGCACATCAAGGGAGACTAGATATGTTAAAAACAATTTATCCACACAGCAGAAATTATAATGAGTCAACCCTGATGCAAAAAAATCCCAAAATTTAAAACCATAAGCCTTGGTGCAGAAGCACGTGCATGCACATACACAACCTTTGTATGAGCAGAAGAGCAGCAGAGGTGGTAGTGATGGTAATGCTAATAGTGCATTAAAAATGTTTGCATAAATTCTTCACTCATATTAAGCCCACTGGTGCGGGTAATTGAGATTGTGTTGCGATGCAAGAGAAGGAATAGAACCGCTGTTGTCTCTGTTTAGCTTTGTGATCTATATTCAGAGAAAATGCTGATATAACACTCATTTGCTTTAACAAATGCAAACTAGCAAGCCCGCTTTCACACACAAACAAAAACTCTTACACAAACACACATTTGTTTAACACAGGTTACCAGGGTTTTCAACCCATGTAAAGTTGCTCCTAAACCTCTGAGCTTTCGATGGGATAAGGATATCAAGAGTGTAACTTTTAAGACATAAATCAACCTTGTTTAATTTTCATACAGTGGAATCAGCTCATTATAGGCATGAACGCAATAGAACTGAAGGGTAGTTTTAAAAATAGTTTATTAGATATTTGTGTGGGTATAGTCTGTTGACCCACACATACACATACTGAGAAATGCATCCTTTAAAACAGATCTTGTCTCTGTATGACATATTAATCTATCAAGTATGGAGCACTGGTACTAGGATTACATTGGTGCAGATATTACTCCTCTAGCTAGCAGCATACTTTAAAATGTTCCTCATACATCCATCCTCTCTGACTTCTAAAAGTGTTGTCCATTTTGTCCTTGAACATTGGTTGATCAAGAAACAAACCGGAGGAAACCACTTGTCCTTGACAAAAACCTGATGCCACATCAATCCAAGATCTGTTTCTCTTCTCTGTATGATAAAGTCAGCAGTGCGGTCAGTCTGTCAGCTTAGGGCACAATTCACTATCCAGGATATGCTGCATTAATTTAACATCATCTATCCGAAGCCTTGGACATGTCAGACAAATAAAGCATCACTCGTGTTGGCTTGATTCAGTGTCACTAAGCCAAGTGTTTTTTTGCTTTGGCCCGTATGGCTCTTCTGCTATAAAAAGGAAAACAGGTTATTTATTTTTTTTAACTCTGAGTGATGATCTTGAGAATGAGCCTTGTACAACCCCAATTCCAATGAAGTTGTTGAAAACCTAAATAAAAAGAGAATACGATGATTTGGAAAATCCTTTTTAACCTATATTCATTTGAATACACTACAAAGACAAGATATTTAGTGTTCAAACTGATGAAGTTCATTGTTTTTCTTTTTTCCTTTTTTTTTTGCAAATGTTCATTCATTTTGAATTTGATGCCTGCGACACTGTTGAAGTTGCCATCATAAAAAAGGGCTGGAATGCCAACTTAAACATGACAGAGAAAGAAAAAAAAGTACATACAGCCATCAGTTTAGTCAGACCAAATACAGACTGAGCATAGCTTGATTGACACGCCTAGATAATATGGTTGCTGTCAGGCTGTGGTTGGATTCAGCAGGTCTCGGTAAGCCTTTGTGTTCAGCCGGAAGAGGAAGTAGATGACCATGATAAATAGGGTCGTAGTGCCCATACAGTCCATGGCTCCAACACAGCAAACAAACAAACAACATGGCACATACACAAATAAAAACATGAAGAGCTACAGCTGCATCCATGTATGTTATGCTTTCTGTCTCTCCTACGACGTTATTCCTCTCTCATTCAGCTGCCACAACAATTACATGCAACTGACTTATCATGCAAAATAGACAATGACATCATATAGCGTCTTTTAGCAACTTTTTAGAGAGCCATTAGCGACTTTCCTTCCTAAGGAGTTGGCAACACTGCTACTTCAGCACTCCGTTCACACAATACATTTAGCAGCAGCAGTGAATGTAAGACTGGCGGAGGCTTTGAACATTTGTTTTGTTTTTTAAACAGATCATACACACAGAGGCTAATGGGAAATAATAGCATACAGGGATTCTAGCATAGATGGCTCTATTGAAAAATAAAGTGAACTAGTTCATTTTTTGGATCATGAACTAAGTTCAAAATTTTCAAAAATGACTTATGAATGTGAACTTGTTTATTTGGTGTGAACTGAACTTTGAGCGAGCTCACTCTTTGTGTGAGCTGGCACGACACTGTTGATATGTGACTGTTCCAACAGCATGCAGCGTTTGTTTAATGTCCAAAAACAAAGTTGTCATTCTGAAGGCCTATTTCAAAAGGGGATCGCATGACTTTGACACCTATTAAATTTGAAAAAGGATGCACAAAAGGTTAAATAAACCATAAACTGATCTACTGCTCCAAAACAACACGACCTACTGTATGCTAATGTTGTTTGCATTCTTTTGAATTAGTCATTATGCATTTATTTGGCCTGTTTCTCTGGAAATGAACTGAAAAACCTGACAAACGCTGGAGCAAACACTGGAGCACACACAGGTAGCGGAAATATTGTTCTGTCTGTTGGCTTGGAAATTATGCAACATAGCAAGCAACTCAATCAACATTTTAGTAATCAAGACAAATATTCCAGTTCTGGGTGAGCTAACCACAATTAACCTGTGTATTAAGTCACTACTTTTACTGTTTTAGATTTGTTAGAAATGTAATTAGTTTAGGAATATCCCCACAATCTGATCCAAAACTGCACTGGGCTGCAAGTTTTGAGAGCACGTTTGTAGTTGAATACCATAAGTGCAGTATGCCTGGTGAATCAAAGTTAAAGTGAATCCGACTAAGTAGAAAGTTTGGGAAATTTTGCAAATTCTTGATGTTAATTGTGGCTGCAATTTGTTCAGTTATTAAACTAAACGCTTCAGTTCCTCTTTTATCTAAAAAATGAAATGTAGTGAAAACAACACAAACTTTTTTTTTTTTGTCATCAGCTCATCAAATTGGACAGTCCATATCACTTTCATAGGCATAAATTAATTAAATGAGATGATAACTGTTGAGGCAGTCGGATCAATCTTGTTTAACCTTAATAAATGAAAGGTTCATTACATGAAGTCAATATTTTTCCCAATAATTATACAAACCCTGAGAAACTGGGAAAAATAGCTGCATGGAGTCTGATGTTTCTGGAAAATTTAACTCTCATGTTTCTGGAAGACTTTTCTTAATCGGGAGTTTCACCCTGGAAGCATGCAAACACAAACACAAACACACACTTAACACTACACACAAACAGAAGCGGAGACTAGGCCTGTGTGTCAAAAGAGATGCAATCGATCTTTCAACTCAGCAGCACTTCCCGTTTAGATCCACCTCACCCCCAGGGTCAGCGGAGCAAATGAACAGGCTACTGACACACACACACACACACACACACACACACATACACACAGACATGCGCACACACACGTATGCACATGCAAACATGTAGAACTTAACAATGTAAACACCTGCAGGAACAAAAACAGGAATACACACACCCACTCAAACACTTAGTAAGACATACATGACAGGACCATTACAGGTTTCCTGGTGACAATTGGATTCCTGGGAAGGTTGTGGGTGGACCAATCAATTATAGCTTAGTGAGATGTCAGCGTTTAGGCAACTGATTACACTTTTGTTGACTGAAAACAGAACAGATGGGAGTGTGAAAAAGTATCATGTGGTGTACACGTGTCTTTGTGTGTATCAATGGAAAACTGCTTTGACTTTGTCCAACTTTTCATTCATTCTACACACAATGTTCTTTTTTTGTGCATTTAAGGACATGCGCTGAGTGTACAACCAGGCTGTGCTTTGCCTTTATAAAGAAATAAAGAGTGGCAAATGGCACTCATAAAAATAACTCCAACTATGCTCTTAAAGTTAACTGGGTGCTTCACCCTCTGCTCATTCAATGTCCGGTTGGTGACAGCATTGGTCAGCTGGGCAGAAATGGAGCTAAATCATGTTGCTCCTTGGCTGACAGCTGGAAATGTTAAGGCATTTTATGATCCTTCCCAAAAAGTGTCTAGAAATATGGCCTTAGAACAGGGGTCTCAAACTTAAATTTCCTGAGGGCCGCTGAGCATCCAATCTTGTCACAATGGGACCATTTCATGTAGTCAAAAAAAAAAAGGTCAACTGTTCAACCAACTGTACTTCTCAACATGAATTATTTTACAGTCACATTTGTCTTTTCCTCCCAAATGTTTGCTGCCAGACACCTGAGAACACTTCTTCTCAGACAGCTGGACCACATTTGCTCTGAAGGAGGTGTATGGCTTGAAGACGTACATCACTAAGTCTGGACCTTTTCTTTGATTTGACTCCTTTTTTGCTCTCTGGAATACATTTTGTTACATTAACAGCTCTTTCTTTAGCTGTGCAGCTCCTTGTGTCCACTCATCTACCAGGTACTTTGCATATTGTTCTGCATGTTTAGTTGAATAATACTGAGGTTATACTCCATAAGAACAGAAACTTTCTCTTTGCATGTGGCAGGTGTAATTCCCCTTAAACTTGACAGAAATAATCATTCTCCGACTTCTCCGCAGAACTCTGGGGTTGATATCAACCTTTTCGTTTGTCCTTCCAACAGCAGATTAGGCTATTAACATGGCGGGCCAGATTTCACTATAAAATGATATCAAGTGGGAGGCCATAATGGTTTTGCGGACCATATATGGTATGCAAACCTTGAGTTAGCTGAGAGTTTGAGATCTCTGCTTTAGAGGATGCACTGTTTGAAAAATCATCTCACAGCTGCCTTGAGTTGAAATCCATGTAATCATGCTATATTATGCCGGGTGTAAGTCTCGATATCTATTTGTCACTGCTTTAAGATGTTTCAGAAGAAAACTGGCTTTTATGTTGTTTTCTGTGTAATCATCACCTTCACTTTTTCATTTGTGAAGTGAAAGCATCTTTAAACATCTGGTTTCATTCTGAAGGTTTAGGTGTATTTAAATTTTTTTGATTTTCTCTTTCTTAAATCAAGCAGATAGGACTTGTTGTACATCTTATATTTATAATGTAGCATCTCTCTTTTGCCTCTGTGTGCTTCCCCCATCACCGGTGCCTCCTTTATCAAAATAAACTTCATTTTTTCCTAATACTGATCATTTTTTCCTCTCAGCCTTTCCAGAGTTATATCCCCACTTTTGTATTCGTCATAACATCATGTTGTTAATTTACACAACCACCATGACTAACTGTGCCCTGAATCTCTATCTATATCTTCAGACTTCTCTTTTAAACTTTTGCCTCTGTCTGCAAATTACATTTTTTTAGATTGAGACACGTGTATCTGACAACAGACATGTTCTAGACTGAGGCTAAATCTGGTAACATGACAACAGATTGCATAATTTTTTTGTCTTTTTAAATCTGTTTTGCTTGTTATGCAACCAAAGAACTCCTTTGAAACAATACATGAAAAAAAAAAACCCTACAAGGATTTCAGTTTTCTGCAACCAAACAGCAACTAGCCAGTTTATGTTGTTACATGCAAAAAAGGCCTCAGTTTGACCCACATCTGAAGATGCTTTGGGGAGCCTGATTATGTGTGCAGGAGAGGGTTTGGAGAATGTGTTGCCTTTTCATGGCCATTGATCAGATAAAATATAATCAAGGGTATACTTTATAACAGCTTGTATGTGTGGTTTTAAGACTGTCTAGTTTCTCGAATCGATTATTATTATTATTATTATTATTATTATTATTATTATTATTATTATTATTATTATTATTATTTATTTGTAGAAGTAGTAGTAGTAGTAGTTGTTGTTGTTGTATCAGTAGTGTTTTGATGCTACTTTTCACATGTATGTGTACTATTTACAGGGGATCCAAATATTTAAGACATCTTTCAGAAATCTGACACAGAAACTTGACCATCAGCGGCTGCAAACACCATGTAATTTGAGCTAATGTTAAGAAACCTTGTCCCAAACATTAAATGATGCAAAATTTTTACTGTTTTTAGACATTTTCAGTCTTTGAAAAGAAGCAAATTTGTTGTAGTACTATTTTCAGACACAATGCAAATGTTCCTCTGTCTGGAGTGATGTCACGTCATGCTCCGTTTTGCGCGTGCGCATTCCACTTTCATTGTGGGAACTTTTAATTGTCATGTGCAAACCAGACAACAACAGCCGTTTAACTGCGGTCTATCACATTGTGCTTGTGCTGCTGAATCTGCTGACTGCCTTTCAACAAAATAAGCATCTGTTGCTCCACTTCTGCACTTAATACACATTCAATGGATGCGTTTCAAAGCGCCAAAGTTTCATCCCTACTTCCTCCACTTGTGTCATTCACTTGGGTCTTAGTCCCTCCCACCAGAGACACATGGGAGAGATGCAAGGAAATGAAGAGAGGAAGAAGGAGACGAGGGGATTCATTAAGAGGAATGAGACATCCTCTCCTCCTCAGCGTCACATCAAGCGATGTGTTTTAGTGATGATGGCAACAGCTGATCAGCCCTGGATCATCTGTCAGTCAGCTCTAAAAGCTGTTCATGTGTCTGCCCATGTGCACTGTAATAACTAATAAAATAAAAACAGTAACAGAGCTTTGTCTGTGTTTTAACTTGTTGAACAAACACTTCCACTTTAAGAAAACCTGAACTCTGTTTATTCTGTGTCCTGTTTAGAAGCACACGGATCACTTTACCAAAAAAAAGTGTCATTATTAGATTATTCATTAATTATTTAGCCTTTATTGAGTGAGTATCTGATTGTGAACCCAGAAACTTGTTAATATAACCTAGTTTATGACGTCTCAGAAACACTGGATGTTAGTAATTATTAGATCTCAGGGAAAACAGAAGTCCTTTCACTCTTTACAAACCTCATGATCATGAATAAAATTTTACAGATGTTTTTTTTTTCTCTCAGACTGAAATTCTCTTCATAAATAAAAAGAATCAACAAGAAAAGGAACTAGAGAAACAAATGATCATGAATATGTATTTTCTATCTTTTTTCATTGAACTATATTAATTATTTTTCTGTTAGATGATGAATCTGACTTTAACAGTTATATAAACTTGGCAGTGATCCTCTATTGATTTTATGACGGTTGTGTTAAGTTTTTGTGCTTTAAACTCACATCAAACTATTTTAACCCCGGCTTTATCACCTGTTTCAGGATTATCCTCTGTTTTCAGCTTTGTCTTTTCGCTCTCATTAAACTGCAGTGATGAAAAGTTTCAGAGTTTCAAGGCTGAGCCGCTGCAGCGTCCAATCAGTGAATGATATCCTATACGGGGGCGTGTCTATCAGTGGAAAGACTTCCGTGAAGCCAGCTCTCTTGTCTCCTCACTCATCACTCCTCTGATCAATCTCCTCCCTCCTCTCTCTTCTGAGCACAATTAAAGCTTTGGGATGTCCTTCAATATGGAACCTGGGAAAGTACTTCCGGTGCCGTGGAGGAGAGAGGAGACTGCAGTTCGGCACTTTGAGACCTCTTCTTCAGTGGAGGGCTACTAAAAGACTCTACAGTTATATCACTACCTACAGGCCTGGCATGCATACTTCAGTGTTTTCAGTCCCTCAGCATTTCTGTGTGAATGCAGATTTTTTTTTACTCGCTTTCAAGTGAAACGCTGTGAAACGTCATGTAAACAGGGCCTTAGATTACTTGGGATCTCTCTTGCTCTGTAGTTAGCATAGCTTTAAACAGAAGGCATGTCATCGTCCCCATCAAAGTTTAGTTTCTTTTTTTTTTCTTTTTTTTTCAAGTTTCTAGTTTATGGTTTAAATTTTGACTCTTCATGCCAGCAGTTGCATCAAGTGAAATTTTCTGAAGTCTGTGAAAAAGGTTGAGTGAGCAGAGTGCTATAACAAAGTGGCTTACTGATAGCAAAGTAAAGCACTGAAAAACATCTGTATAACATGTACAATCACACCAACATGAGTATGTAGTTGTAACATTAGTATAACCAAGATTTAGTAGCTGGTTTCTCAGCAGTAAGTCTAAGTTGTGGTTTGTTATCCCCTGTGGATAATACACCGACATTTGACAATTACCTCATTCAACCCCCGCTGCAAAAAAACTATCCTATCAGAGTAACAACTTGTAAACACACGTTTCTGTTGTTGTAGCCATATATAAAGCATTGTTTTTATGTTAACTCCTAGAACACTTGTCTTCATTGTCGAGTTCTGATCATTTACTGGCGGTTGGCACAGCTTCTCATACTAACTTAGAGGATTTATTGCTGTTGTTTTCCCTCCTTCAAGCTGTCTCTGTTCTCAAATGTATAGCTCACTGTCTTTCATTCTCACTCACACATCCATACACACGCACTGATAAGCAAATTGGGAACACAGAACTGGAACAGTTCTGGAGGGGGCAAAGTTCCCCCGTCTAAGTGGGAGAAAACAAAACAACACAGACCCCGGGAAAACAGAACAAGAAGCATTAACATGAAAATAGTACTTCAGCAGCAAACTGGATCATCAGGACAAGTTGCTAAAAACACCCCCTGCAGACTGAGAGCTTGAGGATCTAGTAACCATGGATAAACTGCTTAATTGAAGGAAATAAAAAATGCATCCCTATTTAGCACTTTTTGCATTTTCTTTGTCTGCGTCTCTCTGTCTGTTGTTATCTCTCTGACTTGTGTGGGTGTATGAACAGACAGAGATGCACTATTTGCCTGCTTCTGTCCCTGTTTGGTTTTTCTTTCTGCCCTGAGCTTTGATGCACAGGTGAAGCGCTGACAAACAATACTTCCCCATTACTAATTTCTATTTTTACTCTTGCCTCTCAAAAAGCTGTAAGCCTTTAGAAAGTTTTGTTTTTATTTTTGATAAAACAATCGTGTAACTCCTTCACTAACAGCCTGTTAGCTGGGGTGCTACTGAGCCACAGCAGGTGTAATTCATCGTGCTCCTTCCATGTCTGCACATGAAGGTAAACAACAAAGGAGGATGAATTGAATCTAAAAAGTAAAAAAAAAAAGTAGATCAAGAGAAACTGAATTTGTTGTAAAGCATGGAGAAGAAGAGGCATCAGTGAAAAAAAAGATGAAAATGGTAAACAAAGTGTGTATATCTGTTTGAGTGCGTTTATTGACTTTTATTCAGCTTCTTCCTCATTCACTGTCATTCCTGAGGCCCAACAATGAGTGATGTGCCCTTCACACACTCTGTCTCCACACACACACACACACATAGACACACAAGTGACTGCGGTATTCCATTAGTGCTCTTGGACCTCAGTCATTGTCCCTTCCTTGTCCTCTGAGGCAGAAGCCAGAACCGCTGGAGGGGAGCAGACCCCCTCACAACACGTCTCAGGCAGATTGTTAATCAGGCGGCGCCGCATGATATTCTGTAGCCGGTCACATCTCGCTCCCTCTGCAAGTAATCACCTAACAGTGTTATGCTGATGTTAGACAGGGTCAGATGGAAGGGGAACTGTTTGTCGATATGGGAGAGAAAGACAGTCAGAGAAGGAGGGTGCAGAGTGAAGGAGAGGGGAGGAAAGGAGTGAGAAGAGGAGACAAGCATAAGAGAAGAGAGCAGTAACATGTTTTTAATAGGACTTGATCACGTGTAATGCTTCTTATTTAGTATTATTATTCTGCTAAACCACACTGTTTTTACTGACACACACTGCCACATTACATATTGACATGCTCCGGTGCTTTTAGTGCATCAGGGCTTGAGAGACGAGGCGGTAGCAATTAACACCTCTCTGACATTTGCTTCTCCAGCTGTGGCGGAGGGAATAAGGGAAATGAGAGGAAAAGAAATCAGCGCAATCCTTTCACAACAGAGTCACTTCTGCTGAGTATTTATCTCCCTTTCTGTATGTCTTCATTTTCTAGGAGCTCCAAATGACCCTCATGCTTTGTGTTCCAAAACAGTGCTTCAAAGAAGGGATTTACAGTTCATCTCTTTTCTCAAAATGTGCATCCCTTCATCTTTCTGTTTGCTTTTGTTTGACACACACACACACACACACACACACACACACACACACACACACACACACACACACACACACACACACACACACACACACGCACTGCTTATTTGCAGGACCCATGGCAAATAAAGATGTCCCTTGTGAATTGCATTTTCTGATTCCATCCTAATGACAATTATTGTGTTGAATTTAGACTGTCAATATGGTGCTTTTTTTGTGGGCGAGCAAAGAGGCCAAGCCAGGCCGCCCAGACATCTGCTGCTCTGTCTGTGCTGTAGCCTTCTTCATTCTGTAAATAACACTTGAGACACACATACACAAGCAGCCGTCTCCTCATACAGTCCACTGAAGGCTGCTCAGCAGTGTGACAGCCCTCGTTCAGCCACTTCAGCTCTGGTGACTTCTGTCTCTGCTTTCTGCAGCAGCCAGATTTACTTTCCTTTGTTTTTTTATATTCCTTTGCTTTGGGGAGAGAAGAAATCCAAGTTCATACTTGCTTTGTGAGTTGAAAATACGTTTTAGGCTTCTGTATCTCAAGATAAGACTTTTTCCTGCCCATCTGGCTGCAATCCCACCTAAACAAACCAAATATGTGTACAGATAGATTCAATCAGCACCAAACAGACAAATAAATCACCGCTAATTTGTTTAAGATGCAGAACTGAACTACAACATGCCTCAAGGGACAGGATTGCTTTTTAAAAGAGCTGTGTGAAGAATTTTTAAATGATGTTCAGGCATAAGTTTGTAGAAATCATAATTAACATAAAATTCCCAAGGCAGTAAAATAAAGCCATGGTAACTTTTATTAAATGAAATCAATACATTTCCTGAGAGGACAAAATTGTTAGAAATACAGTTTAATTAAGCGTGGAAGTTGCATTTATTGAATATTCTTTTGGTCTAATAACAGATTTCATTCTAATCGATAGGGTCAGGTCAAGCAATAAACGTAAAGATACTGAAGCAAAACAAGAGCATGAACACTTCATGATGAAAAATCTGCCAAAGAATGGTTGAAATGGCTCCAGGGAATTCAGAATAAACATGGCTGTTGCTAACCCGTATACATGGAAGTGTAAATTTAACACAGAAAACAGGGTCAAAATGTACTTAAAGTATCCTTAAAAGTCATCTGTGGAGATAATTTTGGTGACAGGAGGATATTGTTTAAGACAAGACTAGCAGTGTGATTGAACCAAGAAACATCAGCTGACATTCTTATGAGGATCTTTCAGTTTGTGTTTATTATGGTGCCTCATGATGACAAAGCAGTGCCTCTTATTTGTACACATAATCCTCAAGTGTGTGGACTTAATATGACATTACAACATTACATCATGTAACATTTATACAATACAACTATTTTCTTACTCTGGATATGGAATCAAAAAATTTTTGCGTTATTTTTTTTTAATGATTTTAGTTCCAACTGCCTCCAACAGAATACCTGCAATGACCAGTGAGAGGAGCAGAAAACTGTACCCAGAGCCAACAGTAGTAATTTAAAGAATGTGAAGAGCATGTGGCTTTATTTACCCTTTTTTATTTTATCTATCTATCTATCTATCTATCTATCTATCTATCTATCTATCTATCTATCTATCTATCTATCTATCTATCTATCTATCTATCTATCTATCTATCTATCTATTTATTTACATATTTACTTATTTATTTGTGGCATGACAGAAGACACACCAGGATGGCTAGATGATAATGTCATAATCAGAAATACTTAAAGGAGGAAATTCAGTGTAATTTTTGCTTTTCACACATGTATAGCAGTGGGAAATAAAATTGAATGTAGATAATAAAAAATAAAATAAGCAATAAGTACCAAACAAGATGAGCATCATTTACATTATGAGTGTGACAAGATGAACCAAGTGTGTTAAACAGATATTGCACTTTGTATTGGTAGTCCCAGTTAAATAATGTTCCAGGTTAATAGTCCAGTGTCTGGGTGTGTTATTAACCCTTAGTTTGTTTTACTGAGGTACAAACACTTGTACCGTTCTGTTCAGACAATGACTACAAATAGCCTACAGGAAATTCTGCTACCCATTTGACCCAACGTTGTAATATTACGTTTCCATAAAACCTTACAAAAACATTTTTTTTTTGCAAACACTTCATTTTCATCTCCAAAGGCCTCCTACAACACCATCTAAGTGGTTGAATTTTTTTTTTTTTATGTTTTACTATGTCTGGGTCTTACAGGGTTAATATGGAGGAGTTATGAAGTCTGATGGCCACAGACAGCAGCGACCTTGTGTGTTGTTCTGTGGTGCATCATGAGGGAATTAGCCTTGCACTGAATGTGCTCCTTTGACTGGCCAGTACACTATAGAGTGGGTGTTTGACATTATCCAAGATGCTGCGCAGCTTTGACAGCATTCTTCTCTCTGAGTCAAGCTCCACCCAGATAATGTCTCTGGCCCTGTGGATAAGTTTGTTTAGTGTATTGACATCTGCTACTCTCAGCCTGCTGCCCCAGCATGTGAAAGTAAACAGGATAGCGCTGGCCACCACAGACTCATAAAACATCCTCAACATCGTCCTGCAGATGTCAAAGGACCTCAGCCTCTTCAGGATGTAGAGGTAGAGTAAAGGGAGCTCAAGCCCTTCTTGTAGACAGCCTCTGTGTTTATACTCTTGTCCAGTTTAATGTCAAAGTACACCCCCAAGTACTGTAATTGTCCACCACTGACTCCCTGAATGGAAATAGGGGTCAGTGATACATTTAATCTCCTAAGATCCATCATTAGTTCCCTAATCTTAGCCACACTGAGCAGGAGGTGGTTCTGCTCGCACCACATCATAAAGTCACCCACTACAGCCCTGTACTCATCCTCCTCACCACTGCTGATGCATCCAACCAGAGGATGTGGAGTGGCTACTGTTTTCAGGCTGACAGCAAAGAACGGGGGGCTGGGGAGCAGGGACCATATTGAATCTATTGAAGGAAGAACAGATTTAGCCGATTTGCCCTGTCCACACTGCCATCAACACCTCTGCTGCTGGTTATTCTGAAGCTTGTGATGGTCGTCATGCCACTCCAAACCTCCCTTGCATTGTTCTGCTGGAGCTTTCGCTCCAGCTTCCTCCTGTAGTTGTATTTTGCCTCTCTGATCTTTACTTTCGGGGCCTTTTGAGTCTTTTTTAACCTTTCTTTAACCAAATAAAAACCCATTTAGATCAGGATCTCTTTTACTAGAGTGACCTGGCCAAGAGCTCAGCAGCACATGACATCAGAAACAGTTACAAGGAAGTGACTGTCGGGCTTTACAGTATTGTGTTTTCAATTAAAAGTGCAGGGGCTATAACACAACAGTTTTAGATTTTAAAAACACAGGCACTGTTCAATGGCCTCACACTGTCTGTCCCTCAGGATAGAATAGAAGGCTCCAAGTGGAAAAAAATTAGGGAGTTTCAGTTCAGTCTGGGGAGTATTCCAAGCCGAGGGGGCAGCAAAGCTGAAAGCTCTTTTTTCCCCAATTCACTTTTCTCACCTCATCCTGAAAACAATCTCTAAAAGCCCTATTTTTCGCATTCAGGACAGCCTTGATGTCCTTTACTGTCCACAGCTTGTTGTTAGAATAAACGACAGTCCTTGCTGGGACATAGCTGTCCACACAGAATTTGATATAGTCTGTGATGCACTCTGTTGCTGTCCTTTCCTTGGGGAGTGCCTGCCAGTCTATCACCTCAAAACAGCCCGCAGTGTGCCATAGGTCTCTTCTGGCCATCTCCTCACTTACTTCTTGGACACAGGCTTCCTTTAACCAAAGGCACATAGCAGGAGATGAGGTGATTCAGTGTCAGTTGCCTTCTTTTTCTGTTTGCCTGCTGAAGTCATATTTGATCACAAACGCTTGTGCGAGAAGTGTCATGTTGATGACATTGGTTCCTTGAAAATTAAGCATGCGGTCCCAAATTTCCATTTGTGTGTAGTGACCCACAAGTTTTTTTTTTAAATTGGTTTACATCTAAAAGCCATCTAGGGTGTGTCTAGTCTAAGACTTCATACCAAAAGAGGTGGACAATCTATGTGCTGAGCTCTCCAAAGGTCACCTAATAGTTATGGTCATGGCACACTTCACATTAGTTACCCAACTTTCCCATGTACAAAACCCTTAAATGCAACACAATCAAAGCATCTTAGATTTACTTAAAAGTGCTCTTAAACTGACCTACACACCATTGCCTGAGATCAGACTGAATTACACATTCAAACTAATAAAAAAGTGTACTAAAAAAGCATAAACTTGGGCTATACTTTGCAGACCAAACTGCGGATTAGAAGATACATCTCTAGCTTAATGGACTGGATTATGATTAATTAATTTTTTTTTTCCTTAGAGGGAAAAGAGAGAAAAAAATAGAACAAACATATGAGTGAAAAGATGGGTAATACTGGTGGATTCACTGTGAGAGAGGAGGAGATGAGACTGATAGTGGTTAACTCAGCCAGTGCATCTCTTTCTCTGTCACCTTCATTCACTGTCATGGCCGTCTACTTCTGACGAGATTCTAATGCACATGTCACCAGACCATCCCATGCATCCACTCTCTCTGTCATTTCCATCTCTCTGTCACCACGTCCCCGATCACTCTCTCTTCCCCTCTCCAGCTGATTCCTACACGCTCGTCTGTTCGTCACTGTAATCTAACTGCATCTCCCTGTCACTCACCATCCCCACAAGAGTCTCTCTCTCTTCTCTCCCCCTGACTGTCCTTTCAGCTTGCTCAATTGAACTAAGCCTCTAGTCAGTTTATTTCTCCCTTAATGGGTCTCAAACACAGACACCAATCACATCGTGTGTGTAGTCACCAGTAGATTGAGGAAAACTAGAAGTAATCCGGGTTGAAAATGGCTGTAACACATTCCCTTATTTATTTCTTTAAAACCTAATGCACTCAGTCTCAGGGAGTGCATTCAGAGGTCATCCACATAAACTGGAAATAAGAAGTGCACATTGCCAAGATTATGTCTGTAGACAAAAGTTTGTAAGCCCAGAGTTCTGCAGAATAGTAGTAGATGAGTTGGAATTAGAAGGACCAGAGATGATCCTGTTTGGACCAGATTTGTGAGTAACTAGAGGTTGGGGAACATAAAGTTATCAAAGCAATAACATCTATTTTTTGGAACAATCCTAATTCATTGGTTGGCTTTAGGTAAACAAAAAGTATATGAAAACTGCTTTATCTGAATTGATGAGGTCATAACTGGTTTATGACATAATTGGAGAGCTGGGCCTAAAAAATTATAATGTAGTCTTAAATAAATTTTTAAATAAATACACCCTCTTTAATGGAACTGGTCTTCTTATTACAGCTGCCCACCATCCTTCCCATGGGGATTATCCACCTACAACAACTCATCTCACTTAACCAATAAACTGAACACTAAACTAACCCAGGCATGTGAAGGCTGTCTTTAATTACCAACACATACCATAATACTTATTATTTACTTGCCAAATAAATACTGGAGCATAAATTTATGGGTCCACTGTTGAATAATAAATGACATAACAAGTCATATGACCTATATTAGCTTGAAATCGGTCCTGAAAAGTACCCACTAACAAAGTCAAGGTGAAGGCAGGCATTTGGGAGCAGCTAAGGTGACTCTTAGTAGAACAACAGGCAAAACAAACAGCTCAATAAAAATGACAGTTGCCTCTTAAAATGTATAATTCTCAAGGCATTTTTTGAAGTTTTCATGTTCATGTTTCATGTTCATTTTGGTATAAATTACAAGAGAATAATAAGAGTTTACATCATGGAGCGACTATATATATATATATATATATATATATATATATATATATATATATATATATATATATATATATATATATATATATATATATATAATGGCTGTTTGAGCCCACCTCAAGTGGCAATTTCAGCAACTACATATTTGGCATCTCACATTGGCTTTGATTTTCAGCAGTGGTTTGTGCTTGGAAGAATATAGTCTCTATAAATAAAGTATGCTTGTGTGTGCAAGTGCACTAAGCATCAATACATCACCTGACTCCTCTAGAATACACTTGCACACACCACTCATCTGAGGTACTATCTGAATCTTTGAGAGGTACTGACATCTGCTGCTTTCGCTGTCATGCTGCTGATATTCATATAGCATTTCATAAGCACCACCTCTACCTCGGCATCCACCTGTGTGGTCCCTATCTACCTTTACCTCTGGAGAAAGTTATCATCATCACTCCCTCCTCCCTGCTGGGGTGAGTTTGATGCTTCCTCGTGGGGAGTGATGAGGTCAGAGCCCAGACACTCAACCTCAAAGCTGAACACATTTTACATTGACAAAATAATCCATTCTAGGAGAGCCAACGGGCTGAATTAATATTGTTTTCCTAACCGTGACCATATCCTTAACCCCAGTTTAATTTGCTGTGCATACATTTTGGAAATGAACGAAGAAAGTAGGCACTGAATGTTTAACAGTGTTGTCATTGAACACAATCCAGTCTAAGGCCAAACTGTCCAAACTTGACATATTGTCTCATGATAGAAGATGCTTGTTTTCATGCACATATGCATGCAAAATATATTTAAATGACCTTTAGACAGAGAAGTTTGAAGTTACACAGCGACTGCCATAGCTGCCTAAAACACTGCACCCACCCAATGTTCCTCATATCAGACTACAGTACAAGGGGGACCTCTACGGGCCATATATAGAATGGATTCCTGCTTAAAGCACTGGCATTAGATTGAAAGCTGCAGTTAAAGGCATTCCACTCAGTCACTGTCACAGCCTCTGTCTACCTGAGACAGGGGTGCTCTGTTTTGTGTCCCTAAGAACACATTCCCTTATATACATTGACAAACACCTCCCAATTTATAATCACAAACAGAACAAATATCAATAGGTCTCCACATATAGACGCATGAGAGGGTTTAGGGGTTTGGGCAAGAGTGTCCACATTAAATTTCAAAGCTCTGACTTAGCAGAGAGGGGTAATCAATCCAGGATTGTTGTGTTTACACATTTGAAGAAGATTTGTTTGTTGTGTCCACACTCAATCAATGACTTATTAATTTGAAATAGAACAGACATAGTTCCACACCACACTCAAAGTGTTTTGAAAAGTCCCCGCTGGGCCACATAATGATCAATAGCACTTATGTCAATATTAGGGAACTTTTTTTTCTGTTGTTGTTATATTTTTTTCTCACACAGTAACAGATTGGGAAGAAAAACAGTCCCTTTCCATCCGTCTTCGTTTGACAACTGCATGTTTTCACTTCTGTAAAGCTCACAACCCGAGGGTTAGGATGCTAGCAGAGGTTGTAAAATGAATTTGAAGGGTGGCAAAATGATGAATGGAATAGAGAGAGGAGAAATATATTTCTCTTTTGCAGTCGTGTTTATTTTTCAGGCTTTTTTACCGGGTAATTTGTCTCTTCAGGCCTTTAAATAATATTCAAATTAAACAATCTCGGAGAGAAAATTACTCTTTGGTTGAGCTACTCACAGCTGAGGTGTCACCGGGAAGACAGGTTGGAAAACCGGTGCCATTACTAATGCTGTTAGCATGTACTTAAACTCAGCCAGCTTTGACGAATTACATTGAAGATAAAGAGAGTATATTTATGACTCTACAGAGGAAGACGAGCCCTTGAGATAGTGCTGTGTTTCTACACTTTAAACTGAAAAAAATGTGATCAATGAATGATTCTTTGCCATTGTTGTTAGAGTGCTTAGGTGCAGATGTATGATAAAAATGAATTCTGCTGTGGCCCAATTTCAGTCTGTGGTTGTCCGCTGTAATGAGTTTTGATGACAGTCTTGCTCAGTTCTTTTTTCATGTTGTTGGAGAAGTTTGCAGGTGTACCCTAACCTTTAAGGTCTTTAATTAGCTTGCGCCAGAATACCAAGGCAGAAAAAGGGCATGATTGTGATTTTTCTTCATGAAGATCTCACTTTGATGTTAGAAGCACATGTTGATATAATCAAAGCACTGTATTCGGATATCTTTGTGGGTTTCATTCCTCTCCTTTACAAGTTTGAGCTGATTTTCCTTGACTGTGTTTGACATTTGCCATCATGGTTCCTCCTTCTCTGTTTTGATCCCTTCACCTTATAAAAAGAATCTTAGAGTTTTACTTAAAAATAAGAAAAAAGCCCACAGTCTGACTTAATTCTCTGGATTTTGCTATTGTGCATTACAACAATGGATGCCATCTTATTTCACTTTTTGTGAACCTCTTTTGTGTTAGTAAAAAAAAAAAGAAATATATCCTTGAATTTTAAATTAAAATACGGTTTCATGACTGTTATTTCTACTAGTTGTCAGTGCATTTTCTTTAATTGTCAAAATCTGAGTGCAGGGGCTTTATTGGATGGAATAATCAAAAAGCACTTTTTAAAATACCTTTTATGCCAACTTCTAAGTTGGTATATTTCCAAAATGTTTCTCTGAAAAATGTTGGCTAAATTATTAGTGCTTCAATTGATGTGAACAGAAAGGATGTTCACTGTTCTGAAACAGTGTTTCTTTCTGTTCTTAGCAGACACAGAGATAGAAAGAAGCATAGAGCGGTTATATCAGAAAGAAGGGACTGAATGGTAGGTAAGAACCACTTTAAACCACTTTTTTTCCCCACAAAATGAACTAGATCCTGAGGAGGAAAGGTGTGCGCACACACAGGCCTTGACATCCTGCAACACATTGTTTGGGATCAATTCTTATTGGCCATTGTGTAAAGTGGGGACAGGCCTCATCGTCAGACTTCAGTGGTGGTGCCAGTGTGGTGTGTTGCTGTAAGGTGCATTGAGCTGATATCGACACGTGTCACTGGTTCGTGCAGAGCTGTAGAGCTTTGTTGACACCCCCTGCTGTGATCTCTAAACTTGATGTTTTGTAGACTGTTTGGACACAAATAATTTAAGACTGTTTGTGTGGAGATGTGTTTGCATGAGCAGTTTTGTGTGTGTGTGTGTGTGTGTGTGTGTACGTGTGTGCGTGTGTGTGTGTGTGTGTATGTGTGTGTGTGTGTGTGTGACCACATTACACAGCCTTGCATCAGTTTATGCCTTTGCAACACTACAAAACAGACCACTTGAATTTAACTCTCACTTTTATATTTTCCTGCCTTCAAAAATATCTCTTTATGCTTGTGTAGCCCTTTACTGCTCTGAGTCTAGAGCGCTTTCTCTCACCCTTTTATTCCCCATCTCCCCAACCAACCCACCCGCCTCTGCTACAGTCCTTTTAAAACTTGCTTGTTCTTCTACTTTGATAAAACAAATTTAAACATGATAATGCCTGAACACAGCTGAGTTATGACATTCAAACTAAAACGTTAAAGAAGCCGTTCATGTAAATCACACTGATAAAACTCACAACATACAGTATTTCTCCTTTAAGGTAAACAAACTGATAAATTCATCTTGCCATATTTCAAATTTGCTGTGAATTATATTACTTCTTTTTTAAAGAATGATGTGTCACTTTACAAAAAATAAGATGCTCAAAACTTGAGATTCTATCAATAAAATGAAGAGTAAGGTTACATAAGCCCTGCTTTGTAGGTGAGCACTTCGCTAATGTTACGTTAGCCAACGGATACATCTTACAGCACTGGGCTGCCAATAGGGCTAAATATAGGTGGCTACTAAACTAGGGTACAAAGTTTGCTTGTTGTCCTGTTTCAAACAAAAAGAAGATCCAACCTACATTCATTTCCAAAACAAACACACACCTTGTTAAGAGTCATGTCATCATGATATTGTGCGTGTGAATCCAGCCAAAGGTGTTGCTGCAAATCAATTCAAACAGATAGTCCTCACAGCCCCTTTCAGTGTATTAATGATAGGCCAAAAGGAGTACACCTAAGCCAGCCATAATATCAGCTAAATGCATATTGTGACAAATGAGATAAAGGATCAAAAACCAACAACTTTTGCATTTTATTTCAAGTTTTGGGTAACCTTCCAATATTTAGTCATGAAAGAACCACTGGAAGCAGCTGGTTCAAGGGAAGGACTGACATGTCCTGCACATCTAGGAACATAATGAAAAATCCTACCTGTTATTCAACCATTTTACTGAGGAGTGAAGACTGTTCTTGTTTACACCTTTCCTTGTATCTGTTCACACTGACACAATGATGAGCTCTCGGGCCTCACTGACCCAGAGGACTATGATTACCAGCTTATCCATCATCAGAGGTCTGTGAGTTTCATGTAAGAGGATATCAGAGCATTCATGGAAGCCAGATTGAATCCCGCTTCACCCAGTGAGCCTTTCCGTGTGGAGTTTGCATGTTCTCCCCGTGCATGCGAGTGTTCTCTCCAGGTACTCTGGCCTTGAACCATAGCCCGAAAACATGCTCATCAGTGTCAGCCCTGTGACTGGCTGGTGACCAGTCCAGGGTGTACCCTGCCTCTCGCCCAAAGACAGCTGGGGTAGGTTTAATCCAACCCTGACCCTGAACAGGATAAGCAGTATAGAAGATGGATGAATAAAGATGAAATGTTAAACCTCTGAAAAACATGTTCATTACATCACACAAAACTTGGCTTGGGCTTATTTATCATTCATCAAGTGGCATGAATGTGATAAGTGAGTGGCACTGCTGAGGTGTTATGAGATAAGATAAAAGAAAAGAAACTAAACGAAAAGGAAAGATACACTTTTATTTGTTAACATTACAACAAGAATATATAAGACACTGTGTGACACTTATATAAAAAGTGTCACTTAAAAAAAAATGTCCATCAGCTTGGCCATATTTTGGACCAGGTGAGAGTTGGCTGGCCAGTAAAGCCAAGTAGTATCATGGGCTGCAGAGGAAATTGTTTTGGCGCTGTAGGGAGGTTCGTTGTCCCCCCTAGGAAAGGAAATCAGCATCTCCATAAAGCTTGTTGGCAGATGGAAGTATGATGTGCTCTAAAATTTGGTAGACACCTGTCTTGACTTTTGACTTGATAAAAACATATATAAATACAAAGATACATTAAAACATAAATATATATGTGCATACATACACAAAAAAGAAACATGTACATATACATTCATATATGAACAATCCTCTGAAAGACCCTTTAAAACACTTAAAACTGCCTGGAATTTTGGAACCTTCCTCCACTATTGCCATTTTGCAAAGCTGTCATTGCGTTAACTCTCTTTCTTTACTTAATATGACAAGTAATCAAATTTGGTCATATGTTTTGGACCCCAAATCTGATCCAGAACATTTAGAAAGACACAAAAAGAATTCCTCAGCAACAAAGAAAATATTTTTTACATCCCTTCAAAGTGAGTCACCAACCTGCTTACTTCCTGTGGGACTCTTTGAACAAGCTGCTCATAGCAGCCTGTGGGCTCATCCTGGGATCATCCCAACTCACAATTACTTCACAGTTTCAAACTTTGCCCACATTTGGTGTTGAAACAAAACATTTTAATCCAGCATTTGTTTGTTAAAAACAGAAATTAAATTAAATTAAATAAACAAAGAAATAAACAAATAATTAAAAATCACCACCTCTTTGCAAATACACTGGTTTAAAACTCATTCAAAGTAGCCATCACCAGACATAGCACGCCTAGATTACTCTAAAGAGTGTTTTGTTGCCTTAGCCAAACCTGAATTCAATGCATTTCTGTCCTGACAATGTAGGGTTCAATGCTGTACATAACCTCTGGCTGAAAAACAGTCATGCCACCTTGACAGTAAAAAAGTATGAATCCTTTATGCCTCCTCAAGGACTAACCTTGATGAATAAAATAATACAAGCAAGCTGACAGAGAACACAGAAAAATGTCATAATGAAACTTTAAACCTCATTAAATTATTTTTTATATAGACAGTACAGTGTGAAGTGGACTTTCTATAAGTTATAAGAGGTTTATGAACATGAATAGACCTTTGCTGTTAAATAATGCAATTGCACTTAAATGCACTTCAAAAACTCAGTTCCCTTCCTTCAGTCCTCCCATATCAGCAGCAGTACTTTTATTGCCCTTCAATCATTCAATACTCCTCCTCGACTATGCAGTGTTCCCTTTAAGCTCACTTTTGTATGATCAGCTATGTCCTCCTCTTTCAGCATTAAAGGTTCTACATGCAAAACAGAAGAATGACAAAGCAGGAAGTTGCCATTTCTATCATCATCTCTCTTTCTGGGGGAGTCCAACAGCATGCATTATAGATCAATACACATTCAGCTCGACTCACAACCCACTTAGGAAGTACTGCATTGTTTAAAATTTATCTGTGACAAAGGTGGATGCCTGCTCAGACTTAAAACAACAAGTATCTAATGTGAAGTAATGGTTTTATTTAATACAGCTTTCAAAGTATTCTAGTTACCATCAGACTGCATCATTTACTGGCAAACACTGTGATTCGAAAAATAAATAATTAAATGATACTTTTTCCTTTTCTCAGTAACGATCTGAATTTACTGCAAAAGTGTCAATTTGTCCAGTAAGCCTCTGAGTTCAAGTCAGCGATGTCAACCTTTTTTGAAACTTTTCTGTGATTTATTTCCTAAGCCCACAGGGTCTTTAAGCTGAAATTCTCCCAAACTGAAGTTATAAACCTGCACTTTAGCTACTTCACTTGAGTTTTAAGAAGCTCCTTCAATAAAAGAAAAAAGAAAGAAGCTCATATTTGCTCAATATGCTCAAAATTGCTCCACACTTTCATATAAAGTACCCACAGAAACTTGTGCAAACACCTTGAGAACTGAAAACATTAATAAAAAAAAGACATCAGTCAAACATCCCCACTATTTGCTTTTTACTCTACTTTTTTTGCAAGTCAAACCCATCCTACTGGCTTCCTTGTCTTGCAAATGCTCCAGAGTTTTGTGTTTAACTTTTGGCTAAATTAGAGATCATCCTTTTTTTTCTGCTTTTCCAAAGTTGCTCACTTTCACCTTTTACTTTCTAAGTCGAACCCATGGATTGTCCCTCTCATAAATGATCCATGGCTCTCTTGCAGATGTCCTCAATCGCTATCAGGATGTTTTCTGATGCCGCTCTGATCTTGTTGCTGTCCCCTTTCCAGGCAGCTTCAAGCAAAGTCGTTTATCTCCTTCTGAGCAAGAACAGTTTCCCAAAGGGAGGCAATTTCCTTTTATTTGTCACGATTTATCTCCTCTTTCTACCTGTGTATGATGTTAAATTAGTCTTGTCGCATATTTCAGTCCGCAAAGCTACTTCTGAGTTTTTGACACTGAAGACTTTTATTTTCAGTTTCTTTCATTCATACACCCAGCTGAATACTTTGCTTATTTCTCCCCCCTGGGCTTCATTTCTGTCGAGCAACTTCTCGATCAGGGTATTAAGTTTCTTCAAGTCCTTGTGTGACTGAGCTAGATATATTCTGGCACTACTGATCTTCACTCGACCAAATCTTTAAAAGACAGTCAAATATTTTGTAGCCCCAGCTTAATTAATATTAATTTAATAAGGTTAAGAGTAATTTTTCTCACCTGAAACTGTGAAATCAAGGTACCATTTATGTCAGGTTTCAGAAGAAGAACATCACTCCTCCAAAGTCCCCTGAACACTGAGCTAAATGCTGTTTACAGCCATTGACTACAGTTCATACCTGTTACAAAAACAAGGAGGTCTGGCTTAAAAGAGTGGGATCCTGAAAGAGAACCTGAGAGAAAGCGGGATCAATACTTCACCTGGAGGCTGAACAGAAGGCTAGCCTGTTTCTCTTTTAAGTGAACAGCACAGCTCATGATGTTACACACACATCAAAACGTCAAGGACAGTTTTTAGCCGGTGTGTGTGTGTGTTTGTGTGTGTGTGTGTGTGTAAGAGTGTGTGATACCCTGTAATGCTCCCAGTGGTTGGACCAGGTGGCTATCCAGGTGTGTGGGAGGAAGTAAGCCTTGGCAGACAGATACGATGGGCACAGCTTTCAAAGCGGACACATAGACACACAAACACTCTAACATGCACACACTCTGCAGCCTAGTGCTGACGAGGAGGTTAACTTTACAACTCTAACCACTGTCGGAGGATGAAAGAGAACATAGCCTTAAAGAGGGAAATATCAGGCTTACAAACACCCCTCCAAAGTAAACTATTCATGTCTTTGTTGTGGTGTTTCTGTTCACTCATGGTTTATTTTGTGAGCAAAGTAATCTGATATTTTAGTTATCAGCCCCAAATTTGTATGACTGTCACATAACAAGACATGAGCAAGACTATGTGCTAATGAATGAAGGCTGAGTAGTTTATCTGTATTTTAATTAAGCCAGCAGCACCAACAGAAATTAGAATTACCCTCAGCTTTCCAAACCTCTATCTACCCAGGGATAATAGAGAGGACTCATGTAAGGTGGAAGAAATAGCTGATGTTGTTGCTTGATTAAAGTGTGCAGTCCACAATAATGATTAAAAGCAGATTCTTTTATTAATAATAAGACAAGCTGATAAATGATTTAAGCAATACCTTCAGCCCCTACCGCTAATTGGGTCTTTGCCCCTGCCCTCACAGGCAGAGGGAGTACCGAGTGCACCAGCTGGGTGAACTCCAGAGTGTAAAATTGTGTCCTTGGAGCTTTATGTTGTGTTGTTGCTCAATTCACACAAACAGCAGGATGTTTTGAGTTTACTCAATTAATTTGTGTGAATAACTTGTTTGAAAGTGCCCTAAGATGTGGATCTTGCAAGATGGGAGGGGTTTTCTTCCAACATCACTCCACTCTTTTTTTCCCACTACATTGTAAAGTGAAGCCCCTTGGGGCAATTGTAACTTGCTGGCACAACAGATAGCTTGAATCAAGTAACAGACAATGGTTTTCACAATTTACCAGCTAATAGGACCTCTCTTCATCTCTCATAGTGAGCACTTGTAAATTCTAACCCCATAAAAACAAGTAGTTTCACAGAGTACAGGGAAGCTACTCACAGCTGTAATCTACTCAGTTGTTCAGCTGTTATTCACAAGAGTTCGTGTTATCCAACCCTTGCTTATAAAAGAATGAAGCATGAAGAGCATTGAGCACATCATGAAATTCCCTGCCCTAACCCAAACCTTCATCAGTCATTAAGTTAAATCACCACAGGATGTCCAAGCTGATTGGCTAGCAAATGATTTGCTGATTATTTGAGTGTGTCACAAGTTTGCGGCCATTCATTCACACAGCACAACAAGAGCCAGCATGTACTAAAGTCTTCACACAGACATTACATAGAAATCACAAGGAGTGCAGATGGCCAAGTGGTTAAGGTCGCACTCCGTATGGGCAAAAAAGCCCTTGAGTGGGCAACCCGGATTCAAGTCCAACCTGTGGCGACTTTCCCGCATGTCACTCCCCACTCTCGCCTTTTTTCCTCTTCTATCTACTATCCTGTCCACTCAAAATGAAGGCATAAAAGCCCAAAGAATTAATTTTAAAAATAGAATTCACAAGCATAAATGATTTTATTCACACTTAGCATCGACACAACCTAAAATTTCTGTTGAAATAAGTTCCAGCTGGGCAAACGCTGGATGATTTAAGGTCTGAATCAGGGTCTAATTTGTCAACCCTTATTATCTTGAGAGCCATATGCTTTGGGCCTTATTGTTACTAATTATTTGTCACAATAATGTGGCAGCAGTGATGCAATCCACAGGTGCTTGGCCTGGTAAGCGGAGGGTTGCTGGTTGAACCAAACCTGGCCTGAACCAAAAAAAAACTGAAATTGGGCTGATAACTGGGGAGGCTTCTGCATGGTTTCCTGGGCACTGCCGAGGTGCCCCTGAGCAAGGCACCGAACCCCTGACTGCTCTGGGTGCCTGCTGATGGTGCAGTTCCTTCCCTCTGCACTCTCCATCAGTGCATGTTTCTGCGTGCAAAGTGCTGTTTGTGCATGTGTGTGTATGTATAGCATGATTGATTCAGGGTGAAAAACTGAATTTCCCTCAAGGGGATTAATAAAGTATACTGGATATCTTATCCATATCTTAATCATTGCATGTAAACTGTCAAAACAACTGTTAAAAACTTTTAAAACACTTATCTATCTATTTTAATTTATTTAATTTATAGACTCCTGAAATTCCCTTCAGGGATTAATATAGTACATTATGTTCTATCCTGTTCTATCCTGTTCTATTCTATTCTATTCTATTCTATTCTATTCTATTCTATTCTGTTATATTATATTCAACTGCCACTGACTGAGTTTGCTTCACTTACCTGGGATATTCATTCATTCATTCATCTTCTATACCGCTTCTCCTGTTCAGGGTCGTGGGTGACTGGAGCCTATTACCTGGGATTTTAGATATCAAATATAATTGATATGTACAACCAATGAGAGGTGTAGACTGGGAAGTGTCACCAAATGGGATTTGTGTACTTCTACAGCTCACAAACATTATCAACTTAACTATTCACCCATGTTATTTCAGTCTTTTGTTGTTGTTGTTGCTGTTGTTGTTGTTGTTGTTGTTGTTTACTATGAAATAGAGCACAAGCACAGCCAGCTAACATCAATCATCTTCTATGATTGTATATCTTCTGGAGATTCATGCAAGTCCTTGCGATCTCAGCTCTCTGGAGTGACCACTGTAAAAAATAATAATAATAAAAATAAAATTATATATATATATATATATATATATATATATATATATATATATATATATATATATATATATATATATATATATATATATATATATATATATATATATATATAGTTATCAGAGCATTGTAATGTTTAAAAAAAGGTCTCAACTGTCCCCCAGAGCAGGCTTGGGTTTAGATTAAAACTCGTTGGTGTATTTGATGCAATACAAACAGAAAAAGTTATGGATAGAAAACGTATCAAAAAGCATTGCATCTTCTTTACAAGATTAATGACAGGGCATTAAGGCAAAAGAGGGTTATCCATGATCAGACCTTTCTCAGACAGTGGGCTGATTTTAAGGTTTTGTCTTGGGAAGAAAGCCCTGATTGAATTAATTAAAGAGCTTTTCCCTCAACTACAGCGTGATCTGGACAGAAATCAGGTGATATTCCTCCTCCTGATTGCACTCAAGTTTGATGCAAATTAAACTGTCAGCCCTGAGCTGTTAATGCTGTCCAGTCCTGTGAAAGTGGAGGAATTCTCTCCAAATATATCAGTGATGTGTAAGAGGTCATTTATCATTAGCCAGTGGTTACACCCATGGATACCCCCCCCCCCCCCCCCCCCCACCATAGAAATATTTCTCACACCCTTATGCTGTGATAATATTAAGATATCATTAGGCTTCATTGTGTTCAACTCCTCTTTTGAAAAGTTTCTTTTTCATTAGTTATCAGAGGTTTAAAACTGGGTTTTTACATCGCATTTAACAATGATTGACAGCTGCTGTTCTTGCATAGATTTTTTCAGGAATAGTAAAATACATCTAAAAGGAGGGTCAAGAAGAGATAAGACTGTTGAAAGGAAAAAAAAAAAAGTCACCTGCTTCCACTCAGATTGTCTCAGAGTTCCTCATAGTCTCCACTGCGCAGACTCTGGCTGCACAATGGCAGCTCCCATGACGGAGGTTTTTTGGCTTTAAAACCAAGCCGTGCGGTCCATTCTACAAATTATGGTGACACCACATAGAACCCTGACAGGGTGGGACCGTGACTTGAACAATCACAAACATACACATCAGTGTATTGAAGACAGAAACCCACACCCATACAGCTCAGCAGAATCATGAAACATGCACAGAGAAAAGACAATACACAGACACTTCCTCTCCTTCTGTTTCTCTTGCTGTTTTGTGCCTTGCACTGAAAATATCTCCAGGGCTTCCTCTTCCACTATCAAACAGTTGTTTGTTCTCATTATCGTAACTCATTAATCCTGATCAGACTCAATCCCACTTTCCTTTTCACTTTCTCCTTCTTCTTTGTGTCTTCCTCTCTCTGACACTAACGCACTTAATACATACGCACACAGTTAGTTACTCATACATCTGTTGCCCCTGTTTATAATTCATAAGATTTGATCAGATGGAATGTTTGCTATGGTTTACAGTCTGGGCTTGCCCAGGCAGAGAGAGAGGAAAACACAGTTAAACAGCTTTTCTCACCAGATGATGTAGGAAAGATTAAGTTTTCAAGGCCTTGAAAGTGGCATTTTGGATGGTTTGCAAAAGTCGAATCACTAAAAACAACGGAAAAACAATCTCCAAGGTTTTTGTGTCAAATAACATAATAAATGGCAAACAACTGTTTGGAAAAAAAACAAATGGAATCTGTCTCTGTCAATCTGCTCCTCTTGAATTTTTCAGCAATCAAAACTGAACTTAATAGAATTATATTATCTCAATCTGTTCAGTACAGCAATTTGTATTAGGCACATTAAGTTTATAGATGCTACCATTGTACGTAATAAATGAGCCATCTTTATGTGTTAAAAAGCAAATGTTTAATATGTCAGTAAACAGTATGAAATCTATTAAATATTACAACCAATGTGAAGGAATTTATAAAGGAATATGTCTCCTTCAGTCTCCAACATATTCATACTGTGACACAAATACACTTTGATGGAGTCACGTAGTTGATCACCATGTTTTAGCAGAACAGGATGAAAACATCTGTGATAATTATAAGAACATAATAATTAGAACGTAAACATTGGACACTGAGACGAAGAAGCAAGGGAGTGAGAGCAGAAGTGACGTAGGGAGTAAGACAGGGATTGATAGGAACAGTAAATCCATCTCAAAAATAAAGGCTAATCCAAACTGAGTCTGATGGATAAGTTGGTAAATTGAGTAAACAAACTCTTCCCTCCCCTCATTATAAGGTGCCGTGAAATATCTTGTCATACTAATGGAATTCAAAACAAGTCGGTTTGGTTCAGATGGGGATAATGTTGGATAAATATGAGCTACAGAAAGAAGGAGCAAGGGAGTAAAAAGAATATGACAAAAAATCTGCCTGGTAAATTATGATCCCAAGTCAATTTGACAGACCTCTAGACATGGTGGCAACAACAACAACAGCAACAACAAACCTGAACTGTTAAGTTCACTCAAGATAATGTGGAGAGAGAGAGAGGAGCGAGAGAGAGAGAGAGAGAGAGAGAGAGGAGAGAGAGAGAGAGAGAGAGAGAGAGAGAGAGAGAGATGGGAAAATAAATGGAGTATTAGATGGAAGCAAAGAAGCAAAAAAGGGGCAGCCCTTTGGGCTAGTGAGTGGAAAGCCTAGCAAGAAATAAAATTTGCTATATGAAGTCTTAAGTCTTTACTTTTTAATGGCAAAAAAGAACACTGGCAGGTCAGAAACTAATGTCACACAATCTGGGGTTCAGGCTGTTACCCACAGATGCAGGACACCTAGGAAAGGCCTGGAGATTGGTAGGCCATCTTTTCCCTGTGTACTTTTTTACTCATTGCTTGTTCATACACCATGGTAAAAGTTTGACAAAAGTGCTCAAAAATAAACAGCAAAATGTCAGGAAGTTTTATCTTTTCTTTTTTACAAGATCTGTGAGGAGTGATGAGACGTATCCTATTATCCTATTCAGGGTCACGGGTGTCTGAAGCCTATCCCAGCTGACTTAGGGCAAGAGGCTGGGTACACCCTGGACTGCTCGCCAGTCAATCACAGGGCTGACACACACAGACAGACAACTTTTCACGCTCACACTCACAACTACGGGCAATTTAGAATCACCAATTGACCCAGTGAGCACATTTTTGGACTGTGGGAGGAAGTCAGAGTATCTGGAGAAAACCCACGCATGCACAGGGAGAACATGCAAACGCCACAAAGGCACACCCTGCCCAAACCAGGATTCCAAACGGCGACCTTATTGCTGTTACCCATTTTTCATGTCATTCAGCTGAAGTTTGAGTGACAATGCACTTACGACATCTTGATGTGACATTTTACTCTTTCTCTATTTTTGAACATCATGTGTTTTTGAATATTTTTCTGTTTTCATTTGCCAATTTTGACAAATAAATGTGGGGGGTGGGGGAGGGAAGACAGCTCTCTGAAGTAGTTAAAGCCCACAAGTTGACAAAAGTGTATGATTTGTTACTTTTAGACAGCAACAGCCATCACTTCTAATAAGAAGTGATGGCATCTTATTTTTGCTACCATTACTATTAAGCTTGTAGAGAACTCAGTGTTGTGTGGAAATGCTTCTCTCCCAGTATTATTTACATAATATCTCAACTCCACCCTAAGGGGCTCTATTACATGGAGAGTCTACAAGAGACTCTGTCTTTAAACCCTCACTTGAATTTTAGGTACCCGAGCCCTTCCCCCAAAATAATGAGACAAAAAATGGAAAAATAGTCTGGTGGAGCAGAGTAAGAGAACTGGTTGATTTCAATGGGCAAAATGTAACATAAATGTCCACTGTTTCCACTGACTCCCCTGTTTGCTGCCTTAACCTTGCAGAGTTGAAATAACAGAGGGAGGACCAGTCACTGGAATTGTTGTCTCTCTCTCTCTCTCTCTCTTAAGGCAAACATTATATCAATCCCTGTAGAAATACATTGGAAATACATTTCAAATGCAGTCCACCCCTGCATATGATACCTTTCTCCCCCACCATGGTATTTCCCCAAAGGCTTGTGAAGAAAATGTGATGTGACTTCATCAGAGTACTGTACAGATTAATACGGTTACAAATAGGACAAGATGTATAACAAATCTGGTGACAGGGTGGATGTTTGGATTTGTGCATGTACTGTATCATGGATATGTTGATGAATATATATATATTCTTTCTGCTGGGGAAGAACTTTCAGCTTTCTGGCTGTGGAGACTGGAGGCATACAGTATCTGCTACTTAGAATGTTTACACATTTTAAAAAAAATAGATTAGTTGCATTTGTCTGACAAAAACTGGACTTTCACACGTGAGCAAGTCAGTGGGAGTGAAATAAGACAAGGCCATAATTCTCAAAGTAGGATCACATACCTTGTAAATATGGTTGGGTATGATTTTCTTTTGCATGTTCCCTCTCCTATCTGGCCTTATTAAGGCTAAGGCCATATTCCACCAGATCAGTCTTCAGTCCGTCACAGCACCAGGTCTGATAAGTTTCAATTCAATGCAATGTGTACTCGCACTGTCTCCACTGCATTGCGTTCCAATGAAAGTCAGCTTGCGGAATCAGCAACACTTCTATTGCTGGGATGCTGGAGCACGATGCATCGATTTACCCAGAGCAGATCAAGTGAGACAAGAAGTGAAACCATGACAAAACATCTGGTGACTTTCAAAATAAAATAAAATGTGGCTACATTAGATCGCACTAAGCTTTACCACAAAAAAAAAATAACAAACCAACAAAAAAAACCAATATAATGGCTGGAGTGGGGCCAGGAGTCAACAACAAAGGAAAGGAAGGGGAAGAAAAGAAAAACAAGACAAAGTCATAATATCTGTAAAATATTCTGTTACAAAAACTCAGAATAAAACCAGTAAGCCTTTGGTAACTTGTTGATTCTTTTGGTACAGGACATAATAAGAGATACATAACAGCACTCACCATACGGACAGACATACATACTTTTGTCAGTAAATCAGTTCTTGTGCAGTTTTTATATATTGAGACATAGACAGCAGTCCAATTGGTTTGCTTAATCGAGCTGCAATCATCGCTTGACAAAACTGTGCATGTAGAAGGTCTGGCTTTTTTGCGAAAAAACTAAATTCACGTTGTTCCCAGTTTGAAATCTATCTCCGTCAGATGACAAAAAGACAAAAGCAAGAGAGGACAAGTAACGAGTATATTCAAGCATGTTAGTATTTTTTATTATTTATTTATTTTTGGAACAGCAAAAAATAACAAATTTACAGTTTGAATTTTGTTTCCTTAAAGTCTGTTTATTGCAAACAAAGTTTCCCAGACCTGTGTGGTTACTCTTGATACAGTAAGAAAACAACTGAACTCAACTGACAGTCCTAGAAAAAAATATTCATGCATTCCAAAGATCATGTGAAATATGGAGATCATTTTCTTCGGAAATGTGAGCCTAATGAACAATTTTAAATGTGAACTGAATACTTTTATTGTGAAGGGTAAAGATGGTGGTGTGTCTTTTTATTAATGTATTTGTGCCAAGACTGTTCTTTTCTTAACTGTGCTGGCTCTTCAACACAGAAACACATTAGCAGCAGAAAGCTAAAGAAAAATCTGTCGATTTTTCCCTCGTTTTTGCTGGGTCCCTTTCAGGGGGAGCTTAAAGAGATGGGGACATGTGGCTGTGACAGAAAAGAACATATGGCATCTGCTCTAGTGGAAAACCTAATATGGGGTAGAGTATTGGCACCCATCGCCTCACTTGCATTAACATGCTGTCAGAGTTGTTCTGGCAGAACACTAAGTGGAGCACACTTGTCCAGCACAGTTCCCAGGAGTGCTGCAGAGTGTCCCTTCCCACTCCCCATCCACTCTGGACCATGTTTCCACTGCTGATGTAGAGAAGCAAGAAAGGAAATATGCTGGGGAATCTGTTTGTCAGATCACCAGCCAAACATTCAACAAGGAGCACTGGTCCTGTTAACAGAAAATTTACATAAAATAGGAAAGGAGAGGAAATTAAAACAACTGGAGTTTAAGTAAGCAGTCAGTAAAATCAATTGAGTAAATACTATTTTAATATAAAATCACATTTAACATCACAACCAGAGAATTATTTAGAACGTTTTTAATTAACACTTTGTCAAAAAAAGGCTTGAAACAAAAGACAAATGTAGAATGTTAAGCTGGTAGGGGTCTTTTTAGCGAGGGTTGTAGTGCGATGAAATGTGATATGGTGCTTTACTTTACTTATGTTGAAATGCTGAAGACAGATGAAGGTTACACGGCTGCTCTTTGACTATCTCTTCTTCTAATTATGCATTTCCAGGGTTACAGACAACCTGCAACCTTGTGACTCTGAGAACAGAGCACTTTTTTAATTACTGCTTGACATAAGGTGACACAGTGTGAGTGTGTGTTATGAATGTGTGTGTTTAAATGCTATTGTGTGGTAATTACTGTGGTACACTTCTTAGTATTTTGTTTTGTAGAGAGCTAATGAGAGATGAAGTCAGACACATGTGTCTGCATACTTGGCCAAAGAGGGCAGTCTTTATTTTGATTTGAATTTTGGTTGATGTACTTTTGTGTAATGTAAAGTTTATGGTGCATTATCACACACATGTTCTTAAATTATTAACCAATCCAGTGGTTAACAAAGTATAGGCTATGACTTAAATGTGGTCCAAAACAGGTCATGGTTTTTGGAATGGCAGCGACTACTTTCTAAGTAAGTTTTCCAGATAGCTTCAGTCAAGCTCAAACTTTTCTTTAGCTTCAATAACTCACTCCCAAGTGATGTACTGGGATTTATCACCATGCTGAATGCCTTGTTGTGAGACATTGTCTTCATGCTGCCAGCTGCTGGCTGGTGGTGTGAAATGCACAACAGTCTGGGCCATAGACAGTATAATAAATAGAAGTGGTGTTCTTGGCATCATGTATCTGTTTCTAATACAGAGTTTTAACGCCTTTAGTCGGCAGATGCCAAATTGGAAATGCTGAACTCAGCCTAGCTTTTCAAGTTTGGATGAGGCAAAGAGGCATGCCTTCAGCCCCTCTGCAGCTTCAAGGTGCCCGGCTGCCACCCAAGTCAGCCATGCCCTTAGATAAGCAAAACCCATGAGTTCAGTAACATGATATGAAAAATTCATCCCTCTGTAATAGAAAAATTAGATACTCGGTTCAGCAGGCTTTTTTTTAACCCGTAAATTATACAAAATAACCAACCAAGTTCATTTCATAGCTCTTTATCCTAAGTCACCAGATTTCAGCGTTATCTCTGAATGTTCTAGCTTTGCAACAATCATGAGTATAGATGGTGATGAGCAGTTGCACAGAGAAAATGACAGTTAAACAGTACTTATATACATTACATTATTTCCTTCCCTTGGCCCTGGAGCTCCATCAGCTGGGGTGTTTCTGTTAATTTATCTGAGAAACGGAGATGGCCTTGCGCTTTGCAGAGGTGATAAACTTTGGCAGGTTTTTGTACTTCAGTATGCATTAAAAAGAATTTTTCATAGCCTGTGTTCACCATTTGAATTCAGTGCTGCAGCTCTGTATTCAAGTCGACGATTACTGCCATCCTATGCAAAGCAGCAGTCTGTTTTTAGAATTATAGAGTTTTGATGGAGTAGTCCTTTGAGGAAAGCCAGATTCTAACAGCATGAATGACATGAATAATAGCATAAATGACAGCCAGGTTAAAATAGTGGAGTAAAGCGTGGCAGAGACATCCACAGCAGAGATTAGCGCTATTGCTCGAGTCTAAAAATCCATGGTGATGTCAGCGTGAGTGGCTGTAAATATAAAACGCTTTAACAGTTTGCTGATGCCGCTTTGCTGCGGACCTTTTAACCCCCCACAATGGCTGAATGATGCAGCTCCCTAGGAAACAAATTTCATCTCTGCTTGTCATTATCACATTAACTCTGCATCAGCTGTCAACAAAGGGCCAAAGCGCACACACTCACACACACACTCACACACACACGCCACACATATTCGCATCGCTTTTCTTCTCCTTGACTAATCTCCAAACAAAGCTGTGAATGTTAGCCTCTAAAATCCTTTCACTTTGAATTTTGTTGAAAAAAAATCCCTGGAGGAGAATAAAGAAGGATGATGCAGGCAAAGAAAGAGATGAAGAGACGAACACTGGCCAACTCCTGCGGAGACCTCTTTGATAGATGCAGAGTCTTCCAAGAGGGAGTTTACTTCATTTGAAAATCTGTGGGCACGTGCTGTTTGCATTTTGTGTGTCTTTTTGTATATACAGTACATGCATGACTCATCACATGTACTGTATGAATAAGGTAAATGCAAACACTGGGCCCTTGCAGGGCTTTGTATCCTGCATGCATCCTCTGCACAAATAACAGCTTTCCTGCTTTGCTTTTATTTTTCCATTTGCTTATTTCTGGTGTAGTCCTCGTTATCCTCATTAACACTGGAGTTCTCATTGTGAAATCTGTCTTGTGTCCCTAAAAAGAGCCATTACATTACATTGATGTTTTACAATACAGCAAATCAGGCTTACTGGAATCCCAACGCTAATAAGATTAAGTTCTACTTCTTTTTCTTTTTGGAAAAAAAAAAAAAAGTGCAGAAAGTGGGAGTGTGCGCTGCTCTTTTGCTAAACTGACAAAAGCTGGGAAGTCCTGGTTTTACTCTTTCTGCATGAGAGAGAATTTAAGTCATTAGATCGCTGTACTTTGGGGACAGACTTAAAAGAATAGAGCACAAACTGGCAGAGCTGCATATTTGATTACAGCCTCTATAGTCTGTTCTTCCAAGCATCACAGAGGAAAGGAGAAAACAGAAGAAAAGAAAACCAACAACGTTAATTAGAGAAAGAAAAACAGACATAAGAGTAGTTAAAGAATGAGGGAATATGCATAAGGTGGAAAAAAAAAACAGCAAGAGTTTTGGAAGAATGAAAGCGCCTCACAGGATTCTGCATGAGTTAGAATACTGTGTGTGCCGGCTGTCTCGCTTCAGTGTAACTTTAATTGCACTTTTTCTGTAACATCATGTCTTCAGCTCAGACTATCTGAGCTTATCTTGACTAAAAAGACTCTAAATGCTCAAAGGTGTCAAACATGCACAAAGGAGATTATCACAGAATATCATCACATAGCTACTACATCACTGTGACTGTGCTGTAAAAACATTACAAACTGCTTGTGTTATTATGTAACACGTCAAGTGTTCTCTTGAATTACCCTTTGCCACAACAAATCCTGTTCATTTGACAAGGATTTATAAATCTGTCACTGACAGAAAGTCACAAGTTTTTAAGCCTAATATAGGCCGGCACAGAACACACACCTAATATGAATGAGCATAAAGGATTATCTCAGTTTACCGTGGAAGACGTAGGCTAAAGACAAGACAGATATTGCGTGTGATGGTAGTGGCAGCACAGGTCTTATCACAGAGGTGTCAGGGCACATAAAGCTGATGACACGAGTTAACAAAGACACATGAGAAAACAGTACAAAGATGGATGATCTGTTTTAACAGCTAATTGAGCTGGTGTGTTATGTAAACAACTCCAATTTGCATCTATAGCATAATGAATTAAAGGTATAAGGATCTGATGCAGTAAAAAGAGATGCAAGCCACATACGTGGCTAAAAAGAGCATTAGCATGGCATCCAGAGAACAGTCACCAAAGTGCAAAAAGAAATCAAGACATGCTAATGGCGTGTTTCACCTTCATAAAGAACACGGGGATCCTTCATCCAAATGAGCAGCAAGACTCTTTCCATCCTCTACGCCCTCTTTTCGGTCTCTTTTAACTCGCTCAGAGGCTTTACTGAAAGTATCGAGTAAATTTATTGAGAATGTTTGCCTTTGATTTAGCTGTGTGTGGACGTGTGTGTGTTATATTATAATCTTGCCTCAGAAGTTGCCGCAGTGGCAATGGAAGCCATAGACACGGGCAGAAAAAGCACCATAATGGGGTCCAGATGGGGAGCCTGAGGAGGTATTGATGTTCTACTTCACCCAAAGGCCTCTCACCCAGGTAGGAAGGTAGCACTCCAAGCTCAGCAGTTAACCGCTGTTTGAACTCAGGGAGAGACAAAGTCGATAAATCAGCAGTGGCATCCTCTGTGAAGGAGACTGGCAGCTGTACTTCCCTTCACCTTGACAGATAAATGACGCGGCTCGTTGTTATCCCATTGAACAACTTTTCTTTCATCATTTCTTTACCTCTGTTTTTGTTTAGCTTCATTTCTGTCTCGCGCTGTGAATCTCACTTGGACTCTTTATCTCACTAATGGATGTTATCTGATGTAATTTTTTTCCTCTCTCTCTTTAACCTCCGGCCTGTCATGTTTTTCTTCAGTCTTGCTTCTTGTGTTGGCTGGAGTTCTCTCATTCTATGGTTATGTGAGGACAGGGTACAACTTCATGTCTCAGGCCACTGGAGGACTTTTAGAAGTCAACAAGAGAGAAACTGACATGGATTCCTGGGTTCCCACACACACACACACACACACACACACACACACACACACACACACACACACACACACACACACACACACACACACACACGCACATACACACACCAGTGTTAAGCTCTCAAATTCTCCACAAAGAGCTTCACTCCCACAAGGCAAGACGCCACAGTGTGAAAAACAAAGAGGTGGAATGTTTTCTCTCCATCTTCCCCTTTCCTTCCCCTCCTCTCCTCTCCTCCTCCCACTGTAGTCTTCAGTAGCTCTCTGCAGTGCAGTACAAACATGTAGAGTGATCAAAGAGACCAGGGTGTCAGAAACCGGGGACAAGACGGACGTGTGTGGAGACAAGATGAGAGAGCACAGCAGGAGGAGGGAGCTGTCAATCAAACATGAAGCTTGTACCCCAGTGGCGTGACAGGGGACTTCTGAGCTTACCTGGAGGACCATCAATGGGCCATCATACCTCCTGCTTGGCTGACATTGGTCGGTCGTCTTTGTGGCTTTATTTCTGATAAAAAAAAAAAATTCTGAATAAAATTGTCTCCTAAATAATCAATCTATTAATAGTGAAATATGTCAACTGGTCCCTTCTGTTAAAAAATCAAAAATAAAATGCTAATAACCAAATATTTGACACAAAATCGGTTGTTTACAATTATATTGAAGTACAGCCTCCTTGCAAGAAGAGCTTTTTTAAGCTTGGAAACATGCATTTTTTTAGGAAGGAAGAAGAAGAAAAATTTCAGCACTTAAATTGGGTTTTTCTTTCAGAATACTGCTCTGTGAATCATGGAGTCACAGCATCCTCTCCTGGATCCAGAGAGAAGTACATTAAAACATGTACTTGTCACACTGCTGTGTGTGGGTATTTTCTGCACAATGAGATAAACACAGATGTCTACAAGGAGTTGACAGTACCATATTGTTTCTTCTTTTAGTACAGACAATTCTTATTTTGACTTCAAACAAGAAAGAGCCATTAAACCCTGAAAACATAGTTTCTGTATTATTACTATCAGCTCCTGCTTGTTGTTTATACGCTGGTGGCTTCATTAATTTGCATATTAAGCTGAAATTCAGATCATGTCTGGTGTATTTTTGCCCAGTATTGCTCTGTATTTTCTTCTCCTTTGGCCACAATGAGGAAGTATATCTGTGTCAGCAATGAAATCCTAATATCTGTAAGTAACCAGTCAAACTACTGACTACTGACTTCCCTGAACAGATTCAGGATGTCAAATATTTGTTAGTTAAAGAGGGGGTATTATGCTTTCCTATATCTATAACATTGATACAAAGTAACAATGTTGGATATTCATCCGAAATGTGTGTAAATTTTTAAACTGCTACATATTCATTGATATTTTGTTGTTGTTCCCTGCTGTTAGCCACAGAGGAGCTGGATCGTGTGCTGTGACTCATTGACTTTCCATACTCAATGTGTCCACAATCAGACACTGTATTCACCGAAAAGAACATTGCCCAAGGTTGGTCCTTGAATGAAGACAAAGGCTGGGCATTCTTATCTTCTCTAAACTAAACAGTGTAGCCTCAAAGATCAGATCCAAAAACGAATTCCATTTTTTTCTCTGTGAACTCGTTAAAAGCCAGTAATCTGCTATTAAAGCCAGGAATGAGTGAGGGAACAGTTTTGATGCTTGGTATTATATATAAAAAAAGAATTCATTAGGACATGCTGAAGACAGATCTTAATGTAAAAGGTAGTAGATGATTTGGGTGAATACTTGATGGTAATTGACTGAAAGATGAAGAATAACTCCTTGGAAGTGAACTTAAGGATACTGGATATGGTAAAACTGTCAGTTCACTATTCTAAATTCATACATTGACTATATATCAATTTGTATCTTAAACCAAAGACCACATCAAATTTATAATTCTTATTTGATTTGGTAAATTATTTCATATTTTTTATATTCCTTGTGTGTCTAGCTCATGCAGCCCATGCATGTTGCCTTAGAGGATGCCTGTACAACCTCATGGTCAATATATACTCAGTTTCTTTGTAATGGCTAAGCAGATAGCTTCTGTCTTCAGCTTATGTCTGCGACCTTCTACACCTAGTTACATGCCCTCAACAAACAAACACACACTTTGCTCACACATTCCTGATGTCTGACAATAGTTGTGGTTGGGATAACTATGTCAGTCAGCAATAGATGGCCAATTAAACATGGTTGTTTATTTTAACCCAACCTTTGTATAGTTGTAGCCAATGACTGTTTCAAAAGTGTGGGACACCCAGATACCAAGGCTCATTCCTTTCTGAGACCAGCGCTGTAAACTTTACCTGAAATGCTGAACTGAGAAACAGCTCCTCTTGTGTAATTCTTGGGAGGTGTTCGACTAAAATAACTGGGGTAGTTTGTATCACTTATTCCCTCATGTTTGTGAGTCACTTTCAAAATAGCAAGAAAAGGAACAAGAAAAGTAAAAATGTTCAAAAGGACATTCCAAAGAGGCCGAGTCTCACTATTCAATGAGAGGTGAGGTGAGGAAATAGTTCAGTAATTCCAGAGTAATGTTCCTGAGTGTAAGAGAAAAAAGTTTTATTGATTTGTTTGTTTTCAATCTACATTATGTGAGATCATTGACAGATTTCAAGAATCTGAAGAAATCTATGTCCAAAAGGACAAGGCCCAAAACCAATAAAAGACCGCTGTAATTTTAAACTGCTGCAATGCAGATAATGCTTTTTTTCAGGGAAGAGCTTGTATAATACAGCAAGAAGGTGCCAAATTATATTTTTCACATATGACAACAGCAAGGCTCTGTCATAGAAGATTGTTGCTGCTAAAACTGACCTGCCAGCGGTCCTAGCATGTCTCTTATTTAAATGTTTGGTGAATCTTCAAATTAAAATGATAGCAAAAGAGACCCTGTTGATCAGCTGGAACCCTTCATCAGACAAGAGTAGGAAAACAGTTCACCCTCAAAACTCATTGAAATGGTCAGTTTGGTTACTAACCGTTGCCCCACCGTGCAAGTTTTCACATTTCACCCAAACATTAGAGTAAAGGGTTTTGTGACCTATCAAAACCTGTTAAACATTTTTCACCAAGTCCATCCTCTTATGGAACTGGGCTGTATATTCAACCTGTTAAACACACACACAAACACACACACGTTTAGATTACATTTGATTTTAATAAATTCAGCTTGTATTTCAAACTTTGATGAACATGACAACTTGAACAGCTTTACCTTTAGCACAACTAAAGGCAGAAAAACTGGAAGGTTGAGAAAGAATAGCATGAGTACTTTACAACTGTAGCCCTTCAATACCTCTGCACACCATAGGATGGTACCTAAAACAAACTGCAAAAAGTACACTGTCCCTCTAAATTAACTGTTACTTATTTATCACATATGTAATCTTCTCATAGCCCATCAAATATTCAGCTTTCTACTTCAGGCTGTGGCAAATCCTGATATGAAAGTAATGACACTAATGGCTATTACTAGAAAGTGTCGTTTGTCATATAAAGTCAATTCAGATATTGTTTAACTCAGAATCTTAACTTTCAGGTGTATAGCTGAAATGAAACAGTCCATGAGCTAAAGAGTAGATGCTGTACATGCAGACTAAGCTTTCACACTTTGTAGTAAAACTTGTTTTGGCTATGATTCTTTAAACGTTACTGTGGTGTAGGTCGTAGATACCCTCAAAGGTACCTATAACTTAAGTACAGTTTTTGGACAATATAGAGTCAAGGACAGTCAGTTGCCCCAAACTGACCTTAAAATAGACAGCCAGTCTGACTTTTTGACACCTTTCACAGTGAATAATACAGGCATTCTGACCATTAGAAAACTCAGAAATAATATCTGCTGGTCCAACTTTTCAAAAGTATATAAACTATTTCAGATAGTTATGAAGAAAACTCTTTTTCTTTTCTAAAGTGAAGTCAATTCAACCTGCAATATCGCTGATTATGGCTTCTCCAGTGTGCTGTCACAAAGGAAAAATAATCTCATCTTGTCAAACTTGTCAAGCCAAGGCCTTATCTGACAGGGACTTTTTATGCTGCATTTTTCTGATCTGTACATTATTGGAAAACCTTGGCACACACATAATCAAGTGTGTATTAATCAATGATTTCTGGAGATGTGTACTTAACCTTGTCTTACTGATAAACTTTATCCAATGTGCAATGTCCTTATAAAAGTTTGAGTATGTTAGGGAGGTTATCACAATAATAGCCTGCTGGTTATCCTGGCCTATAGCTGATGGCAGATAACAAGTCAATTAAAAAGTCAATTAATTAAGATTTAAAACCAATAAAACAAACCATAACAAATGAAGTGTTGACAATCAATAAACAAACAAAACAACTGATCCATGCTTACAATACAAAGTTTAATTTGCTGAAATTAATTCAAAGTTAAGATTATCTAAAAACTTTCTTTTCTACCATAAATGAGAACTTATGGGTGTATTACGTCAAACAGACCCCAAACAGACCTCTTACCTCAGGTTCTCAGCAACAGTCAGTACAACAGTGATTTACTCCTGTACAATGTTCCAGCTGCTCAGCAAATTGGACCTCTTGACAGCAGCAGTCCCCTAACCTTATGTAAAGAGAGAGAGAGAGAGAGAGAGAGAGAGAGAGAGGGGGGGGGGGGGGCAGTTCTTGTGTTATTGTATTGATTTGTCTTACTTAAATAAGCGTTGTTGTGGGTTGTTTAATTTTAGAGTTTCTTTCGAGACTGCATTTTGTGGCTCTGTAAACAAAAGTGTGTAATCAATCAATATCGAATGCTGGGTACTTAGAAGTATAATCAGACTTTCCACCAAGAATAACATTCATTAGTCTGGGCTGCTTCTGTTGGGTTTGAGAGCAACCCAAGCTTTTCACACTGAGGGATGAAGTTCAGCACCATGGAGAGCAACAAACTCTTGAGGGTGATTTCAAAAGAGAGAGAAGTTTGCTGAATAACAAGGATGGAAAAAAAAAAAAAATTCACTGACACTGCAATCAACACATCACCAAGAAGTGAAACCTGGTTACAACAGTGTGAATTTAACTTAACAGTTTTGTGGGATGTTTTTTTTATTTTACATGCAAAGCCTATATTGGAATGCGACCCTGAAGACCCTGATGACACAAAGCCATAAGAAATAACAGTAAATAAATAAATAATAAATTCCAAAACAAAAACACAATAATGTGTAAGTGACACAAGACAAAGAAATGTATTGCCTTGAGACCTTCATTGTGATGAGTACAAAATGTTGTTTGTCTATTTTCAGTTCTTATATGTTTTGTGTTGGTTTTGGATATGTGTTCACATTTATTTTATTTACTTAAGTTCCATCTTCCTGATGTTGAAGAATGTTTCTCTTCTGTTGTTCTTAAAAGTGTATTTAGCCCTGAAGACTGTTTAAGAACTAAAGTGAAAATAGCTGATAGATTAAGTTTTTCTTTTAATTGATAACCTACATACTAGACTATCAACCACTGCAGACGAAATCAGCTTAACCTTTTAGTTTTGCTAATTTCAAGAAACACTGACTCAAAAAAAATGTCTGTGTTAGTGTGTGTTTAGAATGTCTTTAGTGCTTTTGTTGCAGTCAGAAAGCCCATTTGTTTCTTGATAATTGGATTGGGAGGGCCTAATTTAGATACATTTATTTTTTATTTCATAAAACAATTTATAACTACACTCTTTTTAGATACTTGTCTGCCCATTTACGATACCACTTTTGCTCCATGCACACTTCCATATGGAGTGGGATGAGGTTGGGTGGTTAATGATATAGATGTATCAATACTGGTCTCCAGATCACTCAAGTACAATTTATTTGCTGACAACACAACAATCTTCTGTAGAGGAAAACATCTTAAACAACTTCTAGATATCATGGAGTGTGAACTTCAGATGCTTAAAAAATGGTTTGATACTTACAAATTATCACTTCATCTTGGGAAAACAAAATGCATGGTTTTTGGAAAGGGGGCATCAGACCTGGACTACAGTATTAGAATAAATGACGTCGAAATTGAAACGGTCTACAAAAATATTTTTTTAGGTGTTATAAGTGACAATAGACTAAATTGGAAATTTGTAAGCAGGTTCTGTGATGCAATACTGTTACTGAACTCTGTATCTTTCCATTTAGGCCTTAATCTTATACCTACGTGATTAACAATTAACAGATTCAATGCTTGATTTAAAACTTAAATAATAAAACTCAGTTATTACGATTTATAGTCTGCCTACGGCTGAAGCTTTTTTGTTACAATAGAGAGTAAATATAAGCTATTTTAATCAATATTACTGAGGGTCACTTTTCCTTTTAATATCACTCTCTGCGCTTGTTTCCGCCTGCATTCTGATCACCTTCTTCTATTCTATACCTTTTATACCATGACCTACTCTCCTCCTGCTGTGATCTGTCAGATCTGTTTTCACTCTGAGAGAAAAAGGGGCTTACCTGCCCAGTAGGCCTCACCTATAATCTGACCCTGTCCTGATCCCTCAACCCCCTGGAGCCAGTGGAACTGGGGTCCACCTGACAGTGAATAAAAGACCTAGTTAGGAAAACAACCTCAAAATGTAAAAAACATACTGTTTGTTTTCTGATTTTTTATTATATTTTGTTCTAGGACTTCTGCTGTAAAGGCACTTTATAAACTACATTTTTTAAAGGTGCTACTTAAATGAAATTATTACTGATATTTTATTATTATTAAATAAAGTTGTTTATATTCTTACTGGATGCAAGCCCTCTAGAATGCTTTGATGGTGGAAAAGACCTGTTTTTATAGCTGTAATCATCATTAGTGCTGACCACAGATATGCAGCCAGCCCACCCCTGTCTCATCTCTTCTCCTAATGGCTTTATGGTTTTAGACCACTCATCTGGTTCCTTCTTGACTCCTTTTCTCTCTCTTTCCATAATGGAAGAGGAGCCTCCTCCCTCTCACAGTCCCTATTTTCTCTAATACTCCTTCCTCTCTTGACACAAGAACTTGTTGTGGAAGCTGAGCTTATCTGCCTCATTTAGCATAATATAGGCATCATTTGCAGAGCCCTCTCTTCCTTCTATCTCCCTCTTTTCTTGCCCCTAATAACCAAAATCCAGTGGCAGTGAAACAATAAGATTAAACAGGCTAACAGGTTTGACTTCTAAGGTTTGCCTCATATGTTTCCCAGTATCCTCTTCCTCTTCTATCCCTCCTATCAAGGATGAATAGATGGAGGAAGGGTTTCAAGGAGGGTCTCATCTTAATTTTTTGTTTGTCTGCACGGCAGCCTGTTTTTTCCTCATTGAGCCTCCTTACTGAAATCATTTTGCTGTTGGGAATCTTTATGTCCCTGCCTTCAGCAGACAGATAAAGCATTGTAAACAAGATCTATTTAGAACAGCTTCTGCTCTGACTTAAAACACTATACAATGGGATCATTCGTGTCTTTGTAGTACTTAGCATTAATGGGAGACATGTCATTTAAATTTTTCTATTGTCTTTTAATTTAATTTCACAATGATGTTATTTTGTCAGACGGAGTGGTGTCTTAAAAAGTCTCATGCAGGAATCTTGTTTACAAAATGATAAAATTTTCAAACCTTTACATAAGCCTGCTCTAACTTTACCTGAAATCCAAATGTATGAGGTTAGGTTCAACTGAGTTTTTCCCATCATACTGCTACTTCCAGCCTGTCACCACTATTTGTGTTGGCTAGCTTTAACTTGGTTTATATGTTTCACCATTGGACCCTGAAAATTAACACACGCTGTGTTTGCAAAACTCTGCATATTCCTTGCATGCTGCTTTGTGTAGAGGATCGTTGCTCTACTCTAGTAAAATAGCAGCATAAGTGAAATGACAGAAAACTTCAAAAATAACTAAGACAAGAAACAAAATTGTAAAGACGCTGACACTCTTCCACTGCAAAGACTAAAATCTAAGCAAGTAATTATGTCCTATTACAAGAAAAAAAATAATACTTATTAGCCTTAGTATGAGCTACATTCACCTAACATGTCCAAGACATTATGGTACATTATAACAGGTTAAAGCCAGTACAGGGATTGAGACTTGAACATACACTGTCGCCCATTAAGTTGAAATAAAACATTTTCTTCATCCTCTCCTGTAATGATTGGGATTAAGGTTAAATTGGCTTTAGTTTTCACTGTGATACGTTTGGAAGAGATTGATCAATTAAGTGTTGAGAAGACACACTTTATCTATAAAGAATAATTCACATTGTCACAAGCATTTCACAAGAGGAGGTAAAAAAAAATGTTTTATTCCAACTTTATGGGCAACGGTGTATCGGTGTTCCATAGCTGTTTGTTGAGATGCAGGGAATGGACAATAAACAGCACTGTCCCAGTCAGTTAAGACTGATAGTTAATTGAAAGTAATCATATACAAAGATAAACTGATATTTATAAGCAAAACTAATGTGCAGCCAGTCTTTAGACTCTAAATGTTTGGCATGTGAATACTGAGCAAAATTCTGGGCTCCTCCCTTGAATGCTTTCATTATATCAAGTTTGTGAGCCTTTCTCTCAAGATGACCCTGTGCTCACCTGCCTTTTTCCCCATCTGTACCACTTGCAAAGAACCAAGGAATCGTGGCGCCAGTCTCACATTGTTGACCATTAGCCTGTGCCTCTCCATATCACATAATTATATTACCTTTAGTAGATCCATTGACTTTATAGCTCATATAGTGTTATGCCCTCTTTGTGAGACATCCTCCATTGAATTTTACTGTAGGCTACTTCCTTAACCGCCCGCCTACCTCCATGACAACAACCCGACTACCATGAGATCAACCGTCATAAGGCTACAGACACTGCCAGCCACGTCCTGCCTCTAAAACAAAAACAGTTTTTAGCATTTAAACGCCCTCGAAAGATCACAGTTACTCATTTTTTAAAGAAGTATTTTGTTTTAAGAGAAAACAGCGTCGTTTTTCAATACAAGAAGAAAAGAAGATGTGTTCCCACGCGCTGAAGATGAGCTGTGGCGTTCAGCTGATCAGCGCGGCGCTGCTCGTGCTGCTATCGCTCTCCGGTAAGACGCAAAACAGTCAAACCGATCGATGCTTTTGTAACATTGATACGAGAAACAACTGTTCGATTACCCACCACTGCCCCATCTTTCTGCATCCTTTCCTTGTGTTCCACTTTGTGTGCACGTCAGGGAGATGCAGATGCGTAATGTGAGATAATGTCGAGTAATTGTTAACTCCATCATTTCCCCTGACAGCAAAACCATCCATTAAAACCAGATTGCTGATCGTTTTCTCAACCGCCTTTAGCCAAACCGCTTTTTGATAATGCATTAATTCTCTGATGAATTTTTCCCCCCATCGTCTCCATGTAGCCTCTGTTGACAGCTAATTTAGTGCTCTGGTGTGTCACAGCCTTAAAACAGGATTATGATGCACCGTGTAAAAATAATAATTGGCTTGGTCTTTAGGTCTTCATGCAGAGGGAGAGTTTACATTACAGTGGGTCTCTGTGAGTCAGTGTTGTTGGATCTGTGAGTAATGGATCATAAATTTAGGCCTATAGTAAGGTGCTAGCAAATATGATAGGCCTTGTATTCATTACCACAAAACAATCCCATATATGAGAGTCGTTTAAAAAGATATAGATATATGAAACAGTATGCAACAGGCAGCAGATTCAGGCCAGTATGTAGTTATTCACTGAGAAAAGGAGGGTGCAACATCAAAGTAGGCCTCCAGATGGTGTGACCCACATCTGATCATACCAAAGCATCACTGCTTGAACTGCCTGCAACAAAACAGGTGTTTCCCCAACAGACTAACAAACAAAATCCACACTGCATTATGTAACATACAGTACTCCCTACCTGCTAGTTACTTAAGCTGCACTGAAGACACAATGATTACATTTCTATACAGAGGAGGAGAATAAAAAATAGAGTCTCGAGTGTGACACTTAAAGCTAGCATTGACATCTTAATCCAGTAGCAAGGAGCATCACGTCTTCTGGAAAGGGCCTTAATACTTGACTTTTGAGGATTATAAAGATGTCACAAGGTTTATCCAGACCAAACAGTTGTATTCAGTAATCAGATTGACTCTGTGTCTTCATGTCTCATCAGTTACTGCAGTCCAGTTGTCTGGAACTTCCAATGGGATGTCACATCAATGTATTTTTAGATTAGTCAGCACCCTTTGCTTTTTACCTGTGCCAACTGAAAACAGACACCCAGAAGTCTGCTGTTGAAAGCTTGCTGTATGAAAAGCTACACAGCAGTCCTGCCTGTCAAGCTGACAAATCATGAAAATAACAACAGCAATTATAAATTAATAAGCACAGATATAATATTCCCAAATAATCTTGGATTTATTGTCTTACATACATTTTTTATTTTTGGTAGTAGAAAAGTAGTAGAAATTCTGCTGAATTCTGAAAGACAGTTTCTCACCAATATTCCAATAGCATTAATGTCTTTGCTACAGTTCCAGCAGAAAACCACTAGAGGGCAGCAGCACAATGGAAAAAAGAAAATATGTCCACAATGATATTGCCTGCAAACAGGTTAAGCAGGAATCCTTAATTAGGCGTTCATAATAATATATTCATCATACAGCTGCGTACTGAAAGACATGAGAAAACATTATAAACTGTTCCTGAACAATAACAGCCACAAACTTGTGATTTTAGTAACAAGTAGGAAAAAAAGTATGAAACTAAGAAGTACATTTACTTTTCTTTGCTCTACATTTGAGTTAAGTATCTTCACTTAACTGTTTTACTAACCCTGAACACATCATTTGACAGTTACACCAGTGATAACAGATTTCCATTATTTTAGTTCAAACATTTTAGATCAAATGAATAGAAAATCCCATTTAACTATGATAAATGTGATAGATTTTTTATGTGTAATTAACTATTTAAATAGTCAGTTTTTATGTGTTTTATGCATTTTTATAAAGCCTAAATTGAACTTCCCTTGTCTTCTGTGCTGTTAATAAATACTAATTGATTAATTGATTAGTTAAAATTAATTTAAAATAAATAAAAACTTGTTTTTTTTCTGGATTTTGATTGACCTTTATCTTGCCAATCTATAATTTTATCCAAGGAAGATTGGCTGATTTCAAATGTACATAAATCCCAGTTAAGAAACAATCCACATTAAAAGCCAAACTTTTTTTGCTTTAGAACAAGACATGATTCTTCCTTCATGCAAAGAACAGGAAAAAAAAAGAGAAAAAAACAGCAAATCAATTAATTTGATGAAGATGCACAGTTGTGGATGTTTTAACACTGTTTGCTTTTCTCTGTTAATTTAGGGGAGATTTAACTCAGACTCATATATATATATATATATATATATATATATATCGCCGTGTTTTCTAACCCTGATCGTATAGAACAGCGACCTATCATACAATATGCTGCAGGCTCACAAAGCACTGGCTCTGTTTGTTTTTAGAGGCCTCTAAGACTGATAGCAATCTAGCCATGACATCATCAAACAAAAGCTTTTCCAGCCAGTACAATCCCTGTAACTGTTCTGAAAAAAATCCAGACACGTTATATTTTTGTGTGAGCCGCATTATATGAGTAGCTGGTCACAGAGTGCTGCAGTGTGCAGGATGTAGTGCAACTCTTTCCACAGCAGGAGGCACTAGTGCTAAGGCTGGCAGCACATAACATAATAAATCACAGCTTAACAATACTAAAGCTTAAGCAGTTCAGGGCACTGTGCCAAAGGCAATATGTTATCAATAAAGTCTGTTGACTGTAGGTTTTGTAAAGCGGTTTGTGGAGGCAAAAGCTTTGATATTTAGGAAAAATAAACAAATAAAAATGACTGCTTTGCTGCCTCTTCCTGACTCAGAAACTGGCTCTCCCAGCTTGCTCTCAATTGAGCTTTAAGTCATGAGGCAGGACTTTAACTTCCCTGTGACACTTGTTTTCCAAAACCAAGAATCTAGACACTGAGGAGCTCAAGGAGCAAAAGTTGAGTGCATCTAAAATGCCGTTCACCCCGGTGAAAGTAGCTTGGTATAAGCACATTTTGCACCAGTAAACAATCAGGCCTGAGCCTTGGCAATGATGTGGAGCACAAAGCAGCAGTATTTTCAGGGAGGGTTCCCAAGTCATAATCCTGAAGTGCTGACACACTCAAAACCAGCATTAACCCCATTAAACCACTTAGAAAAGGCACCTCTTACACATGCTGTCAAAATGATCTTCAAAACCAAAAGAAGTCAAGGGCAATGCTTTTTTATTAAGAAAGCATTGCCAGCTTAGGTCTGGCAAATGATTGTCATAAAAATAAAGCCCTAAGACTTCTGTTTTTTGTAACATCCACCAAATACTTAGCAGGAGACCTCTGTGCACTTAAAGCAGCTTTGGATCTCCTTTAGAAGAGACCTTCAAAAGGATGCCGTCTCCAGATTTGTCACATTGTGTCTTCCGTGGATTATGGCTCTGAAACTCTTATCCATGCCACTCCAAGGACGCCTAAATGAATTTAGATCCAGAGGCAGGAGAGTTATTATTAAACTTGTATCTGAAATGAGAAAGAGATTTTTAACTGTTTTTTAAATGTACCTCATATACAGTGCCTCTCAGATGCCACTTGTATCATAATAAATGCATTATAACTCTCAATATTTACTGAAATTCATAAACCTAGCATTCATTTTTTCTCATTCTTTCTTTTACCATTCGCTAATGCAGGCAGACAGGCCTTAACTATTAACACAGATACACTTTCCGGTAAATCCACAAGAAATCATACCTCTACTGATGTGCATCATGTGTGTAAACCTAAAGAAGATGGTCACGTACTGTGGAGTCAGATAAAAGGAATGGGGAGGGCACTGGAGTGATGATGTAACAGACCTACCTACGTTTTACCTTTTTTTTCCATCATTGACCTTGTCAAGGTAAAATGAACAATAAGGACAGAGAGGGATTGGGAGAGTGTGCATGGAGTTTTGGGACCACAGATGGGGTGGGGGGGGGTAAAGAATTATAATTTCAAGGCTTGAAGAGGGAGTTGGAGGGAAGAGGTACTCGGAAAAGGCATGAGAGGAGGCAAGAGAGGTGAACAGGAATGGGAGAGGAAAAGAGGGAGGGGTAGAGGGAGGGAGGAGTTGCATGAGGCGGCTTCACTGCAGTATTTCATCTGTTAGCAGTTCTCTGTCTCTCTCCGTATCGGCATCTGCCTCTCTTTCTCACTCTCCACATCACTGCTGAGTCAGCAGGAGCCAGAATCAAGCTGTTTCTAACACTATATATGTGTATGGGGTCATAATCCCAAAGGTATGTATGTGTGTATTGTGCAGAGGTCTGTATCAGTGGTTTGTAAGAGATGCTGATGTTTGCTTGGATATGTGTGTATAAGCTGTGCGTACAGATAGGCCAGTATGCAGGGATGACATTGACATAGCACAGCTAGCATGCTTAGCTCACTGCTGACAATGCACACCTTTTGGCTGGTGGTGGTGGTGGCAGGGTGCATATGTGCGTGTGTGTTTAAAGAGAGGGAGGGAAGTAGGTACCGCGCTGCCTCACAAGTCACCAGGGGAGGGGAGAGGAGGGGAAAATTGGGTGTGCTTATGTGTGTAAATTATACATATGGACGATGGGAGGAGATGTAGAAAGTGCATGGGTGAGTGTGTGGGTGTGTGTGAGTGTGTCTATGTGTGTATGGTGCAGAGAGGCAGGCCTGTGGAGTGGTGCAGCAGCAGTGGGAAGGGAGCCAGAAACACCCGACTGCGGAGGAGAGAATGGTGCAGAGTCCCATCACACACATACACACACACACAACAAACACATGCACATACACACATGCAGAGAGACAGAGGGAGAGAGAGAAAGAGGCACAGATTCTGTCTCGGGAGTGTAAGCCCATGCTGAGACATGATGTTAGAATGCAGGGGGAAACTTGAGAAGAATTAATGATACTTTAACATCATTTCAGCCGCTTTATATCCAGTTACGAGCTTCAAACTTGCTCATGTAAAACTACTAATTCTTCTTAAGTGCATAAGAGGAGCAGACTCAGCAGCTATCTTCTAGCTTTTACAGCATGCTGTAGGTTATGAGAGTTGAATCTATGAAAAAAGGCTTGTGTTCTTCTCTGGAGTTCTAAAATAATTTATCGTCCTGTCAGTTCTACTCATATTAGTACAAGGATTGCAATTAAACCATTGAAAGAAACAAAAAACAAATTCTCTAAATCAAAGCAAAACACAAATAAAATCATCACGTTGTGCATCCCGCAAAAAAGTTATATCTATCTATCTATCTATCTATCTATCTATCTATCTATCTATCTATCTATCTATCTATCTATCTATCTATCTATCTATCTATCTATCTATCTATCTATCTATCTGATTGGCTAACACCACAACATCTTGTCAGTCTGGATCTGAAAGTCCCACAGCACCTTGGCCCGTCTGTCCTCTACCACCTTAGGAGGTGTCTGCCATCCTGACCCTGGGACCTCCAGTCCATACTCGGCACAGATGTTCCTGTACACTATGCCAGCTACCTGGTAGTGCCACTCCATGTATGCCTTGGCTGCCAGCATCTTACTCCCTGCTGTGATGTGCTGTACTGTCTCAAGGGCTCCTCTACACAGCCTGTATCTGGGGTCCTGCCTGGTGTGGTAGACCCCTGCCTCTACTGATCTCTTGTTGAAGGCCTGTTCTTGTGCAGCCATGATAAGCGCCTCTGTGCTGTCTTTCAGTCCAGCCTTTGGTATGTTTTCCCGATGTCAGCCACTTCTTCAATTTGACGGTGGTACATGCCGTGCAGGGGCTTGTCTTCCCATGTTAGCCCCTCCAGCTCCTCCTTGTTACTTTTGCCTGAGGCATTCACTTAGCAGGTTATATATATATATATATATATAGGGCTGCTTGAAAGTTTGTGAACCCCAGAAGACACAGTCACTGTATTTGTAAAAAAACATTAGAATAACTTAATTAAATGCATATCCAAATCCCAATTTGTAAATAAAACATTTTCAAATAATAGACATACACAGAAAGAGTTATTTTCATTATGTAATTTAACAAAAGTGGATTATTTAACGACAACCGAGAATTTAAGATGTGCAAAAGTGTGAACCCTTGTAGTTAGTAGCTTGTGGCTCCTCCTTTTGTTGCTATCAATTCAATTAAGCGTCTTCTGTACCCACTAACCAGTCTCTCACATCTGCTTATGAGGATTTTTTTCCACTCCTCCTTGCAGAACTCTGCCAGTTGAGAGAGGTTGGAGGGACACCTCAATCGGAATAAGGTCTGGACTTTGACTGGGCCAGTCAAGAGTACGGATCCTCTTCTTCTGAAGCCATTCCTTTGTAGTTTTGCTGGAATGCTGAGGGTCATTGTCTTGTTGCAGAATCCATTTTCGTCCCAGCTTTAACTCCCTGACTGATGGCAGGAGATTCTGGTCAAGAGTTTTTATGATAGGCCTGAGAATTCATGGTTCCCTGGATAATGTGGAGTCATCCAGGTCCAGAAGAAGAAAAGCAGCCCCAGACCTTTACATTTCCACCCCCATGCTTCACTGTTGGGAGGAGGTTCTTCTCTTGAAATGCATTGTTGCCTTTTCTCCAAACATGGCGGTTTTGATTGTGACCAAATAATTCTACTTTGGACTCATCTGTCCATAGGATGGACTTCTAGAAGGCCTTGGGTTTGTCCAAGTGCTCTCTGGCAAAGTTGCAACGGGCAGCTTTGTTCTTTTTTGAGAGCACAGGCTTCCATCTGGCAACCCTCCCATGAATGCCATGGCTATTCGATTTTCTTCTGATTGTAGACACCTGCACGTTTGTCCCAGATGCTACCAAGGAGGTCAGCAGATATCTCCTTCCCTCTTGGCATTGTTGATCTGTATGGACCTAAAGTGGTTTGGCTTGTTTCTTCTCTCTTTTAATTAGTGCTGGTCAGACCTTTTCCCAAGGATGTCTCATGCCATTGGTCTGCTTAACTGATTAATTAAGCACCCAAATGTGTTTCACCTGAGTCCTTTACCTGCATGACTACCAGTGCAGCAGGGGGTTCACTTACTTTTGCATATACACCAATTCTATGTTTTATGTTGTTTTTGGGGTATGTATACAAGTCTCTCTAAAAAAGTATACACAATTGATAAACACAAATCTGACATTTTATTTATAAAACTAGCTATGATAGAATAAGAAAATCACGGGAAAACAACAGAAATATCTAAACTGTTCAAGGGTTTCACAAACTTTCAAGCAGCACTGTATATATGATTTTTGTATGTGTGCAGGTCTGAACACTTCACTTTTTTTAATTTAACACACACACACAAAAAAAACATTTTTTATTGTAAATGAGTTCAGGCAGTTAAGGCCAACGGCGACATACTTAAAAAGTTTAAAGCAGATGCAGTGCAAGTTAAGAAAAAAAGGAAAACTTAAAAAAGCTGAAACATTCATCCATCACAAACACTCCAAAAACACAAATGATGCAAAGCATGGTGGGAATGCATGACTTCAGCCAGGAGAGCCTAAACTTGACTCTGATACTTCTTATTGCAAAGACAGAGATAGGGGAGGAGTGAGCGGGATAAGTGGCATAGTTTTTTTCCCTCATCTCTTGAGACCTGAGCAGTGGTTCTACGAGGCTGCTTGGGATATTTATGTGAACCTCTAATGGCTTGCAGCTAAAAGAGCTTCATAGCCAATATTCCTAATTTGTCAGAGCTAGCTAACTGCAAACATCCCAGGCTGCTTTTACTCAACTCCTCACTCAGGTCTGTTGAGATGAAAAGATTGTTGAGCCTGACACCCCTCCAACCCCTCTTCCTTGGGGTCCCTCGAAGCAGAAATTTCCATTTATATGCATAGTGGTATTTTTATTGACAGAATAGACTACTGTAGACAACCCACAATATCACCAAGTCATTCTCACACAGCACAGCCAATGTGTGGGAAAATCCTTCACTAATTTACAACAGTGTGTTCAGTAAAACTGTGTGACACATTGCACACATTTTCATGAGTAGTCCAGGACGGACTGGCAAGAAAAGAATTATCAGTTTGGATCTAGAGGACATGAGTTCACTCTGGCCCACTACCCAACACGTTTTTAGACAGGGGTTTAGTGGACAGGTAAGGTGTTCAACAACAAAATAAGATGTACAACTGTAGTTCACAGATATTTTTTGGTGTTTTTATTTACAACAGTTTTTTAAAACTAGTTATCTCAGATCAGAACAGCACAGCAACTAATGCCATTTTACTGAGGGTTAAAGTGTGAGTATGAACTTACTCTAGTATGTATTTGTACATTAAAATACATTAAACAGTATCCAATTAGTGTGACTAGCTAGCTATCTCATGCTAATGACAGGCACATTAAACTGTTTCTGTGGCTCTATAGTGATAAGTGCTGTGGGTTTTGTCAGATGGCCATTGCTTGAAAGGCGTTTGGTTTATTTCTGACAACAAACAACAAAGACAAGACAGAGGAAGAATGTGATTTCATTACTCTTTAAATAGAAAGGTCCAGTGAGAGCCACAGGCTGTATGTCCTTGTAATTACAAAAATAGAGTTTAAAATAACATGACATATAAAAAAATATTGTGCTGTAACTTTTCCAAACTTATCTTTTAATATTGCATGCAGGCACAAAGTGCAATGCAACCTCTGTTTTGAAACTGAAGCATTAGCTATGTAGAACCTTAAGAAGAGTATAAACTCACCCTTTATCAGATATGTGGTAAATGGAAGTCCATTTCCATCTAGAACATTGGCCCATCAATTTTCTGGCTTTTATACACCGTTAACCATGTTAAAAGCAAATGAAGTAATTTAATTTCTACACCTTATCAATATTTGAAATTAAATAAATAAATTTCTTGTTTCCACACAGATGTAATGATCTCTGGTACAGAAACAAAAACAAATAAATTAGCCAAAAATCAATAGTTTGCATGTGGTTTGATTAGAACTTGCTGTTGTTTTCTAGAGAATGGGACTCATTGGAAATGCAATATACAAAGCCATCTGGTAAAATATCTATGTTATGCTAGTGCTGATTAAAAAAGAAAAATAAAGAAACACCATTTTCTATGAGCTGGCTTGCATGATTTACAATCATTTGATTGTACTCGATCACTTTTAATTCTATTTTCTGGTTTGAGATGTTCACCCCAAATGACTGTCAGCCTGAAGGATTGTTCTATCCAGACAAAGTGCAGCAGGACGAGTCAGCAGTAGAGTGAAAACCCACATCCTCACTGCTCACTGAAACAGCTGATGCACTGCACTCTTGAGTCTGTCAGTGATGTATGGGATTTCTGTCTGATTTGCAGCATGTTTGCTTAAACATGGAGACCCTACATGTACTAGCTTGCAAAATTTGCAGTCTTGTGCCTTAATTCCAAAATGAAGAGGTTCAAATCTGCTTCCATATCCCTAGCTTTGATATTTCATTGTTTTTGGTCAAACATGATTAACACTAGTGTTATTTCAATTTACAGGTTGCTCAAGTATGGATGTGTTGATGCCAAGTAAAATGAATGCCCTCAATGGAACAACTGTCAAAATCCCCTGCAGTTTCACCTCTTGCTATAAGATGGACACTCACAAGTTTTCCATGAACTGGACCTACCAGAGATCCCTTAATGACTCAGAAGAAATGGTAAAATGTCTATTTTTTTATGCTTCATAAAAAGCATGTCTGCATCTTAAAATCGGAACCCTGCTGAACTCTGTCTCTCTCTCTTCATCCATAGTTTATGAAATATGATTCGAAAAAAGGAATGGTGGCTCTGCGCTCAGACAGCTTTGGAGAAAGGGTCACATTTGCTGGAAACCTGGAAAAGAACGATCTGGCAATCACCCTGTCAGATGTTCAGCTGGAGGATGAGGGGCTTTACAACTGCTATGTGAGAAACCCTCCGGACCGCATCCAGGGACATGGAGTCATAGAACTCTTAGTTGTTACAGAGCGTAAGAAACTAACCCTACCGTCAAAAAATACAATACACTAAATGTCTATAAACTCCAACCTCTTCTCTTAAAGATACACTCTGACTTTGTGATAACTCAAGATAGCAAAAAAACAAATTATGTGATGGATTTTAAGTTTGTTTTTTGTTTTTTTTTTCTTTAAATTTTATTTATTTATTTGTTTGTTTTGTATGTCTTGTGTTTTCTGACACTATAATGTTAGGATAAATGCTTTACAATCAAATACAGCTTTCTGTTTGACAGTATCTGAGCTTCCTGGAGCGTAAGCTGCTGATGAGTCAGCTTTTAATTTATTAATGACCAACAAGAGCTTGAACTTAGTCCCCAGCATCTCTTTTGCACTCGCACGCACACAAGCTCCCCTATGAGGCTAACTCGGCAGCACTTTCTTTCCTTCCACTCTGTTTAATCAGCCCAGCAGAGCTTTTAGCCAGCATTGCATTTGTCTCCTTTTTTGTCTACAAACTAGATAACCCTATCCCATCCTGTCCTCAGTTCCCCCTCCAAGAGATTCCACCATCGCAGTTGCAATTGGAGCATCAGTGGGTGGAGCGTTAGCTCTGCTGATCCTGTCCATGGTAGTAGTGAAATGTCTTCGTCGACACCGGAAACCAGAACTGATTTCAGAGATGAAGATGGAGGAGGAGGGAAAGCTGGATGCTGAAGGTGTTGCAGAGGAGGGAACCAAGTAAGAAATCTCACCATAGCATCCTCAGTGCTCAAGCTGAACCTGTCACTAGCAGGCAGATCAAAATGTAGCTAATGGGTTGCCACTCATTTTTTATGGAACAAGCAGATATTTCATGGCTGTGTTCCATTGGCAAAAGCAGCTCAAAAGAAATAGCATGTCACTTCAGTTGCAACAGAAACTACTCCCCCAGCGTAAACTGATGTTTTTTCTTAGTATACTGCGAGATATGACATGTCTTTCCATACACTGATCAGCCATAACATGATGGCCTCTCGCAAGTGAAGTAAATAACACTATCTTAGTATAGTGTCACTTGTCAATAAGTGAGATATGTTCGGCAGCAGGTAACAATTTTATTCTTGTAGTTGTCCCTAAAATGTGTTGGAAACAGGAAAAATGAACGACTTCAAAGATGACTTTGACAAGGACGGTTAGTTGTGTGTGTGTGTGTGTGTGTGTGTGTGTGTGTGTGTGTGTGTGTGTGTGTGTGTGTGTGTGTGTGTGTGTGTGTGTGTGTGTGTGTGTGTTGATTTAAGGCTGGCCCATGTGGTTTGATCCAACACCAGAGTTACAGGAAGTCAGATTGCTTAAAAAGTTGAAGCTAGTGATCAAAAGGTCTCAAAGAATGAGGTGCATCAAAGTTTGTTTTGTATATGGCTGTATAGCTCCACACCAGTCATGGTACCCATGCTAACCCACCTCTCTCTCTCAGACACCTCACTTAGTTGGACAAATGGGCATCCATACTGAGCCAACATGAAAGAAGGTGGCCTGGAGGAACATGACAGGGTTTTTTATTTGTTCTCCAAATCCCCCAGGTTTTGATTGTATTGAACATTCTTGGGGCTTCCACCTCCCAACCTTCAGGAGGATTTGCTGCTAAAATCTTGGTGCCAAATACTACAGCACACTTTGGTGGAGTCTCCTCAGATCAGGGCCAGAACAGTACTAACCTGAGGATAGGAAACTTGCACCTTGTTTATACTTTGGCGTAAAAATAGAATCATGCAAGACTTAATTGATTTTGTCTGATTGAGTGATGTGTTATTCAGAGCAGCTCGAACCAGTAAATCAGCAGCAATATTCCATTAGTGAAAGAGAGCAAACCACTTAGAACGTCAACAACTGAATTAAGAGTTGTTTACCATGGGACACTTTGTGTGGTCCTTAATGTCTTTACTTTTATAAGTCCACAATTGTCCATATATTTAGAATAACAATGCTAGTGCTGGAAGACATCACTATTTGTCACTGAGCTTAAGTTTAATATTATTAAGTATGTTTCATTGAGTTTTAAGCTATTAACATGCATAGAACATTTTCAATCCAAACCAATGCTTTTATAACCACCACTTAAAGCTTGGATTGTAGAATGATGAAAATGTACAAGTTCTGTAGTGATGTAAGCCTGTTTTGATCATTTAAAAATTGGTTGAATCAATTGAGTGTATCCACTTATATCTTCTTACTTTAAATTGGGGGGGAATAGCTCAGACATGCAGTAAATTGTGAGTTTTTCTATGGCTCTGGCACTTTACTATAACTACCATAACAAATTATGATTTCTAATCTCAAACCCTTCTCCATTTATGGACTGAAAGATATATTACTTCTGCAATATTGGATTTTTTTTCTTTTATGTTTTTAGACAACCATAGCTTGGTCATCTGAGTGTGGAGTCCTTTCCCAAACACTTCACCTGGTAAGTACTTGTTCACTTAAGCCAACCCATGATACTGCAAAAGATCTCTATCTGATGGCTTAAATTGTATTATTAAGGCATTTAAACATAATACAGGTTAGTTGATCGCTATTCTTTCTTTCTTTCTTTCTTTCTTTCTTTCTTTCTTTCTTTCTTTCTTTCTTTCTTTCTTTCTTTCTTTCTTTCTTTTTCTTTCTTTCTTCCAGACATGCCATCCCTACTTGGAATTCTATAGTGACCACAACTAGAAACATCATGCACTGAAACTTCTATCCATTCTGCATGTGCGTGTGAGTGTGTCAGTGTAGCGATTGTTTCTATGTATGTGTGCCTATTTCTATATGTCTGTATGAGGTGTGTTGTTTTCCTTAAAATAAGCCAGGGAACCTTGTCCCACAACCTAACCAAGAAAAATATATTATTTATTCAAAACTGAAAATAATTTTAAAACAATAAATAAACAATTGAATTGTTTCTTATGAAGAAAATGGCATTGTAGCGAACTGTACAACAGACTAGGGCTGGGCAGTATGACCCCAAATTTATATGACTCTATAGTTTGAGTAATTAAATACATATATAAATAAATAAGTATTCAAACTTCAGCAGCACATATTTTATTTTTTTTTTATTTTATTTATTTTATTTCAATGAAATCACTTATAATAAAGTTAACAGGAACTGTTAGGGCAGAATTTCAAATTAAAGTTCTGTTAAAGCTAAAAGCTTGTTTTACTTCAGAACACACACTGTGTGTCATTAATTTTGCCGATTTCTCAAATGTACATGTATTGCCATCATTCGTCATTAGATTTATATTATAGCAAGTTCCCCCGAGAATGAAGACAGTTCTCTGTTGTGATCTCTCTTGGGAACCAAGTCAAGTATTAATGCAACAAAACATTACTTTATTTACATGTGAGTTGTACTGCATGGCTTACCGTATTTTAGAAAAGTATTGAGATTGAACCAATGTAGGCAAAGTGCAATGTACTGTATGGTTGGAGCTAATTTGCTGCATGTCAGGTTTTACATCAGATCTAACCTAACATATGAGGTAAAGGCACAGTATGGATCTGAACTTGAACACTTATCTGTATCTGGAAAAAATTATGAGTCTGAATGTGTCTTCAATCACTGATAGGGGCACCTCACTGCTGACTCCAGAAACCAGAGGCAATTAGCTGTGGTACATGGTTCTTTTTGGAAATGATGTGGAAGCTGACCAGTGAGGAATATGTTGTAATGAAATTCAAAAATGAGCCCCTCAAAGTTTTGTCATGTGTATGATGTCATGTCATGCCACTTCCTACTTCCTGCTTAGATTCATTTAAACCACTTTTTTTAAGACCTAAACCAAGCCAGTTTGGTGCCTCATTCCAGCAATATGGAGACCATTTCACCACATTAACCACTTATTCCCACTTAAAATTGTTAGTGAATGCATCATTTGGCCCACAAGCTGGCTAGCAGTGTCACTGATCAGCCAGCTGCGTAATGGAAAGATTAGTGTTTATCTTACTACATTGCCTTAAATCCATTTCTTTCAGCTGCCTTCATGGCACCATGTCTTAACATGTCAATGCGCATGTAGTGCATATGTACGTCCTTCTATCACTGGCTTAAGACTCAGCCAAATCATATATAAATGTTGTCTACTCGCGTCTGAACACTCATCAAACTTGTTTTTTAAAGGCTCTCTTAACAGCATACATCTAACTTGTAATAGTAGGGAGACCACAGGTTTTCAGACAGAATAACAGTTGCTATTACTCTGCATGGAATGCACCCACTTTATCTTTTAACGATCATGCAAGACATGTCCCATTAGGTAAAGTGAAATCAACAGCCCTAGGATTCAACCACAGTGGTAAACCAGTAAACCAAAAACAATGAAGATGGACAGGAATAACCAACATTTTGTAAAACATACAATTTCATACATTGTCACTGAGACGGTGACCGTACATACAACATCAGGACCCTGAAACTGTAGCTAATTCAAGTCAGTATGATTTAATCTGTCTGCAGTGCTTCATACAGTTTTTTGTAAGTAAGTTAATTTATGTTTTCTTTTATCAGTGTAGGAAGAGATTGCAAGGCTAGAGGGTTTATTGGTCAAGTGTTCTGGTACAAAAGCAGAGTTCTATTTATTTTCTTGAAGTAACAGATCTCACTTCTTACCACACAGCCTAAAATTAATTCTACATCTTTGTTTTTGTTTCTCCTGTCTCCATTGATTCATTTGATTTAAAATCTGCATCCACCCTGGCCAAGGTCAAGATTGGGGAATGTTAAATAAAACAAAATCACACAGAAGAGACTGGATTGTGTTGTTGTTGAGAATTTACATCAGAGTTCTAACCCTATAAAACCAAGAAGCTATACTAGATAAGTAGTGTATGATGGGGGATGTAGTGAGGGAGGATTATCAAGACAAAATTGTTGTCCAACTGAAATCTTAAACAACCAAGAGTGACAAGTATGTTGATCTAATGCTTTATCAATTGTAGAACTATAATGATGCCCAAAATTGAGATATATTTTTTTTCTTCTAAGTACCAGTGGTCACTTTCCACCAGAATGCATGATTATTTTTTCACTTTGGAAAATGCTGCATGCTCACTTTCTTTTAGTGCAAATAACTCATTTTAAATGGTACAATAGAACATTAAAAATGAAGTAGGAGGCTTATTTTTTCTGTTTACGTTACAGTACTATCATAACTCCAAGTATGTCCAAATAAGATTTTACCATAATAAACTCAGAGTTGCATCACTTTTCAGTAATTATTTTATTTGGATATAATTTTGATATATGCATGTGTATTGCTTGCACCTGAAATTCATGGACTATAGGGGTATGTAGTTTCACATGGACTAGTTTCATCTTCTTTCAAGGTTTCAGATCATGTATAAAATCCTTCACGACCCTTTTCTAAAAGTCTTTTTACTCCAACCTCGAAAGTGTTGTATTAAGATTGTTTAATACACCCAGGCTGTGTAGCTCATTGCAAACAAAAAACGTGCTGAACAAAAAAAAAAAGATTTAATCTCTTTAAAGTTACACCATAGCTCCGTGCCCAAAGTTATGCCTTTACCTCAACAGCTGTGTTTGAAACTGAACGTATTGTTTTTCACATTGGCACATTTATACCAACTTTGGTATGATCACAGTGAAGAGCATGTCAGTGTAAAGCTCACTTTATTACAATGGTATAGTGGAATGTTGGGTTGTTGTAATGGAAACATGGCATGGTGATTGTATGGTGAAATGGAAAATGTACCTGTGATGACTTTGTTTTGATGTATTTTTGTTTGTTAAAAGCTACCCAATCACTTTGAATGTTATTTCACGGGATTCAGCATGTGAGCATTGTTGATTTCTGAATGTTCTGTTATTTAAACCATCTTGGTAACTGTCTAGCTGTGTCAAAAACTAGCTTCTCTATGAAACTTTCAATGCATCAGGCTGGCAAGCTGTTATTAAGTGCAGGAGTGTGCTTAGTGTTTGCTTCCAAGTCTGGTAGCTGGGTCAGTCCTGGTTTCTGACATTGCTAAACAAACAAAATTGTTTACAGGTCTGTGTTTACATAAATGCTTCATTTCTATCACTGTGGTGTTATTAATGAGTGATTTCTTTAACTATTAAAAGCACATCTTTGAAATCACAGTAATACTATGTACACAATTATGTTTTTATGTAATTACCAAAACATCAGATAGTCTGTCATAATCCTTGTTCTTTGAGTGACCGTATATGCTAAAGATGACAAATATGGGTTTTGACAAATAAGGTGATGATAAAGATCAACATTTGGGCAAAAGTTAAATACCAAGATGGCTTTGCTGGCAATCTGAAGTCACATGTTTTTATATATCATATATATTGATCATAAAACACAACTTTGATGCTACATCATGTAACTAACATCATTGTGCATCATCCACCTCTGGCTATAAGTTTGCCCTGGATAGTTGTTCTTGTTTCACTTTAATTGTTAGTGACCCCAGACTAATGCTTGCACTGTGCTGCATCTGAATAAGCAGCCGTCATGATATCATGTATTTTGAATAAAGATGATTTAGGAACATATCACAGCCAACAGTTTTCTCATTTCTCTACATGAATTCATGTTTGTTTTTACCAGTGTGTTCTGTTAAAGGGTGCTTGGGGATAATGTTTATTAAACAAATCTGCTTCTCATATTACAATCCTAAGGTAGCACAAAAATTGGCCAAAAGTAAGAACACTTTCTATCAGGGAAATGTATTGAAAATGCTAAGACTATGCAAATTTAAAAGCCTAAGTCTTGAATAAAAACAAGAAATTGTGCTGAAATTGTAAAAAAAAAAAAAGGAAAGTGCTGCAAAAAGCAGAAATTACTGCATAATAAGCGAACAAGCCGTAAATACAGGGGTAATGCAAGGATGGGTGAAACAGCTTCATTTCTGGTGGGACAAACAAAAGGAGGCACTAAACTAATCAGTTATCAAAAAAACTATTTTTAATGGCAAGTTAATGTTATCTCAAGAACTTTAACAGAGGGATAATTTCTGGTTCTGGTTCTTGTTTCTCTATCTAAAGCCCCATTTCCACCAAGTGGTTCAGTTTGGTTTGTCTCTGTGCAGCACGTATTTTGAGGTGTTTTCATTGACTAAAACCGGGACAGGTCCCCAAACTACCAACCTGTACCATCCCACTTTTTGGTACCCTTCTGTTGGGGTGCCAGACATACTGATCCTACCCCAGAAGGTGAAGCTAGAAACACTAGAGTCCATTGCTTGGTTGAAAAAAATCGTCACTTCCAGTGTGACAGGTGAGTTTTAATTTAGTTTGATAGTTCTGATAGTTTGAAAACTATTGGGACATACACCCAAAACTCAAAAAACATCCAGTTCAGTGCAACAAACAAAATTTAACCCATAAACTCAACCAAAAACCACAAAAGTTAAATATCTCACCCTGAGTTACATCCCTAAACACAAAAATCTGTATTTTTTCCTGGCAAGTCTGGTAGACATGCTCCAGTGTGAGGAAGATACAGCCCACTGATTGGAGTAAATCCCCCCAAAAACTTTATCTTTGAACACAGTTCTGATTTCTTTGTGCCTCATGCATACACACAATTTACTTAAATTTACCATGTCCTATATCATTGCAGACAAAGTCTGACAGGGTTCCTTCAGCTATCCCGTGTCATATTTGACCATCTATGTTTCTTTTTCTTTCATTTCTTTTGGCACTAATTTTGTAATGTGACACTGTCACACCGTCACGCTTTTACATAGCTGACGGAAACATGATCAGGCCTTACTGATCTGACCCATACCAAACTGTACTGATCCATACCAGATCGCTTGGGGGAAATGGGGCTAATTGACATCACAGCTTATGCTGTGGTCTGTGAAACCTTGTTTCCATGCAGCGGCTTACACATGTAGCCTTATAGTCACCTTCTCCAAAAGGTAAGTACACGTCTAAACAATGCAGACTGCAAGTGGATTTAATGTCTAATCCACAGTAGAGATGTTAGAAGAGGTCTCAATAGAAGCAGCCCTGGTATACCTGAAGCCAAACTTGGCAAGAACTCCAGTGTGCTGCTGAGTGCAGCTTCTTCCAGCTGGACCTCAGTTAGTTCCACAGCTAGAAGTACAGCAACCCAACTGTTACATCAAAGAGAAGCTATAATTTCAGCTACAATGCTCTGTTGGCAGTGCAATTGGCACTATCTACGAGTAACCAAGTCCAACCAAGTAACCAACTGAGTCCCCAGACCTTCTCACCCCTCTTCAATCCACCTCATGTCTTTGCATTAACCAATGTCAGAACACGGGGCTAGATTTACTTTAAAGCTGTAGTAGACTCTCTGCCCTTGTCCGTCAGTTACATTTCATTTGTGTGTTTTGGAAGTGCAACCTACATAGTAGTCTCTACTAAAAAATCTTTGGACTACAGAAGATCTTACATTATGTACTTGGGAACTCTTAAACACTCCAAAGTTGCTTTTTTCCTGGTCAGTCAAACACTGATCAAGTGTAAGCCCTCATACAACAAGGCTGTAATCCTTTTTGTGGTCATCGCTGGTTCAAATCTAAGCCTACACAATTTGCTGCGCATCTTCCCCTAACTCTCTACCCCCTACATTTCCTCTCTTCTCAAAGCAGAAAAACCTCAAACATAACTTAAAGAAGTGAGGTGCTTAAGGTGATGTACCAAATACTGTCCAGAGTCATGTTATTGAAGTTCCCTTTCGAGGAATATCCATAATGTTTATCTCATCTTAAATAATGTTGCTAGCATCGAGGGGTTATGACTTTGCATCATGGGTAAGTCTGTTGATAGAAATGACAACTTGTGTGGAGGAACAAGGACGACAAGTTTGATTTAAAGATAAGTTGCAAGGAATAGGCAAAATTGCAATGTTGCAAAGAATGCAAAGGAATTTTAAAAATCTGCTTTCACTTTTTGACTGTGATCTTGCGCTTTTCTGTGAGAGTATGATCGGAGAGGGATGTTGGTTTGGGTAATAATAAAGTGCTGAATGTTAACTGGTTTGATTTGTAGATAATCCTGCCTTTTTTACTGCTTCAGCTAACTGAAACATGGAGAAGAAATTAAGTGCTGCAGCCTGTGACATATTAAAAGTAAAGTCATTTTTGCTGACTATTTAAGGCACGGAGTGAGGAAAAAAAAAAAAAGAAGAAGTCCACGATCTATGCCAACATATGCAATCGTATGCAAGAAAGAACTGTAAAGTTAGAGTTCTATTAAAATATCGAAAATAATACATTCTTTGTGCTAGACTACAAAATTGTGTCTGTTAAGAATAGATTAAAGTTTTGCAACAGTAGGAACAGAATATTGAAAAAAGGAAACAATAAAGAATACCTGAAATGGATAGTTATATTAACACCAACAACACTTATCAGCATGTCATATATTTTCTGTCAAATAGTACCACGCTTTTTACGTCTGTGTCACATACAAGATCAAGCAAAATCACAAACTACCCTGTACCATCCAACAACACATCATGAAACAAAAAAACAGTTCCTTCAAACCCTCTACACAAAGTCTCGACCAGTAAGCTGGCTGCATATTCTGCACAGAATTAATTACAAATCTGCACTGGCAACGTGTGTGAGGGAATAAGCATGTAATGCATACCTGCACTTAACTTTAGACAGGACTCACCTTTAGATTGTCTGCTCCCAGGCAGATGGTTGGATGGACGGACAGAGAACTGGAGAACAGGACTGCGGGGACAAGACAGACGACAAAAAAAGAGAAAATGGAAGCAAAAACAAGAACGGAGAGTCACAGGGATGCAAGGTCTGAACTCAGATAAAAAAAAGATAAAATAAGAGAACTTGTGTTGAAGAAAACAGATTGACCTGCTCAAATGAAGAAAAAGAGAAGGAGGGGGAAAGGAGAACCAAAGGTAGAGGGAGGCCCACCCAACTTCTCCTCCTCCACTCAGGACGATTTCTGAAATGTGCTCACTCACCGGCTGGTGCAAAAACAGAGAGAGAGAGAAAGAGAGAGAGAGAGGAGGAGAGAAGAGAAGGACAGAGAGAGAGAGGGGAGGATAGAGCAGGTTGCAGTGTAGGGTGAGAAGGTTAATCAGAGTGGGAGGTGGGAGAAAATGAAGGTATGAAGAGAGAGAAAGGAGAGCTCGGAGTCTCTCAGTAGCTGTGTTCAGCTCAGCTTTGTGACTCCACTGCAGTATTTTACTGCTCTGACCGTCCCAGAAACAGATTCTCCACTCCCTCCCTCCCTCCCTCCCTCCCGCAGCATCTCATCTCACCTCCTCTCTTTGCCACCTGTCATCGCTCCTCTCCCGACCACCCCCCATCTCACCCCTCCTGATCTCTCCTCTCTTCTCATCACCATAATGTCCTCTTTAGCTCCGCCTTCCTTCGACACCCGGCATCCAAGGTCACCCTGTCCAGCTGCAGGTGTGTGTGCATGTGGGACCAACATGTGACTTTGGATGGTATGAATATGAAAGATGAACGCGTGCATGTCGAACTGAGTGCTTGCTTTTTTTTCTGTAACACACAATAAATGGCATTTATGTATTTAATTCAAATATTTACACTGCTGCATTAGGGAAAGCCGCTATCCATCATTACCCCCCCCACACACTCACATACACACACACACTTGAACTTGAAAATGACATCAAATGACATGAGATGGATTACCTGACAGATGTGCATGTATGTGTGTATGTGTGCGAGCTAATAAGATCATACATCCATCATGTCAGTATGGACAGTTCAGGAAATACATGGGGGTAAAAAAAAAAAAACAGGATAGGATGAGGAGGCTGAAGTGGAAGGGGACAGATATTTCTACTTTTCAAACTGTGAAGTTTAATGTAACAGTAATGATCACCAAACTAAAACTAAAGAAGACTATCCACTCACTGAAAGAGAAACATAATATCTGTCTCAAGCTTAGATAATCACAGAGTATTTAAAGACCCCGTAAGGACTTTATATTTGAAATGGTCTCACTTTTATTTATTTCCTTGTTCATAATCCACAATTAAAATTAGATTATAAGTGCCAAAATCCAATTTCTAAATGCTATTTCTTAGTATCCATGTTTGACCTGACCAATAATCCATTTTTAGCACATAGACCAAAAGTCCCTATGACGACACAAAGCCAGCTGACAAAGTTTAGCAGTGAGAAGCAAAAACAATCCTTTTTTCCTGAAGAAAGGGATTTCTTGGATTGATTTTGTAGTAATGTAGGACACTGGAGCAGGACTGGCGAAAAGAAAAAGGAAAGAACACTGATAGGACATAACCAGGGTTAACTAATGTTTACAAAGTTTGCTTGTTGTCACATTTCAACATTCGCACTATTATCTTATATACAATCTAATCTCCATTCATTTGCTTCTAAAACAAATGCACATCTTGGTGAGAGTCACATCATTACAACAGTGGGTGATAGTGCACATGGGAAACGGGAGTCTTTAGCCCAGAAAAGTACATTAGATTCTGGGTAATACTCACAGTGCCTTTAAGAACCTGATGTGGCAGAAAAAGATGCCAACTCTTGACACAGGAAAGCAAAAAAAAAAGAAACATTGTATTTTTTAGAGCAAAGTATTATAGGCATCTTACTTTCTTTGCATTTAATGGGGTATAACAAATGAATGAATTTAATTTTCAAAGAGTTCACATCAGACAAAGACAACAGAAACAAAAACTCCAAAGGAGAATAAACATAAGCATGGATATCCTGTGTATTATTTGTTTTCAAGAAGATGATCTGGTCTATTCCACTAACAAGTTAACAACTACGTTCTTCTTCAAAAAATGCTTTAACTCGCGTTTCTATGTCTGTTCTGTTTGGAAGGAAGTCGCGTTGAGAAAAGGCCTACAAAGCTTTGTACAGATGTGAATCCACAGATCTTTTTTATCACCACTTCCGGATATCTTTTGGCTCTGAGCCTGCTGCCAGACAAGCAGGACAAAGTGGCAGAGTGGTGGGAGTGTGAAGTGACTTCCTGTTAGACTGCTCTGATGCATGAATCATTTTCAGTGAACTGTGGATGAACAAAGATGTTAGGCTCAATTATGTTTCACATTAAGTGGGTGATTGTGGGTGGTTATACATGAAGAGCTGTTTTATATGCAGATAGTGACATTCCTCAGCTAAGCACTGCCACACAAGTCTTCTTGTGGTCAGAAGTCACCAGTGTTGAGCAAGAACAGTTGTCATCCCTCATTATCTGGACAGAGGAAGTAAAGGTAGCTAGACTTCTACATGAGGTGGATACAGGTTACCTTGAGCTCCAGATGCAGCCCTTTGCAGCTCTAATTTGTTGGACCTGACGTGCCCCATAATGGACGAGGAAGCCATGAATCTTGTGATTGAGGTCAGGCTGGACATCAAGTTGTGGGGTTGTGTTATCCCTCACTGCCGCTGAGAAGTGTTGAAGGCTGAGCTGAGATTGATGGAGGGGTTGGCTGTGGATGTGCAGTGTCCTGTGTGGCTCCATTTTTTGTTATACAGTGTAGAGGTTGGTATGACTCATTCTATGTACCTTACAGGCAGAACACTTTTGCAAGTTAGTCGAGAGTCAAAATCAAAGTAACTGAACCATGGCTTTGAGCCTTTTTGAGATTTTATCAACAAATGGTGGAGGACAGGGTGAGCTCTGGCTTGAATAGCTTAAGGGGGTACACACATAACAATTGTCCTGATTTTCCTCCTTCCCGACCAAGAACAGACAACAGCTAATTATCTAATGTCTAATAAGATTATTTTATAAGATTATCCTTTGGTCTGAGGTGTGTTAAGATTGAATTTGTTCCGTAATCAGCTTCCAAAGGGGTCAGTGCAGACAATCGTAAATATTAAACTTATGTAATATTTACAACCAGAAATCTTTATGTGTGTGAAGACAACCGACGCCTCCTGAGTCAGGACTCCAGGAGTCGTGACGTAGAATGGAATCTAGCCAATCAGGAGGCGAGCTGACTGAGGAACACGGAAGCAGACATAAACAAATTAAGCATTGCTGACCTTACTTGGAAAGTTCATAAGGACTTTTCTGTTAAAAATAGTCCCAAAGACCACCATCATTCCCTCAAAGTGTTCAATGCCTGATTTTTTATCTTCATGTGTGTGGTCTCTGACAGATAAAAAACTGATTCAGATTTAGAAAATGGTTATGTGTGTACAGCCCTCAAAAGAAGAAAGGCCAGTGTTCCTGATTAGACATACATCTGCGGAAATTCAGAGGTTGTTTGCAAATGAAAAGTGCCAATTCCAGCCATCACTGGGTGAGAGTGGGGAACACCCAGGACAAGTTGTAAATCAGTAGACTCACCAATTTAGAATGAACATGCAATCTAATGAGCATGGCCTTTAAAGGCAGCTGAAGTATACCCAGAGGAAAACTCCACATGGAGAACAAACTGCACAAAAAAGTTCCTGTATCTAGTCCAGTCATGAACCTTTTTGTGCCGTGAGGCAACAAAGGTAACCACTGTATCACTCAAAAACATATAATTGCCTGTCTTTCAAACATTCTGTGGTCTTGTGTCAAAATTTTGATGTAAGACAATGGTAAAAACTGTGCTCATGTACTGAAAGGGGAATTTTTCAACAAAAACTGTTTAAAACTAAATGAAATTAAGCAGTGTAAAGATTCTACAAGCGTTTGTTATAGCCATCCAAATATGTAGTGCTGCCACAGAACTGACAAGAGTGAGAGCGATAAAGCTGAATCATTTGATAGAGAACTCGCTTGTGGACAACACTGGACCTTGCCAATGCTTCTGCCTGCCAAAGAGACTGAGCTTGGCTGTGGTATAAGTATGAAATGGGAATTACATGAAAGTGAAGACAGGCATAAAGGACGCAGTCTGGGCTGTGTGGTACAGGTAAAGCACCCAGTCTGACTCCAACTCAAGAGGGACCCTCTTGAGTAAGGCTGACTCAGCTGTGCTGTGCTGGGTGCGTGTGTGTGCGTGCATGTGGCAGCAGCTATCACTCACTCACCCCCCCTCCCACCATTCTATCCCCCTCCCTCCCCCTTTCTCTCTCTCTCTCTCACTCTCTTCACCTCTACCTCTGCAGTACCTCTCTTGCTCATTCCTATCCCTGTGCCGGCTGGGGAGACACGCGCTTTCTGCTTTTTCTGCCTTGGCTGCTGGCTCTGCTCCAGCATCCCTCCGTGCCTCTCCTGTGTCCTGCTCCCCCCCTTCAGCCTATGTCTCCCTCTACAAGGTTTGCTGGCCAGCCTACGTCCCTGGCTGTTGCTGCTGCTGCAACTGAAGCGGTGGAACTATCCGTCGCTGCGCTGCTACACCGCTACCCGCGCTGCCTCCTCGCTGCCTTCTGCCTCATGCTCTCTTTTGCTGGATAATCACCACTGAGTCTGCTAGAGACGGTGACAGAGGACAGGGAGGGCGGGAGAGACACGGAGAGCCTGCACTCCTCATTTAACTGCTGCATTCTTCAGTTTGTCTCTTCTTCTGTCTCCCCGGGCTGCTCGAGTGCAGCGCAGGGAACAACTGGTCGGGAGAGAGTACCCCGAAGGGATTTATAGCCTTCTTTTTGCGCTTCTTCCCTCTGTTCATTTCTGGGACAGAGTGCAGAGGAGGAGAGAAGAGGGAGGGACTGGGAGCAGGACTTCAGACTCAGCTACACAGCTCAGTGTCCCGCCTTGCTCCAGAGACACATAAGACAAACACACATACATACTGCATAGACAGGACCCAGGCTGACCAGACTGGCAGAAGGGGGTAGACCGACAAACATTTTCTACATACACAGACACAGACAACAACACAGACAGACATACTTGGTGTCATGGCGTCAATGGACAGCACCGGTTCGAATGTCTCTGGTCGTTTGAGATCAGGGGATCTACTTCATGCTGGTCTGGCAGTTGCTTTGCTGCTTGGTGAGTTATACACCTCTCTATATATATCTTTACCTGCCCTGTCATTGCTCACTTCTTCCATGTTATCACAACATTAAACCAAAATATATTTCTTTTAAACGCTTCTATGGCTGCTTGAGTTGTGTCAATCCCTGTTACTGTCCCTACATGTGAACATGTTTCTATGGGCCTCTTCGTCTTCTTCTTCAGCCTCTCTTACATCCTTCCTTTGACTATTTCCAATAGAAGTTTGGTTGGGTGATTGCCCCAATAAATATACACTTTTTTTAAAAAAAAAGTTTATCACACCACACCAGTATCTGGTATCCTTTTCTTTCTGCTATCACAACTGATGTTTACTTGTTGCATTTCTAAGGGCATTTAGGTCAACAACCCTTGACTGATCTGAACTTGGTCATGTAAAATATCTAGTCGCTAAACAGGTTGCTTGACTGGCTAAAAGAGTCTCAATACTTATTAAGGTGTCATTTACAAGGGAGAAAATAGAGAAGAGGTGAAATAGCAAGAAAAAAGGTGACACAAAAACAAAATGTTAAGAAAAATGTTTCTCACTGTTACAGTTTAAATCTGTGTGTGCATGTGTGCATTTATGGTACCAGAAGTACTGACGTAGTGGTGCAGTGGTGATCTGTGCTTTTACTCAAACACTCCCTGGTTTTGTTGTTGCGCCCAATAGTGCCCCCACATCTCAACATTCCTCCCAACTCTCAGTCCCTCAAACTCGGCACTGTTGAGCTCTTAAGCAGAAAAAGTGTGATTTATCATATTATAATGATTTTCAAACTCATTCCACAGCTACACATCCCATGCAGATGGGTGATAATAGCCCAGATAGGAAATGAAGTACGATTTTGCTTGCAGAATTAGTACATTTACATTCATTTGTCAGTATTACATGGCAACTGTTCAATGTAATTCTCCTAAATTTAATTGTTCACTTGAAGAAATTCACCCTGTTTAAACTTTCAGTGCAGAAAAGCTTAGTTACAGCCCAGAATATGTCTAACACTAAAGTTAAGATAATACTTCTATATCAGATGACCAGTTTCCAAGGGTTGAGCATTATGAAGTAAATAAGCTCAAAAAGATCTGATAGACAAAGAGGACCATTTCAACCATCTAGGACCATCTAAACTAGCAGCTACCATGCCTCATCAGCTTGGATGAAACTTTGAATTTGTGGACAAATGTTGGCACAGGATTGTGTCACTGTTTTAAGTAAATATGTTATAAACAGGTCAATTGGTGATTCTAGGTGTGAGTGTGTGCATGAAACCTCCGTCCCTATGTGTCAGCCCAGTGATTGATGAGTGACCTGTCCAGGGTGTACCCCGCCTCTCACCCTAAGACAGCTGGGATAGGCTCCAGCCACCTGCAACCCTGAACAGGATAAGTGGTATAGAAAATGAATTAACAAAGTTAAAAACAGGAGTATAACATCTATGTACAATGTTAACATTAGTTGTTAAGTAGATAGAGTTGGTGAGCCTTCTGGGCCACCATAGTCAACATGGTCCGGGAAAACATACCATGCCTGTCACTATCACTGGCTTGTCGTCTTAAAATTCAGCATCTTTTCAGTCCAAACAGCTTCCTACAAAGACTTTTCACACAGCATAGCACTGTTGTCTTATGTGTCTTATGTACTTGAGGGTGAACATCTGGAGGCATGACCTAGACCACTATGCCATCTGTGCCCCAGCGACACACAATTAATGGGAGCGAGTTTACTCACCTGAACAACCCCCCAACAAAGCTAAACCAATATTAAAATCCAACACAGTTAACTCTATGCTTGTAACTAATTTAGTATTTTACATGTAGCCTCGTGACATTAAACTTTTAAAGATGATTCAGACTATCGCTGATGCTAGCAGCATTTGTCTCAAAATTTTTTTGATAAAATAACAAATAATTGCCATTACATGTGGTTAATTATTTTGTTTGTATTGAGTTGCGTCACCAATGAGACAAGAGTGCATTCAGTTGGTAAAAGTGTGTTATTGGTTAGTGTACAATAATAATAAAAATGTCTGAGTGGGAAATGCTTAAGAGAAAACCCATGGTTTAAAATTTTAAGCACAATTTCTGTGCCTTGACCTTTTCTAAGGCATGTTTCTAATTAGGGTTACCATCTTAACTAACAGTGCCAATCTTACAGTTTTCAATCACTCAATCTATTAAACAAGGCTCAGTGGCAGAATAAGCTGTTTGGCACTGGCAGAGAAGATTCGGAAAATTCATGGGCACAACCCTACATCCTTAGCTCTGCTGTTTATCCCACAAATCCATATTCCCTACAAATGTGGCTCCATTTAAAAGAAACAAAAGGTTGTCCAACTGGATAAGATTTGTCACCAAGAAGAAGAAATACCAAACATATATTTCCTTACTTTTTGTCAATCAATCAATCTTTATTTATTCAATTCATAACAAGCATTATTTCAAGATGCTATCCAAGCGTTAACAGGTCTAGACCTGTAAATGATCCATCCATCCATTTTCTATACCGCTTCTCCTGTTCAGGGTCACGGGTGGCTGGAGCCTATCCCAGCTGGCTGAGGGCGAGAGGCAGGGTACACCCTGGACTGGACGCCAGTCAATCGCAGGGCTGACACAGAGACACAGACAACCATTCACGCTCGCACTCACTCCTACGGGCAATTTAGAATCTCCAATTGATCTAGTGAGCATGTTTTTGGACTGTGGGAGGAAGCCAGAGTACCCGGAGAGAACCCACGCATGCACGGGGAGAACATGCAAACTCCACACAGAAAGGCACACCGTGCCCGAACCAGGATTCGAACCGGCGACCTTCTTGCTGTGAAGCAAGAGCTCTAACAGCTGCGCTACCGTGCAGCCCCTGTAAATGATAATAAATTTTATTAAGAGTGACCCAACATCAAGACAAGATAAGAAGCCTTAACACATCTTAACCCACATTAAAGACAAAATTTTACTGTCTCTATTTAGATTTCAAAATGGTCCAGATAGAACTCTTTCTAGCCACTAATGGCTACATACAAATGCACATTTAACTGAGATCAACAAAACAACTTTTGTGAGTCCTCTTGTATTCTTTAAAACAAACGGTTCACATAGCAATTTGTGCATTACCTCGGTGAAAAAACAAACAGGAACAAAGCTGTATTAAAAAACATGATCAGAATATTGAAGAATAATATGCAACCATAATACTAAACACAAACAAGTTCTGACTCTAAATCTGGTAAGTTTGACTTGTAATAAATGTTTCCCATTAAGGCCATGACTAGGTTTGGAGAACTGTATCATTCACATGTCTAATGCATCAAGAGTTACACTGAGTTACCCTTTTTTTTTTTGATATGGTCACACTTAAAGGACCATACTACTGTACAGACCACACGCTGGCTTTTCAAGGATCTTTCGACTTGAACACAAACTTTTTTGCTGAGATTACAAACTGCAGAAATGTTGCAGTAAAACCAGCCGTCATGCTAAACAATGCAGAGAATCTGTGGTAGTACTGACTGCTAACTATTTTATCAGGCATGTAAATGTGATAACTATACCACATGTTGTCACTTGTTTGCATGACTATCATCTTACATGTGTTTGTATCTGTACATGTTAACGTGAGCCATCCTTGGCCTCTATTGAATGAGTTACTTGGCTGCTGCTGTAATTCTTTTCTCTGATGTCACTCCCTTACCTTGTACAGGACATCTCACTCCCTGTCCCTCACCATCCATCGTGACTCTTTCCATCACTTCCAATACACTCTACCTCCTTCATTGCCCCCCTTCTATTTCCCTATTCCTTTACCCTTCACATCACTTCTATCTCTCTCTCTTTTAATGTCTGCCTCCCTCTCTCATGGAGGTAATGGTGTCCTCGGTCAGTTCTCTATGGGTTCACTTGGAAACACATTAACCCTCCAATCTCTGGCCTACTTAATATAAGAAAAAAGAACGTATCACCTTGACTGTCAGCCAAGGACAAACATACACACATGCACTCTCTCTCTCACTCACACACACACACACACACACACACACACACACACACACACACACACACACACACACACACACACACACACACACACACACACATGCAGTTGGTCGGGCTTTTTTTTTTTTTTTCTCCCATCAGTGAGGTTGTTATCGATGTTTCCCAACTGGAACAAAAAGATATTTGATAGTGGAGCTAAAAATATCAAGCATTCCAGCCTGTTACTTATGTATGCATGCACACAAATCACACATACACACATAGTGTAGTACATCACTAGAATACATGAGTCAAACTGTACAGATAAGAGCAGAGAAGATGAAAGGTGAGGATGAAAAGGGCTTGTAGAGAGCAGAGGTGTGAAATAAGGGAGGAGTTCAATCTATTTCTAGACATTGGGGGGACACTCCTCTCATATGTGAAACATCCCTGTTTGCTGTCTGGCTAAAGACACAACGTAAGCCTTTTACAAGGGAGACTCAACCTTGTATCTGATTATGTTTCCCTTTGCATTATTACTCCCTCTGGATCACTTTCTGAGTTGCTGAGTGGCACTTGGTAATTATTAATAGTCTACTTAACTCAGATTATAAAGCAGTGTGGTGAAACAGACCATCAGACAGTTACTATTAAACATTTAAAACCTTACAACCATCATTGTGGATGTTTTTTAACAGTATTAAAAAAGAGAAACAAACTTACAAAGACACAGTTTCAAAATCATTCTTTTCTTATGCGAAGTCACAGCATCTCTGAGGAATGCTGACAGAAAGAAGGAGCAATAAAAAGTACAACATGAGGAATAAAGTGCCAACTTCTGCAAACAGGGAAGTGAGAGCCTATTAAAAGAGAGCTAAATCAGAAACTGAAAAGAATAAGGAAGAGTCCAATGGGCAGAGTTGTTGCTTAAAGTAGAGGAGACAAGCTACAATGACTGCAGAGAGGTAAAAATATCGAATGTTAGATGATAAGATGAAAGGGCTGAGCCTGAGATGACTGAAGCCCAATTTGGAAAATAGAACACAAGGAGAAAATAAGAGGCTTGGCGACAGTGAAAAACAGTTTATAACCAGGATAGTCTATCCATTTTAGAAAAACACATTTACAAAGATAAATTGATAAAGATCAATTTAAAAAGATAAATTTCTCTCTGTATGAATAAAATCATGTTTGTTTCTTTTTGAAACACTAATAATTTCATTTCTTTACTATCCTGTTTTTCTTTTTTCTGGCCCAAGCAACTATGCTGCGAGGATTCTACTCAGGGTTTTTCCCTGTTTTATTCTGAAGAAAATCCCGAATTTGGTACCCTTAATATATTTGAAAGGTCATGAAAGGTCACATTGCCACAGTCCCACAATTGCAAAATGAATACACTAAGCATAAGTTGCTTCTCGGGTTCCTCATCTCTCTCAATCCTCTCATCAATTGACAGCATTAAGAACCTATGGATGCTTCTTGACATTGCAAGAGTGAAGCCGGTTTGACAGAGGAAACTTTATTTGAAGCTTTGAGATGCAGGCCAAGTGTTCACATCTCGTAATTGGGTTAAAAAAAATAAATAAATTCAGAACTGTTATGATTGTTCTTCTTTCTGTAAAAACATAACAGCAACAGCAGCAAACCCTGCGAGTGCTCCAAACTCTGAAAGGCACCATACCCTGATGTTTGAGGCTGCAAAGGCCTGTTTTTAGGCTGCTTGAAGCCCCAATTTGTTTTTGTTTGTTATTTTTTAGTTTTTAACATGAGTAAATGGTCAGTTGAATGTCAGTGCCAACAAAAGAAAGAAAAAAAAAAGGGGGGGGGGGGGGGTCATGTCACCTTCAAAGTAAGCGACCCCAAATGATTGCTGAATGTCCAAAAAAATGCCATTATTGATTCCTTGCAGAAAACCCACTGTTCTGCCACATTCTATTGGTATATTGAGCAGTTTTTACAAAGCTGGAAAACATTCAGTGGTAAATTCTCATGAAGATTAACTACTTGGTAAAGACATGATCAACATGGACAAGTGTGTACCCTTACAGTGCTTGCATCATGTTCAAGTGCAATGTGATACTGAGCAGGTCAGTGCAGAGAAGAGTGTTTATAAATAGGCCTAAGTGTGTGAGAGACACCACAGCAACAATCTCAGAATCACAGCAGCTGTTCCTGCAAAACCAACAAATCCCATCCAGCAAGACCCCAATCATTTCAGGGGATAACAGGAGTACATGTTTTTTATTTGTTTTGTTTGCAGGAAGACAGTAATAACCAGGAATTTAAAATTAAAAAAACTGATGTGTTTGTCTGATTTTGGTATTATTTTGCCCCATTCTCTTCTAAGCTGGCAACAACAAATTAAAACTTTCCAAGTTAGAGTGTTGCCAAAGCTTGTAGGGGATCTTGTCTATTTGGTGTCCATAAAACTCTACCCTAGCTGTTTTCAGGCAGTCTATATTCTTGTCTTAGAGTTAGAATGAAATTAGACATGTTAAATATTGTCCCAGGTCTTTCGCCTTTTCTTATGCAAACCATGTCGTACAATGCCATGAAGATTCTTAACAAACATTCGGTGTGTTTGTGCCAGCATCAAACAGGAAGCTGCAAACTAGCAAACAATCATGACTAGGAAGTGAAGGGTATGGTTATCTGATAAAAAAAGTGGAAATTGGTGGAAATGTAAAGGGAGCAAGAATGCTGTTTACAGAAAAAGCTGTAGCCTTTAAAATACCCGGTGCTAAAACAAGCTAGCTCACTCGCTAGACACAAATACCGAATGCTGTGATGAATCTTGTAGTTGCTGTTTTGCAGCAAGAAGCCCTGCAATATCCTGTCCTTGCAAATCTTTCACAGATAGACTGTGACTTGCAGACACACTGTCTTTAGATGTGAGAAGTTAAAAAGTCTACTTGCAACTAACTAAGTCTACTAACCTTGCCAACACTTGGATAGTCTTGGATCGATTTAAGATCAGCCAAAAAGAAAAGCAAAAAAAAATTATAATAAAGCCGTGCCAGTCACTAGGGATTTACTTAAATCTGAACTTTTTCAAAGTATCTGCATTGTTTTAAGTATGGATGTTTTGATTTTGATACTTAAAAACGTATTATGAATAATAGTTCAAATTTGTATGCATTCTACGCCACTATCTCTGATGCTTAAGATGTATAGAAATCAATATCAAATAGCGGGATAAAATCATTTTTTATTAAGACTTTAAAAGCAAAACCCATGAAATCAAAGATCTTGTGAATCATTTCACCCAAGTCCTACATCTTTATGCATGAGCTAGAAATAAGAAACCATTGACTGACAGAGGACAACCAATTATTCAGGCCTTGAAATTATTTTCCCCGAACTTCCCAAAAACTCTTGGAACATTTCAGCCATGTTTTCCTCATTCACTGTCTGCACAAGGCTATAATAGAACTGCACAGAGAACCAGTAAGAGGTTGGACAGACCGGACTGAATGGACTGTTGTTCCTAAAAAATAAAAAAAAAAACGGCTGGATTTACAGGAAACAGAATATGGATGAGATGACTAAAAAAAGCACCAAAAGATTTTTTTTTAAAAAGCTGCAGCAGAGCCAGACTAACGTGCTGCATCAGTAGAGGACAGTAGGAGATTTTCAATGTAACAAGTACCAGCTGTTTTTAAAGAAAGTTGAGATTATATCTACACTACATTGCCAAAAGTATCAGGACATCTTCCTTTACACACACTGAACTTTAATGACATCTCATCGTTAATCTATAGGGTTTGATATGGAGTTGGCCCACCCTTTGCAGTTATTACAACTTAAACTCATCTGGGAAGGCTTTCCACAAGGTTTAAGTGTGTGTTTCTGCCAATTTTTGACTTTTTTCCCCATTCTTTTATTCTTCTGTTGGAGTGGTGTCCCGATACTTTTGGTGACGTAGTGTAACGTCAGAAAACTAAGAAACTGATTCATTTTATGTTCAGTTATACATCAGCTTAAAAATTATTGGAAAAGAAGAGAATGAAAAAAAACTGAACATATTACTCCAGAGAATAAGTATGGAGCAGCTGTATTTCATGAGCTATGCTTACAGATAGTAAGCTACTTTAGTTTGTAATGCCATTTCACCTAAGCAGGACTCATGGTTTACAGTAATCCTTTACACCAACCCTGCATTCCAACACAATATTTTACATTTTATCTTTGATGCCCTAAAGTTTTGAGACAAAGGAACCCATTTAGTTACTGTCCATGATTTGAGCCTCTAATGTGTCTGTTTTGATGTGACTGTACTCAAATTTTCAGTTCTTTTATTTATTTATTTATTTATTTATTTATTTATTTATTTATTTATTTATTTATTTATTTTCTCTTCCTTTAGGTGTGTGGAGTGTTGGGGGACTGGAAGTCACAACGGGTAAAGTGTCTTCAATTGAGGCAATGAACGGGTCGACAGTCCTGCTGCCCTGCAGCTACTCCTCCTGTATTGGCATCAAAAACCTCTACTTCAACTGGCAATATAATGACAATGGAACCGCATACAAGGTACAGCAGACACCAACACACACAGACACTCCAGCAAGCTTAGATCACATCGACAAATTGTATAAAATATCAGTAATGACTGTTTGACTGTGCAAACACCTGACTGATTTTTTGTGAACCCAACTACAAATGTGTGTGTGTTTGTTTGTAGTTATGTGAAGCTGTGATTCCCAGTGAGGGTGTGGAGCCCCGAGTCCAGGTGTACCACGAGCGTGTTGAGTTTGTTGGCTCCTCTAAAAGCAGCAACATTTCCATCCTGCTGTATAACATCACCTTTGAGGATGAGGGAGAGTACATCTGTTTTGCCAGGAACCCCAAGGAGAAGAATCGCAACCACAGTGCTATCTTCACACTTATAGTTGTGGATCAAAGTATGTCAAAGATGCTTTCCCAGGCATACATCTGACTTTGATGTATCTTGAAACTTGACATTTCACTATTTTAGTTTCTTATAGTTTATAAAATCTTTCCTCAGCTTAGTAGCAATGTTTTTTTCTCTCTCCGCAGTGAAGGAGGTTGACAACACTTTGACAACCATCATCGTCTCAGTGCTGGGTGGAGTCATTGGCTTAGTTATCATTGTCATGGTGATAAAGGCCCTGGTTGTTCACTTCCTGTTGAAGGATGATGAGAAGAAGTGAGTGAAAACAAGACTAAGGCAGATCCAGATTATGATCATTGTTGGCCTGTAATTGGTATGCAATCAAATTTATGTCCCTGCGATACTTGCTACTTGCCAGTTGTAATTAAATGCTCTATTTCTTTTTGACATTTGAAGTTAATGGGATGATTAAAGCTCTGCATTTCTATCTTAATCACTCACACACTTCAGAAAAGCAATAGTGCCCAAAACTTGCCCCAGGATATTTCTGTGATGAGGAGTTTTGATGAACCTTTTTCACATTTTTCACAAGTACTTCCTCAATCCGAGGATGTAAATAAGGAAAGTAGCAATTGATCGTTCTAAAAATCACTGAAAGTCGTGAGATGACGGCATCGCCTGATTTGCACAATAAACTTTGCATGCAATTGTCATGGATGCTGTAGGAAAGAGGCATAACATCTTGTGAGAGACTGAAACCATGTAAAAACACTGCAAATACGTTTATTGCTATAAATTAACTTTCCTCTGTCAATTTTTAAAAATTATTTTTATTCAAAATAACCCATCTCATTTATTTGGGCTTGGGACTGACAAAAGTGACCCAAAAGCAAATGTGCAATTCATTTTCTGCCCATCCTCTAATACAACTTGCCTATGAGCGTTTTGGATAGAGGATAGGCCCACAGTAGCACTCGCTGCTCACTGAGAAGGGTAAGACCAATACATGCTTTCATGTGAGAGACTCCAAACTCCAGCAAAGTCACTAGATTTGTCACTTGTCGCTTTTTTGAAAAAAGAGAGCTAGAGGAGTCTGAAAGTTGTTAAATATAGCAACAAAGTCACTAAGTTGGCAACACTGACTGTCAGACAGTGGCTTCTACATTAGTTTAACAATAAAGCGGGGCAATTATTGCCTGTAAAGCAATGTACTCTGATAAAAAAAGAGAAAAAAATCACTTTGTGCCAATTAGAGAGTATGAAGGATAATAACAACACCAAAAATAATTAGCCTTTATGGGAAAAACAAACACCTCATTGAAAGCCATCAAGTTCTCTGGCTCCAAATTAGTCATCTTTATATCATTAGGTATATGTTTCAGTAATACTTTATAAGCTTTTTCAGTTTGTGTTTCACACAGGATTATTATTAGGGGTTATGAGGGTTAAGGTATTTTAAATCCCTGCCGTATCAATCTGAATACTGGTCTTATCATTCTAGTGTTCTGCACTCTGCATGTGTAACTACATCTTAACCTTTGGTTCCTCTGTCTTCTGCAGTAAAGAGTGCCTGGTGAGCTCCTCAGGGAATGACAACACAGAAAATGGACTTACAGGAGCCAAAGCTGACAACAAAGGGACACCAAAGGCATAAGCAGAATGGAAAGTATGTCTATATGTTTGTATATATGTTAGGCGGCTACACGCGCAGAGAAGAGGCGATTATTAATGGACTGTTTTATCTTACTAGTGGCTAAGTAATACAACATGTAAATGTCTATTTTAAATCATGCTTGAGATTTGGGAGGTGTGAAATGTACATAGGGCTGGATCACTCTCATCTACATTGCCTGTTTGTTACACAATGTAAAGCCTCTGTGTTCAAATTCTGCTCTTCACAATGAAACCAAACAACATAAGCAGAGTCTCCGGTACAAACTACTTTTGTTCTTTCCATGCCCTCTCAGATAGTTTCTTATTCAGGTACATATTTTCTTTATTTTGCAGTTTGCACTCGAATGTGTTTTACTAAAAACTTTTACATAATTATAAAAAAAAAGGTTTCAGTTCAGTGTCAAAAATCAGATGTTATTTTAAAAAGTAGTTCAAAACAACAAATCTGCTTAGTTTGAATTCATCTGACTCTATTTTGATCTACAAGTCTGTCAAGCTTGGACCTCAGCAAACCTGATCAAAGGGAAACACACACTTAATTACCTGCCAAGATGTCAGCTGAACAACAGCACAAAATGGCCATCTCTCCAACTCTTAACTTGGATTTGAGTTTTGTACACTGACTTAAGACAACGTGTCATATATAATTACTTCAAATCTGGTGAGATGAAATGAACAGGTAACTTTTCTTCTGACTGGTATTCTCTATACCTGATGGAATCACCAACTTAACTACTGCCATGCCAGCCGGAACCTTCTATTTCCATGTTTCCTGCCAAGTCCAAGCTTGACACATTGTAGCAGCGTTTGGCTCACTGATCCTGACAGCAGAATTTGATCAACAGTTGCTTTGATTCTGTAAACAACTGTGCTCTCTCAAGGTCAGGGATCCAGTTCTACACAGACTTTTATTATTTTGCTTTAGATGAAACACAGGTGCCTGTTTTGCTTCTGCTCCCTCTGTTGGTGGGAGGATAAAACACAAAAAATGTATAAAAACAACCAACCTTAACCCCCCTTAAAGACAATCCCCAGACCACCCAGCTCCCTATAGAAAGGAATGAACTAATCATGCTGCTTCTGACAAATAACCAATGCATTTTTAGCATGTGCGCATTTTATATAACTTCATATAAGTATATGTTGTGTAGCACCGCAGTACCAAAATATGTCAGTGTGATCCATTCAACCCTTCACATCAACCTTTTAACACTGCTACAGCTTCTATTACCCCTTTTATCCAGGTCAGGGTGGATGAAAGGTCACTCGTCTTTCAGATAAAATGCTTGCAGAAGGGGTGACAGAAATTCAAGACTCATTCAAAGCAAGAGCACATAATCTCACAAAATTGTACGAGGAGAAGACAGCGCCTTGCTTGGGAGAAGGAAGACCAAAATATTGAACTCCCCAGATACTAATTCACATGAATGTTTCTGCACTTGTATGCAGACTCTAAATGGCTCCATTGTATTTCAACTCTTAAAGAATGACAAGTCTGTAGCTCAGTAAGGCAGGAAGCACATAACTGGGAGGGATCACTGCAAAAGAATGTAAGAAACTCTGTCAGGGAATAAATACCAAATCTGTCCAAAAAATATTTTTTATCTCAATTAAACTTATACTGTATATGTTAGTGTTACTACTAAATGAATGTGTAGATACCCCTGTAGGCCAGTGGTTCACTTTTATTTGCCATTTGTCTTATACTTAGTGACCCTACAATTAGATTAGAAGCTCGCATTAGCCAAAAAACTACTTGCTGTGACTGAATCAGAATATTTTGGGCATTGAATATAGCTGTTAGAAGTTTGAGTAGGGTTTCTAAGCAAACTGGTGTCTTAGCATTAAAGATGTTGTTTCACTTTAAAGTACAATTTAATATGTAGTCAAGAGTTAGGAGGGAGCGCAAAGAGTAATTCACAAAATAGAATGGTAAAACAGATTTTAGTTGTAAAAGAAAATATGTTTAAAAAAATGAAATCCAAATGTCGATGTATTCACATGGGAAATGACTTGGATGCCTATTAGGAACTTGAGCCTGTACTCTTTGACCATCCCTATGAGAGGTCTCTACTTGTAAAGTCACCCGACATGACCTGCCACACCCTTGCACATCGCTTCAATAGCTATGACAGCTGAAAGCTACACTCACAGATACAGGACTGCAAGTGTACTCACATACCAAGAGCCACTTTGATTCAAGAGTGTAGTATACTGACCTTGGATACATACAATGCGGCACTTTACTAAGTTCAGAGTAGGTGAACAAACAGGAAATCATGGAAGTGACTTCAATTAGTTTGTTTTGAATTATTTTTAAACCTCATTTTGTGTATTTCATACTGACTGAGTACCTAAGAAATGTGTCAAATGGTGTTAGCATTGGCCAGCTACATGATGTCTAAGTGGAATAGAGCTCTATGGAAAGACTTTATCTTATTTTTCTAAGTGTTTCACTTGTCAGCCTGCTGCTCTCTCATACTGGAGTGCATTTCCCTTCTTGCTTTCAGTGGAAGCAATAAGACAGACATCAGATTATGCAATAACCTGTTATAAGGCACTTTATAGATGTGTCTGGACTGGCTGTGATGGCAACTCAGTTTGTCAAGACACTGTTTGTTGAACTGATATATGTATCTACACTGTACTAATGTATTAACATTAGGTTCATGTACTGGCATATATGCTTTGGAAAACTGTAATAGCTGCTGGCATTGTAACCCTGCAGTGCCGGTGATACAGAATCATTGCCATGTTTAACAAAATGTGAATGTTATGGATACATGGAAGCAACACACACAAAACACACACATACACATACTTGCTTCCTTGTCTAGCCAGTTGTGTATTGATCTCTCTGCCAGGAGGATACATACTTTCATACATCCAAAGTCTTCCAGTAGGGAAAAGCAATATTGTGGAGTTGATGTGTTTGCTCATGTACTTTTCTTAATCTGACCCTGATAGAGAATAATAAGTACTGTAGGTGGTTTCATGTAGGGATTGTGATGCATTACTCGTGTATTTGTGGCTACAGGTTTCATGATGTATAGTATTCTCATTCTTTCTGTGATCCCAGGCAGCATTATTCTTTTTTTTGGGGGGGAGTGAAACCCATCAACCTGCCCTGCTCATTGTTCAGCTTTTTTTTTTTTTCTTTTTTTTTTTTTTTTTTTAGTAAAACTGCTGGCAAGATAACAGCTAAAAATATCAATAATTATGACGATGATCACAATGATAATAATAGTATTCATGTATGTTTGAAGGGTAAATGAGGGATATGAAGTCAGAAATTCAGAAATGTATACAACAGACTTAACCAATGCTGTGATGTAATGAAAAAAATGCAGTCAGGATCAAGTTAAGGGAATTTAGCTTTCATCAATCCATGGAATTGAACAAGATTATGATTTACCACAAGCATCCACCCTTTTATCTGTAAGAGGATGACTTCTGATTTCACACACATCCCTTTCTACATTCTGAACTGCCAGGACTTTTTGAGTCTTGAAGTCACATACTTGTTTGCTGAGATTGCTGCAGTGCTGAGTAAGGCCCATACAGTGGGCCTCAGCCTTGGTGCAGTACAGTAAATATAGTATGACTGCCACCCAGTGGTAAGTGCAAGCATATCTTATGATCTGCCCTCTAGTGGACGCTGATGAGACATACAATTGCAACATGCACTTGACGCTTTTTAAATCAGAGCACTGCATTATGAAAAGACAGTGTCAGCTAGGTATGAAGCAAAAATAGAGTTAAAACTGTTGCTACACTAACTGCTTTATTCAGTGCTGCGAGTTAGATTGTTACACATGATGATAATTTCAATCCCATACTGGGGATTTTAACCAAACTTAATTGGTTAATATGTAAGTTTACAACAAAATGTCTTAAGAAAAGGACACATGCCACAATTTATACACACACAAATCCTCAATGAATTTTCTCATATAGTGAGCATTGAGTAGTTACAGACAGTGTCAGCGTTACTGTCACATTGTTCACAAAAATAACGTGCTGGAAGCACTGACCAACCACTATAATTCCTTAGAGTTAGTATTGCTCTTACTGCCAGAGCAGCTGAAACTCATACTGCCAATCCAAGAGTCTCACGTCTGCTGTTGTTATAACACTCTTACAATGACACACAACTTACATCGTACACTGACACAAACATTCAGTTTTTCTGTCAACCACTTTTGATGGTATTTCAGTACTAAATTGTGGAGGATTGCTCTGTACTACTTCTGTATTTCTAGCAGCTGCAACTCACACTGCCAAGCCAAGAGTCTGACGTCTGCTTTCCACATTCCACAGGGATCAAGAGATCATTCTACTGATCTAATGTCACTGTAGTTCAGCAGAAAAGTCAACTTTACTACAACCCTGGTCCAAGGGGATGATAAACAAAATGAGACAAAATAGGAGCAATGTGGATTTATTATGGTGATTTAATCAACCAAGTGTGTGTAAATTTTGACCTATTATGTGTCAATATTTTAACACACTCCTAACAAACTGCCTCTAATGACTCTTTCAAAAGAGATGACTTTAATGACCAAGGCTAGCAGGTGAGAGATTTGAATTTCAGTACAAGCACAGACTGACACCGACCTCTCCACATTTTCTCTCTGCAGTTCTGCATTTTAAACAACTTCAATATTTTTTATTTTATTGTAAAAGTAAAACAACTGTAAATGTAACTCTATCTTAATCAAAGCAACTTCATACCATTTATCTCAAGGTATCTAAGGCCAATTTTATAGCAAGCTAAAATTCCATATGAAACTCCTACAAAGTGCTTACATCAGTACAATCCATTCAACACACGCACACACACACACACACACACACACACACACACACACACACACACACACACACACACACACTAAAAGTTATACCACTCAGTTGAATCTTCTATCAACTGTCCTCTGAATATTCAGCTGTTTGTCTGTTTGTGATCATGTTGCTCATGCTCCCTTCATGACTATGCACCTCAACTTTTGACTTGTTAAAAAAATACATACTGGGAATAAAATGTTGACTGAGTACCCACTGAACCGTCTGAGCTTGTTTTGTTTGTTTAGTTGATAAAAAGTATGAGTGCTTGGTGTGGGGGAGACCTGGGGCCTCATGTACAAAGCATGCATATGCATAAAAACGTGGCACAGTTCAGATGCATAAAGAGTGAAATGACTGTGCCTCACGCCAACTTTGCCAGCTTCTGTTCCTTTGGCGACACTTAGAGGTGATGCTGGGAAAGTGTTATAATAAATAAAATGTAAAAGCATAGTCCTCAGACAGAGTGATGTGCACTCATAGACTCAAGAACAATTAACACTGATAAACATTAGCACACCCACATGTCTGCAATTGCATGAGGGGAAACAAAAGTATGCGCAAAGTGTTGCAAATTGGGTTGGTTGCCGTAATACAACAATTGGGTTGTTTATACAACCTAATTGGGTTGTTTATACAACCCAAGTGTCTGCAACCTGCGTCTCTGGAGCCTCATGCAGCTTTTTGGCTCCTCTGCAGTGGCTCCATGTGGCTTTAAAGAAATATGATTGAAATAAAAAAAATGTATATACATATATATATATATTTTTTTTTTCTTACTGAGGGTTTTGATGATTAATAAAACTGACATAAAATAAAATTGTGATTTAACATTTTGTCGAACCAAATATGCATCACATCTTGGAATAAAGCCTGCCACCTCCCTACTTCACCCCCTACAACATCAACAGCCCCCCAGTTTTCCTTTCATCTGTGGCTAACTAACCTCAAGTTTTTGCACCCCTGGTAAGATAACTAAACCAACAAAAAGACAAATCTGGAAAAAAAAGAGATTTTAATTCTGTGTGGATAGATTCATTTAACTGCCAACATGCTGGCTTAATATACATGCTGGCTTAATATACATGCTTGATACGTAGAAAAAAATTTTGCAAACAAAATATAATAATAATGAGTTGAGCAACTTTATCAATAAGCATGATCAAATTTATTCTTTTTTTAGTGCTACAATTTCATAACTTTGAAAAAATTCTTGTTTAGATAATTATTCAGTATATTCTGGCTATGTTTTAAATTTATACACCATGTTGTCTTTATAGTGAGGATAAGGTAGATTTTGTAGCTCCTGAGTGACTTTAATCCCGATGAGATTGGGCCAAACGGCTCCTTTGACAGTAAATGTTGCAGACCCCTGATATTATTATTATTATTATTATTATTATTATTATTATTATTATTATTATTATTATTATTATTATTATTATTATTATTATTATTATCTGATTAAATATATTCTCACACCAATAATGTAACAATAAATATTAAAATTCAAAATTTACAGAACACAAAACTATAAAAAAAACAAAATTTCCATAAAACCCCCCATTTTACTAACAAAATGTAATAAACAATGACCTTTGGAGTTAACACTTGGCAACCTTTAAGTATGAGTAAATGGATCCAGGCCAGTCTACTTGCAAGAAAGTAACTGGGTTTTCAGGAAGTTGACTGTAGAGGAAACAGTTCCCTCAAAGTTAAAAAAAATCTTGTTCTGGAAAAATTGCCAAGTAGGTGTACACTCATTCGGATAGTGTAAGTCAAACACGTAAAAACTTTTGAAACATGGATCCACAGCTGCGAGAGCCGTTTTGGTTTCGATCGCCTTGCCTGAGATAACAGCAAAGGCTTGAAAGCACAGCATCCCACCTGCAAGCAGAAGCACAAACGGGTGTGACTTGGATGATTCTGCTTGCTCCAAATACTCCACCATGTTAGTTCCGACCTATGATGAGAAATAACAGAAAAAAGGTAAGTATTTCTACCGGTGCAGAGCAATTGTCATCAGCTCTAGTGAAGCTCTTTCAACCCCCTCCCACCCTCATCAGCTGATTTAGTAGAGCTCTATAGGGAGAAGTGTGACACCCCTAAATTCAATGGCGTGTTCTGTTACAATTTATTCTGGGGCCAGTCTTTTTATGTGTGGTCTGCGGTTTATACATCCCACATTAGTTAAGTTCTTATGTGAAGTGTCTTTGAGTACCTAGAAAATCATGATATAAAATCAAACATTTGACATAAACAAACATATTAAATCAAACATTTGCTAAGCTTGTTATAAAATTGAAGCTGTTCAATGTGGCGTCAGCCTTTCTACAAACATTCAAATCATTCAAACTTTATTTAATTCAAAGCAGCTATTTAGTGTGGGTTAGGGTTATTCAAATATGATTAAAACATATCGTTAAGGCAGCAATTCAGTGTGGCTTAAGCTTGAAGCATTCACACATGCAATTTCTTCAAAAATCACTTCTCTAGTTAAGAAGTTCATTTCCATGACCAAAAAGTGAAAGAGAGCCTAGTTTCCATTTACCAAACTAAATTGACTTGCAGTGAAGTGACTCATAGACTTTCAACAGTAGTTCAGTTTCTGCAGGTTTCTGCTCTAGAAAACAGGCGCCAGGATACTATACATATATTTGAGTTTTGACATACCATGGCTGGAGTAGTAATATGTGGGAACTTGGCCAGGACTTCGGGAATGGATTTTGAGTGGTCGGCCCGTATCCATCCTGCCCTGTACTGACAGGTGTCACACATATATGCCTCCACCTGGGCGAGGGGCTGTGAGTTATTCGTTTACCATTCAGAACACTGCAAAGCTCGCTCTACGGATATGGTGGCTGCTGTAAAGTACAAAATAACACAGTGTTGTCAAATATAAATATTACATCAGACCATGCTAGACTAGACTATTTTCTTATTTCATTGACAAGACAGGGTTCCATAGGTTTGAAGTGATGCATACGTCAATCAATCAATCAATCAATCAGTCTTTATTTATATAGCGCCAATTCATAACAAACGTTATCTCAAGACGCTTTCCAAGCGTTAACAGGTCTAGACCTGTAAATGGTAATAAAATTTTATTAACAGAAACCCAACATCAAGACAAGATAAGAAGCCTTATCTCATCTTAACCCACCATGAGTACAGCACTTTGCAATATTTAGCAAGTTACAATGGCAAGGAAAAACTTCCCTTTAACGGGCAGAAACCTCGGACAGAACCAGACTCATGTTAGACAGACATCCGCCTCGACTGTGTTGGGATTAGAGAGAGAGAAGGGGGGGAGGGGGAGGGGCAGAGAGACAAAGACACAGGGAGACATAAACACAGAGTCCATATTTCTGTGTTGTAGAGATGATCACGGAGAAACTGTAACTGTAGGTAGCCGTAGCAGCTGGAGTCTGTCAGGTCCATGGCAGCAGGCCGTCCACAGCAACAATCCGAAGGAACCTAACAGACAAACTCAGAGACTCCCAGAGAGATCCATGGTTAATAATTTTAATGGGACATTAAGGTTAGAAGTTAGACTGACAGATAGAGAAGAGAGGGAAGCAGGAGCCTGTGTGTCAGTTCCCCCCGGACAGTCTAAACCTATAGCAGCATAACTAAGAGCTGGTTCAGGTCTGAACCAGCTCTAACTATAAGCTTTATCATAAAGGAAAGTTTTAAGTCTACTCCTAAAAGTAGAGAGGGTGTCTGCTCCCCGAACTTCAGCCGGTAGATGATTCCAGAGAAGAGGAGCCTGATAACTAAAGGCTCGACCTCCCAGACTACTTTTGTACGTGTGCCAACATTAATGCAGCAATTGAGGCAGTTTCGCAGAAAAACACAATGAATGGAATAACAGCTCTAAAGCCAGAGCAGAATTCTGCACAGAGGCTTAAGATGCAGCATTACATGCCACGTAAAAAATGTGACACCATAGAGGATACTTATCTAAAAGAACTAATCTAAAAAAAAAATATTAATAAATAAAAAAAAAAAAAAAAAACTGTAAATTTTTTAGTCATGTTTCTCCACATTTTTTTAAGAAGGTGAGACACCAACATCTGCACCATGGCAAGTCTCCCCTTTGTTATGATCAGTTTGTCTGTGTCCAGGCTCTGAACTATAGACCTGCCCTCAGGCACAGCAGAAAAAGCAACTCGGATATCCTGAAAGAAAACAGACAAAAAGGCAAAAAAAAAAAAAAAAAACTACATGCATTGCTGTTGTTCAACTCCAGAGCTTCCTGGAGGAAGCTGACACAAAAGTCATTTATCAGCTGATCAGTGCAACAGACCTATCAGAGCAGCTGGCAAATCAGGTCTGGGGGAGTGGTTAGGCAAACAGTGTGCCCAATCTGTGCAGGGCAATTCTTTACAGCTTTAAACAGAATTTAAGCTTTAAAACTTGTTCAATTCTTAAACTCAAACGCAGCCTCCCAACCCTCGTCAAATTTGGTATTGGGAGTGTGTCAGGTGGGCACACAGTATGTGCAATGTCTGCAGGTCCCTAGGAGTGTCGCCAGTGTGTTTTCTCAAAACTTTATTTCGGGTCAAAATTCTGGAAAATGGCCTTTTTTAAAGGCCAGTTTGTGGGGCAAAAAAGGACCTTTTTTCAATTGGGCAAAAAGCCCACAAAATTTGCAGGGAGAGCGCCGATACTCGCAGGGGGTCACCGTGAGGTCCCTGGTAGTGTCCCCAGTGTTTTTTCTTAAAAGTTGGTTTCGGACCCAAATTCTGGAGAAAGGGCCTTTTTGTCAATTGTGCCAAAAGCCCACAAAATGTGCAGGGATGTCTCCCATTCTCGCAGGGGGTCACCGTGAGGTCCCTAGAAGTGTCCCCAGTGTGTTTTCTCAAAAGTTGATTTCAGACCTAAATTCCAGAAAAATGGCCTTTTTCAATTGAGCCAGTCTGCGGGGCAAAAAAGTTCCTTTTTGTGCCCTTTTTTTCAATTGGGCCTAGAGCCCACAAAACAGTCAGGGAGATCGCCGGTACTCGCAGGGAGTCACCTTGAGGTCCCCAGAAGTGTCATGGTCATTGTGTCATTGACTTTGTGTGTATGTTGGCATTGGTATTTAAATTTGTTTTATTGATAGAATTAGCATCAGACTTAGGAAGTGAAAAAACTCCCCTAAGTCATCAGATAACTTTTCATCAAGAGTACCTGTGATGTACAATGACAGGATGGATGACTGATTTGGTAGAGTAGTAATTCTTATAATGCAGCCCATACCCATACAGATACGAAAATGCTTCACTCTTCACATCAGAATCATAGACTTTATAGCATAGTGTGTGTTAGTGCCCATGGCATGGCTAACTTGACCATCTGTGAAGGCTCCATTAATACTGAAAGGCACATACAGGTTTTGGAGCAACATTCAAGCCACATCTTTTTCAGGGACATCTCTGCTTATTTTAACAAGACAATGCCAAGACATATTCTGCACTTGTTACAACAGCGTGGCTTCATAGTAAAAGAGTGCAGGTACTAGACTGGCCTGCCTAACTAAACAACACAGCAAACATTCAGGATTTAATTGGGTTTATTTGGCACGATTATCCCATATTAGCATGTCTTGCAAAGGAATGATCCACAAATCTTTCAGTCTCTGACCATGTTACTGATGGCTGAGAATAATACAAAATGCAGGGACAATAAAAAAAAAGGCATGGTTGGTGCTACGGTTAGCACTGCAGCCTCAGAGCAAGAAGGTGACAAGTTCAAATCCTGGTTTGCCCAGTAGTCTTTCTGTGTGGAGCTTGCATGTTCTACCCTGTGCATGTGTGAGTTCTCTCCAGGTTTGAAACTCAGGTTTATCACTGGGGGTAATTTAACTTCAGTATTTTGGCCTGTTCATTTGTGATTTACAAAACTTACAAAGAGAATGCTGCTCTACGTTGTTACTACTTTTACTCTTCCATCCTTTTGGTTCTGTACATCTACAAAAATTTTTATATGTGCTGTGTAAAAATATAATGCAACTGACATTGAAATGTATTATTTTCTATATGATATCTGAAACAAACTAACTTCATCACAAAATGTGACAACATGTTTCTGCTCAAAATGAATTAACGTCATACAGAAGTTTCATGTCTAACATTGAATGTCTCTGTGGGCTTATTTTCCAGTCTTTGTATATGTTTGCACAAATACAGTGAAGTCCTTTTTTGTAGGACAATGTTAGCAAGATGTTTCGCTAATAGCTTCCATTTAGGTTCTTCTAGAAATATGTGCTAACGGTGCCAAAATTGGTGGCATGTGTCATGCTTACAGTTTGATTGGACACCTTGAAATGATCAGACAGAGAGGAGCAGTTTATCAAAGTTAAAAATTCCTGCGCAGTCCAATTATAGAAGAAAAGTGTTCAATAAATGTATTTAATAGATGCTGTATAGATGGTGGTATGCAGGAATATGTTTGCAGCTGTTTAAGCACTTAAGAATGTAATCCTTGACATTTTTTCAAGGTAGGAAGGTAGATCACTTTTTGAAATAAAAGAAAAAGAACAGTCATCTGCATCAAATGTGAAACTTTAAAATATCACAAGAATTTAATAAAATAGAAAAATGAGGAAAGGGTCGCATGATTTTAAAACAAACCTCTTTTGTTCCTTCTCTCCTTTAATTCATTTTCCTGAATAACGCAAAGGATTTAGACTCAAGTTGGGGATGCATAGATGCAACTTAAGGTTGATGAGATACACTCAGTGCCACTGTTGAGCCACCACACTTAAAAAAAAACAGGTGGGCCTCAGATTCTAAGGACTGTTGGCAGATATATACAAAATCATTTGGTTACTTTGAATCTGTTTGGAATTTTTGAGATTATTTTGGGGTTCTAGACCCTATATTAGGTATGAAAATTTTAAAAATAGAGAGAGGGAGAGATTGGAAGATGGCATGCACCAAATCCTGCCACAACTTGAAACTGATCCTCAATCAAACTAGCAAATATACATATTAACTGACTCTGCTAAAAATAATTTAAACACAGCTATTCTGTTTTCTGTTTGTTTGGTTTGAGTCCAAAGGCAGTGTGCTGAAGCAGTAAATTTTACACACAGTCTAGATTACTGACCGTTTTTATCTCTGCATCCAAAGCATCCCATCCATCTGTATCTTCTCTTTATTGCCCACAACCGGGAACCTGCCAAAGATTCCACTGTCTGCTTTTACTGGAAAGGGAGATAAATAAAGCCTGATTGGCTGTCCCATTGATTACCTGTCACATCCCTCTGTTGACAGGACTGATGCAAGAGGAACATCAGTTAGGCTGATGGGGATGAGTTTGTTTCTGAAGATGTGTGGTTGTGTAAGAAGGGCCCTCATCAAGCAGCCCACAGAGATAAATATGTCCACATTCAACACCAGACCTATCGATACTACTTCCACAAATTGTCTCTGGAACTCATCGTAATCTGTCTCCCATTGCACTGGTTCTAGCTATTAAATTGCACTTTTACTCAGAACAAGTCAGGCTTGGTCATCAATAAAACACATTACCACATGCCTCACAGTTAATTCACTTTATCAGCATAACTGTCTCAACGGTGAAACTCACTGTTTCCCAGATGTTTACATTTACAGTAACATTTGAGATGTACAGAGTAGCTGCATGATTGCACTCAGGTATCAAAGTTTGGCAATACAGACACACTCATAAGAATATTTCATATTTCTCCCCAAAGTATAAGGCTCAGATGCTACAAGATAGTGTCCACTAGATGGCGGTGCAGTATAACACATTTCCAACAACCAGGTTGTCTTCTCACACTGACTGGGCCTCATGCAGGGAGAAGATCCAACTACTTTTATGGGTCAGTTTCTAGGAATTCACACTCACTTGTTATATTTTTTAACCTGTGACTTATTGAATTAATTTTGTTTTGTTTAACTTTTGTGATACTAGCTAATTCAGTGATAAAACAATCCAGCACAAAGACTGGAGTGGAAAACAGTCTAATTCAAATAACAGCTTTGCAACGATAGTATCTGTAATATAAACGGATCTCTGTTTCCTTTAGAGCAATAATATCTGAATTTTTAATAAATGTGACGTCAGTCTGTTGTATAAAATCAGAGCAAATCCTTCTACATGGCATTCCCTTTAAAGTAAAGAGGCCTAACTGATTGTTCTTCTTGTAAGGTATGTTTGCTGGATCAATTTTTATTTAGATTTCTCAATACTTTTTTATGGCTCTATATTAATACGGTTAAAGCAGAAGTGAATGCCTTAAGTGTGTTAATATAGTCATTAAAACACACCTTATTCTTTGCCTTAAGCATTTTAATCTCATTAAACTCAAAGTCACTGTTTTATCCTTTTTGAATTTGATTTGTTTTCTTTTAAATATATCTACTTTCAAATTGGCCATGCATTAAGGGCAAGATATATTTCACATTAAAATAAGTCACCCGAGATTTTGATTGGCCAGTCTGTTGCACACCACCATAATGTGGAGAAGCGCATTTTGACTCCAATTTTCTTCTCGGTTTCTGTCTTTTAACATTTTGGTTAATTTATATAATGAGGAATTTTTTACTTTTTTTGCGATGTATGAAGCGATTTTTTCCCGAGTAGCATTTTTTAGCATTAGGCAACTTGATCATTGAAAGCTTTCACTGTATTTGATTGGGTCGATAACTCTCCCCACGGGGCAGCAGGCATAAGGCCAAATAAAGCTCTACCTTTTTTTTTTTTTTAACGCCTCGGAGCTCTGTACTGTAACAGTGAAGAGCAGTGACTTTTAACACTGTTCGGCTTATTTTCTAGACCTGTGTGAGACATATGAATACATTAAATGACCGAGCTGAACACATTTTCCCGACATTTGTCAAAAACGCAGAAGGCGTGAAGTTTTTCCGTTTCATGTTTTTTTTATTATTATTATTTATCTTATTTTATTTTTTATGGAATTGTTGCCTTTTTCTTAACTCAAAATGTTTTTAAAGTGAGTTATTTTTATTATAAAAAATGTTTTATAATGGACCTAAAATATATAAAATGAGATGATAAATCTAAAACATTTACTGCTATTTGATAATATTTGGATTAATAAGTCATCATCCCAGAACGTCCATATTCAATCCTTCGGCTCTTTTATTTAGGCAGCAGACAGGTTTGGACGGACAAAGCAGTGATAAATATCCCTGTTGATCACTTGATTGATTACCATCCTCAAAGGTCACGCGGGTGCTGGTAATTTCCTTGTGCCGGAGGCTCCCTTTTCACTTTCAGTCTGCTCCCCACATCCGTACAGATCATGTTATTTTTAACCCATTAAAATCTGAATAAACCCTTCTTCTAAGACACTAAAATTAACAAAAAAAAAATCTTTTCATTGAAAAATTATCCACTTTAATAGTGTTAAATGAAGCTGCTTCGTCAAGCAGCAATTTATGTGAATGCTTAGAGTGGAAGACGCGAGACGAGCTTTTTAGTACACACTTAAAACTGTGGGGGTCTCGAACCCAATTAATTTCTAATAATTACAATCCATAAGGCTGTGGGGATCCGTGCGCCGTTCTGCCCTGCCCCCAGGTTCAGAGTATCATAATAAAATAAAATATGAGTCGAGAAAAAGCAGAGGAGGGAGAGGAGACGAGGAGAAGAGAGAGTTATTGCGGTGAATGAAAACTGTTTCCATTTAGTCTAATTGAGCGCGCCGTCTCTCTCTCTCTCTCTCTCTCTCTCTCTCTCTCTCTCTCTCTCTCTCTCTCTCTCTCTCTCTCTCTCTCTCTCTCTGTTCTGCGCCACCTTCCCAGGCGTTGTGAAAAGGCGCAACCCACTTAATAGCACCGTTTATGTCATTACAGCAGAGGAAGAGTGAGGTAGAACCACAATAAAGTCTTAATATTAACCCCTCTTAGCTTGGATATTTAAATAAGGAGCCATGTTTTAGAGGTGTCTCTGTTTACTTGAGTTATTTTTTGCGTCTTTAAACGTACATTTTTGAGGAGAAACTACAGTCTAGAATATATTGTCATAAAAGGTTTTGGTGTTTCGTTTGCCAGATTTTCCGCGTGTGCTCTACCGTGTTAGGTTTTACTTTTGCTGGGGTTAGCCCTTCATTTTGGCATGATGTCACGACTTTGATCAGTTTCAACACAATTTAGAATCGATTGCTCGAGTTCACGACCCATTAAAGAGTTCATCTGCAAGGTCAGCATGATCTCAGGCGGATCTAATTAATAGCCAATTACTTTAATTATTGGTTTGCTTTATTTGGAGACTTGGAGGGCTGTACCGTTATATTATAAATACTTGGGCTAATGTGTGGATGCAGTTTGACTGGATTTTTTTTTATTTTATTTTATTTTTTTTCGTAAACGTGGGAATCGAAAAGGAAAATCTGGTACCAAATCATCAATAGCTTCTTTGTCTTTTTCTGATATATGACTCAGTATCTAAATATGCCTCAATAAAATGTTTATGTGATAACAGCAGACAGGCAGGGATTTTATGGACTTTCAGTCCCTGGATGCCATGCATTTATGAGTGTAGCCTTTTTTTTTTTTTTTTTTTTTTTTTTTTTTTTTGCTTGAAATCCTAAACGAAAAAAGGAGAAAAATGTTTCGCCCTCTGGGATAAAGGCTTACTTTTTCCAACCTTGTTATGATCATTTTCTTCTCAAGTTAAAGCAAGTAAAAAAAAAAAAAAAAAAAAAAAAAAACTCGGAGCATGCAGCAGAAATAAATGTAGTACTTAACGAACGCCTGAAATAAGCATTAATACTAAGCACGTAACATATTGTTAATTGTCAGCACAAAGAGAGAAAAGCTGGACACTCTTATATTAGAGCTGTCAGTCGGTTGCCAAGCAGGAGAGGGAGGGGGAAGTGTTTCATTCTGTTGTAGTGTCTGGTATAATGGTTAAAACGCAGTTAAAAGCTATATGCAGTGATCGCAATCCAAGCAAACACTGATGAATGTGATTTCATTTAACTAGGAAGGTGTGCAGTGAGGATTAAGGATAAGGATCGTTACAATTGACAGTCATGCCGTGATACAGGTTGCGAAGTGCACTGCAAAAAAAATATCCGTCTTCGGGGCTTCTTTGATAGTTCATGAAATGTTCTCCAAACATTTACCTTTTTAAGAAGCAGTGAGAGGTGCTATCCTCATTGCATCAGGGGATAAACTTTTTTTTTTTTTTTTTACAAAGCTTGCCGTCGATATATATTTTTTTCTAGTTGAACAATATTGCTTTTATTAAACAAAACCTTTTCCCCGATTTTTCAAATGACGAACGATTATCATAAAAATATATTTTAAAAAAAAATCAGAATTTAGACGGGTGCATAACTTTCCACATGCGCTAAATAAACGACAAATCTTGTTCCATGGCTTCAGCAGCATCAGATTTTTTCTTTTAACAGCGCGTCCCACTTTCTCTTTCTGTGATCACAGGAAAGTGTGAAACCAGTGGAGATGTCCGCGATTCACGCTTCTTGATCGGATCAGGTTGATATCAAAGTGATAAATCGTTCCAAACTTTTTCTGGCACTTGCTGCCGGCAGATTTCGGGGCTGTGCGCATGTGCGAAGGTGTCCAGACTGACAATGCTGGAGAGATAGCGCGTTTGGATTGAGAGAAACCCAGAGAAAAAGGACAGAGAAAAAACAAAAAGGAGGAAAAAGATCCCAGAAAAAATCCAAACAAACCCACGCCGAGAGACTGGCACCATGAGGTCCAAAGGCAGGGCACGGAAACTAGCCACGAGTAGGTGCAACATCCCTTTCTTTTTTCCTTTGCAAACATGCCATCTTCTATACCTACAGGCTGTCGCGGTTATCACTACGTTTATCAAGAGTTTCTGCAACGGTCAAATTTCCTCCAGAAGACGATAATCCTCATGTTCTTCTGTTAAGAGGGACTACACGGGGAGATTGTCGCGGAGGAAAAGCAAAGAATCAATGTCACGAGAGGAGAGTTAACTTTTAAAGTTTGGTGAGCGATGGAGGAACTTTGTGCAGGGCGTCCGCTCTAGCTTTGGACTTTCTGCTTGCATGTAGTGGGCGCTGTAGTTACTGTGGTGGATGGTTGTCCTCTGCATCGGTAGTCGTGTTGCAGTCGCTGCACGCTGCTGCTGTGGGCTGCCGGTCACTTCAATGTGCGGGGAGAACTTGGAAAAGGCAGGTTGATGGAGAGAAAAGGTTAGGATGTAGAGGCATGTTTCGGGGAGTAGGACTTTTTCTTTATATATGTATTTGGATTTTGTTAATGTATGTCATGCAGTTCGTTCCGAGCTCTCGTTTGTGCGTCATGATGGTTGATCGTTAATTTATAAGACTCCCTAAAATTGTGATTTAAGGCTTCGTTCTTTTATTTCTTACGTGCAAGAATGTCGCGTTCACAGACTGCAGGGACAACTTGGATCTTGCAGGAGACAGACGTCAAAGCGTGTCATTAAAGTGTATTTATGACAAAATAATACTTTAAAACAGCAGATGTTTTTCAGTAGATACCTGCAATATCTAAAAACTCGTCATCCAATATTTTAATTACTTGGAAGACATCAATTTTAAAGTTTTTGCAGGGGAAGGATCAATGGGGCTGTTCATACATTGATTAATCTGCTAAATGACTGCAATCATTTTTTTTTTTAAGCTGCTTAGTTTATGTTTTGCGAAGAGTGGAGTTCTTTGCTGGGGGTGGGGTCTACATTTATATCCCACAGGTTTTTGGCAAAAATGAGAAAAAGGAAAAGTCAGAATCAGAATGTGACGGGCCTATAAAATTCATGCAAGTTTGCAGTAAAGGATTTCCTTATCCTGATTCCTTATTGCCATGACATTTAGAGTTTCAGTTTGGTGACACTGTTTCTTTTCAGTTTTGCACTCGTGTGCCTGTATTTTTTCCACACAAATAGAGCCAATTTAAGTAAATAAAAACGCGTTTTAAAAGCTGTAATAGTGGAATAAATGTACTGAGCATTAATAAGCAGCAGGTTGTAGGGAGGGGATTACATGATGTCACTTAAAGTCACTCAGTTTTCAGGGACACACCGGGATTTTTTTAATCAGGCCTTTAGCTAAAAGGTTAAAATAAAAAAAAGATTTAAGAAATCAAAAATATTATGAGTCTTAAAATGAGGAAGTAGGCTATACAGGGATGAACACACACGTGCTGTCCCCTCCATCAACAGGAAAGCAAACACTTGATTTCTTTGTCGCGGCCTTCGAGGTCTCTTCATTGTAGCGCACAACTTTGTTCCACTTTAGAGTTCGTTTACACAAAGGGAACACACAGCAACTGCACCTCCTTTTCTTTACTCTTCCAACCAGTACAGTTGTGCTGTTCTTAACGAGGGATCTTTCCCTCATATTTAACGACTGTTATTTTCAAGATAGGAGACGAAAGTTTCTGCACTTGAAGTCAGACCAGGGGAATGTTCAGGGGTCCCTGGAGGAGCGGGCCCGCTCTGGCCCCTGGCCAGGTCTGCACAGTGTCAACAGTGAATATTTAAATTCCCAGACCCCTCATAAGAGCTCGGCTGGTAAATGCGTTCAGTGTGTGCCTCCTGCCTGTCCGGAGCAGTCGTGTTAAAACGGGCATGTAGGGGGGGCTCCTTGCAAAGCAGCCGTGTGATAAAAAAAGGGGGTGGATACAATAGAAGAGGTGATGGAGAGGTGGTAAACGTGAGAGTGATTGATGGAGGTTGACTGATTAGTCCGCACGTCCAGATGTAATGCGGTGCGCCACAAAAACGCACCCCTGCTTCCCAAATAAGTGAAGCCAAGGCGTTAAGGCCGCACCCGCGGTGAGCTGAGTTGGGGGAGAGGGGATCCGAACTAGTTTTGTTTAGGCCCCAATTAAAGGCCCGCATTTGAGTCACTATTGAAAAATAACCCTTAACATGCTCATTGGGAAAACTGTTAGGAATACCCCGACAGTTACACTTACGATAAATAAACAAGTTTAACTAAAAGTGATTTTGAGTTTTACAGACCTCTAGAACGTTAATACTTTAAAAATGTTTCTAACACGGTTAAAATAATATGAACCTAAAGGAAAAGTTCCATTAAAATTATTTGGAAGCTTAACAAGAAGCAATGGAGCATTTAAATCTTTTAAATGGTGTCCCGAGGCACATACTACAATTTGATAATCATTTTTCACTCTGACCACAATATTTTGTCAGGCATCACTCATTGGTTTGCCTGGACTCAAAATGAGACTCGTTTTACTTACTGGATTAATATCCTAAAAAACTAACACCTTTCATTGGCAGATGAGACGCTGTTAGTGCGCGTGCGTGTGTGCGTGCAGCGGGGTAACAGAAAGAACAGGGAGGAAGAGAGAGAGAGAGAGAGAGAGAGAGAGGCCTCACGCGCCTCGTTGTCACGCTGTCTGTCAGCGCCTCTCCTCTCCGCAGCCGAGAAGCGCGTCGTCCTCCTCACATTGTGCAATGGGCCATGCATCTCGCGTTTGTCTGGCGGAGCTCATTAAAACGGTTAATAGATCGGCCCATTTAAAAGGTGAGGGGAGCGGGCCGGCGCGAGGAAAATGAAATAGAGACCCCATTAAACAGCCCTTGACGTCCCGGAGCAGTGCTCTTTGCCTGCGCTCTGCTTGGTGCCAAAGTTCCGGGGACAAACGTCCCATTTTGCCTTCCATAAGAGAGTGGGTCAAGAATCCCAGAGGCCTAGAGGTGAAACCCATCCTCTCAAACGTCTTTATCTTAATAGTTTTAACTTACTTTTGATGCACAGAGACCTATTCATTTTTTTTTTCGAGTTAAAGTTTCTTAGCCAATAATCTGAAAAAAAGGAAAATGTTGAACACTTTATTAAAGAGTCTCATTTATTTAGAAAAAGATCACAAACTTTCTTCAGTTTTTTCTTTTTTCTTTCTCTTTTTGTTTGTTTCAGACAAGCAAGTCCCTTGAAGTCTGTGATAAGGATTTAAATGAGTCCCCAAGCTGTTTTGGAAAGATGACATGTTGTTTTTTAACAGTTCATGGATGTTTAGTGAATTTGTGTCCCAGATAAAATAATGAACACATTCATGAACAAGTAACACAGCTGCTGCTTTTCACACACATCAAACCCTCACACACTTGCACTGATATTGATGTGTTATTTACGTTCTGAGATACCAGTGTGTTTGTGCTAGTGATTTTGGGTTAGTAAGGTCAAATGTGACCCAGGCCCTCTCATCTATCAACGCCCCCATCTGTCCAACAAGTCATCTACTTTCCTCCTCCTTATGATGCCAGAGCCCCCCCCCCAACCCCGGTCCTTTTGGAGGGTCTCTGATGTTAATGAGTGGTCCAGGACTCTCTCTCTCAAGGCTGTAAACAGAGCTGATGAGGTTAGTGGTGAGTGTTTACACTCTGTTGTCACCTGCTTGAAGGATGGCCCCTGTCCCAAGCAACAAGGGGGCTTCCAGACCTCATCAGGGTCCCTTCCCGGAGGCCTGACACAGCAGCCCCAAGGGCCTCTCTCTGTTTCCTACTCCCTCTGTCCATCCAACCCCCCCGCTCTACTCCACCTCAGTTCATGATCTGCATGAGGAGTTGTATCACAACTGCACAAAGAAAACTGATATTTTTTTAATCTCACCCTCATGGCATCTAAAAAGTGAAAGTGTGAAGTTGTAGAGTTACATTGATGGGCGAGGCCGTAGTGTTTTGATGTTGATGGTGATGTGTGTGTTGTTGTTGTGGGGGTCGTTGTGGCGCAGCAGCCCAGACAGGGCAGTGTGGGAACACCAAGGGATAGATGGAGGGAGGGGAGGACGGGAGGTGGGTGTGCAGCAACATGTCAAGCCTGGGAACTGCTGTGTGTTTACCACAGGGAAACGGTACCAACACAGAACAATGAGTGTGCCTTACCCCTTCTAAATAAAAAAAGGCATTTCAGCTTTCTTCTCTCCCCCTAAAGGTCATAGAGTTAGAGATAGGGAGTCCACACAAAGCCTCCAGTCTGTCGGCAGTCCTGTCTGGCCCAGTACGGTGCCAAGGCTGAGGTCATTATCAACAGTGCAGTCCCAAGCTAAGCATATTTTTATAGATTCTGTGCGCGTGTGTGTGTGTGTGTTTGCAGGGTAGTTGTGCATGTGTATATCAGCCTAGTGTGTATTTGTGAGCTTCAGAGCTCATGCAGGAAACAAAGGCGCTCTGCAGAGCATGAGGTGCAGTCGTCAAACGTGTGACGTGCCGCCATTTTCTCATCACAAATTGCTCGCAGATAAATTACATTTTGCTGAGTTGAAAAGTTTACTCAGACATCAAACTGATTTGTGAGTCGTTATGATGTCTGCGGAGTTATAATGTCAACAGATTGCTGATGCTGCGGTCTGTCTGGGCTATTAATGAGGCGCTGTGAAGTTAGCGCTCCTTGGCATGCTTTGAGAGGAGATGTCTGTTAGCTAATTAAAGAAAGTCAATCATTTTATACTTCAATCAATTACCTGAAGCAGGTGGTAGAAACAGGGCCCGACACTCTGGCCTCATGTCTCACAACAGCTAACTACCCAAAGTCACTTTACTACATTGTTGAGAGCTTTTATGGGGCGGGAGGATAAACAAAAGCTATGATGTGAATTTACTTGCTGCCAATCTGTGTGATGCACTCAACTCCAGAGCACATCTATTTTTTTCATCAGTTGCATATATCTTATTCATGTTTTTAAATAATGACATACATTTTCTCCACTTCTGGCACGTGTGCTGAAGTGACATGTTTTGGCATGTCTGCTGTTCTAGTTTCAGTCAGTAAGGGTTGACCTAAGAAATACTGTTTTGCTTTGTTTCGACCTCACACACTAAAGGGAGAACTTAGCTATAAACAGGAATAACCCAACAATCGCCTCGTGAATGTGGTGATAACAGTGTGTTCCAGCTCTGCTCGGGGATCTCCCTGGGTGGAACAGACTGGCCTGAAGGATGGCAAGGGTGAGGGAGTGAGGGAGGCACCGGGAGAAGAAAGAGACGTTTCAGGGGGTGAATCAGGCCATCAGGTCATGCCCATCTGTAGCTGATCAGGGGAGGAGGGAACAGAGCAGACAGGTGCGTGTGTTTGTGTGCTGTGTGCAGGGGATTCCTGTACACCTTTCATCTCAGCCACAACACACACACACACACACACACACACACACACACACACACACACACACACACACACACACACACACACACACACACACACACACACACACTAACTCTCCACCCTGAAGCTCATTAAGCACTGACCTCTCACCCTCACCGTGTGGGAGAGAAGATGTAATGATCAAAGCTTAGGTCTTCCTGAAGAAGTTTGGGCTCCACCAAATTTTCCTGATTGGATGTGATCACAACTGTCCCGCCAAAACAGTGATGCTTTACTACATCTCCCCCTGGGATTAATGAAGCATTTCTGATTCTGATTCTTGCAGTGAGAGAAACAAAGTGATGAAGCCAGGAAGGGACAGTGAGGTTAATGCACTGTAAGAATCAAATACATACTGTTTTATTGCATAACTTTTGGGAGAAGTCTGTCTCAGCTTTTTTTTTTATTCTAATCAGATCAAGGTTCTTTTAATGAAATTTGTAGAAATTTGTTTCAAATTTTTAAGAAGACAGACATTGTTGAGCAAGTGTCCTATATCCAGTTTTCAGATGTCAATCTTCTTTCCTCATCAGTCCTCCCACTGCTCCACTCCTAATCCCATGTCTGAGGAAAGGAAACACCATGTCCCTGTCCTCTGAGATCTGTGTTGATGACTTCCTTACTGAGCATGTGTGTTCTTGTATCAACCGTGCACCTCCTGTGTGTCTGTGCACGCGTGTTGTTGGTCAGCCAGGGTCGCAGCGGAGGAAAGAATGCAGCCGTGGAAAGGAATGCAGGGCTGATTAGCGCTGCTTACCTGTAAGTGAACTGGACGTGCCGGCGTGTGATGAGACCGAGGAAACAAGGGAACAATAGGACAGTAGAGATTCCTTTCCACAGTGCATTCCAGCGATCCTGCAGCCGGGGCCCCCTGCTCGGAGCTTTGATGAACCCTTCTCACAGCTTCCTGGGATTGTCGCTCCTCCACAAACACAAAAACATGAAGCGGCCGGTTAGCGGGGCCAGGGAAGAGAGAGCGCGGCCCTCCTCAGGATGTCCTGTTTTGATTAGCGTTAGCATCCTAAATACACCATAGAAATATTATTCTAACACGGAGAAGAGCTTTAGCAGTGACACATCCACTTCTTTCCACCGAGTGTGACCTCCAGGGTCAGATACACCACAATGAGCCAGGAATCAAAGAGGTGCTGCTCACCCAGTGATCCAGCTGAGGAAATCATGTGAGGAAAACAAGGCGATAAAATGATAAAGAGAGGACTCAGGATCTGCAGGTGGAAGTATGTCAGGCCAAGTCTTTCAGAAGTTTCTAAGAAACATCTGACACTTCTGGATTTATCTGAACAAGAACACAAGAGGAGTCTTTTGGGTCAGGAAGAGATAAGTGCAGGAAAGGATGTTCCTTCATGACTGAAAGAACACATATTAAAACGTCAACTGGACGATTATGCCAAAGTGATCATTGTGTGTTGAAAAAAAAAGTGTATTAAAATAAAACACAAAATACAATACCAATTTATTATATAAATGACAAGTTATTTCTTTTTCACAATTTTTTTTTTCTAAAAATGTCATTCACAGCCAAAAAAGAATTTGGTCATAAGCCGAGATTAGAAACCATCATCTTACAAAACAAGAATTCAAACTCCAAAACAGCCAGATTCAAAGACTACAGCGGCTTTTATTGCAACAATATTAGCCGATTTCACTTGGCTTACATCCTGACTTCACTAAAGATTTTGTGCTTTAAATTACTTTGAGTATTTTCGGCACTTGCTCACAGTGTCCTCTTTCAGCAGCTCACACTACATCTTTTACCCGTCTCCTGTGGAATCAGAGAGCAGCGAAGCATTGCAGCATGGTTTGTTGTTTTGCTGGTGCTTGAGGGCTTTAGTTTGACAGGAGGGCACCACTTTGTTCACCTCAGTGTCCAGAAGGGACCCCTAGGGGCCTTCTGGGTCTGGACGTCTCTGTCAGGGCTGTTGCAGGGCTGGGGCAACGGGGGGCCCCGCTGCTTACTGGGTCAGTGGACAAGCTAATCGATTTTATCTCCGTTTCACACACCGCGCCAAGCCCCTACTGGCCTGATATTCACTGTTCAGAGGATTTCACTCCTTCCATCTCTTGTCGTTTTTTCTCAAGTTTCTACTCTTGCTCTCCCACTCCATTTCTTGCTTTTCCTTGTTTATTTTTCTTCCACATCCCTTTACTGTCTCTCTCCCTCACTCTTTCTCTCTCTCCCCTGTCGGAGGGACATTTTAAATTTAGCCTCCATGCCCGATCTTGTGCTGGTGGGCAGGAGGAGGCGGCCTTTTTTTTCTCAGCAATTCCTTTGGATGAAGCGTTGGAACAAGGGAATGAAAGCTTTGGGAAAGGTTTGGAAACTTCCCATTCATCAGTGTAAGGAGATACTGCGCTGACAGTTAGCAGACGGCCAGCCAAGTACAACACGGGACAGCCGCGTGGGCCCGCTGCACTCGGCTCAGCAGACAGACAGACAGAGCAAGAGCAGACCAAACACCCCACTCATCTCTGTTCAGGGACAGAACATGTGTTTGCATTTAGGGCATTATTCTCTTTCTCATGGAGTGTGAACAGTAGAATAAGTGAATGATTATGGGTGCAATCATAACTAATACGGTAATAGAGAAGAGCAGGGGGCCATGGAGTTTAGCACCATAGACAAATAATGATTAGAGATAGTGCTTTGTAAGGAGCAGAGCAAACTGTGATTTGATCTTTTATCTGTGGATTCTGTTACAAATGAATGCTCCTTTGACTTTCCAAAGTCCCTTGAGTAAACTGTGCATACGTGTTTGTAAGTTATTCAAACTTCTTTATTAGTTGATGGGGTGAGATTCTAAATTAAAAGTACAAAGGTTTTTCTTTCCATCTCTGATACAGCTGCAGTCGGACTAGACTTCTGTACAGATTTCAAACAAATTATTAATAATTTCTGGTTGACAACAATACTAACATGCAGAAAAATACATAAATAGCCCTAAATTTACAAACAGACAATAATATGTTGAACAACATAAAATTAGTGGTGTAGTTAGTTTAGGTGGGACATAAAGTCAAGATCAGCTGACAGAACATCAACATCAGCCCCCTATTGCTGCTGCTCTCCCTGCCTTGGCTTTCCATGTATGCACATGAAAAAGCAAAAGTGTGTGCTCTACACAGCTCAGACTTTGGTATCAGAAAAGAGCCATGCTGCCAAATGGAAACAACTATTTTTTTTTAGAAAAATTCCTGACTGAAATTTATTTACAATGAACCTCAATAGTGTGCAAACCAAACTCACTTGTTTGCAGCTTACCAAACTGCACTGGTTTTATGTAGTTACGTGATGTGACCACAGCTTGGTTTCGTTTAGGCACCACTAGGTTAGGGTTAGGAAATGATCATCGTGTTGACTTAAATAATTTGCCATATTTTTAGGGTGGTTTCACAGGGGGCACGATGGTCCTATGGGTGAAAGAGAACAAGCTGTGCTGTGACAGCTCAGGGGCGCACTGAAGTAAAACTGCTATTTCCTTCATAACTACCCCAATCTAGGCCAAATATGGCTTTCTCAGTGAGGCCCATAAACCTAGCCCTTCTCTCTCTTACCCTCTCTCTGCAACCCCCTGTCAGCCTTTACAGCAGAGCAGAATCCCTGCATGCCCTTAGGGGTCGTAATACATGCATGAAAGTGAAGATTTATGTGCACCCATAGTTCACCTACACATGTTTGAATATTTATCCATCCTTAAATGAAATTTGGACCTAAAGAGTCACATACATACATGAGCATGCACCTGTGCAGGCTAATCTGGGATGGGACAGCCTATTGTGACGGTAGAGCAGGGTGGACATTGCAGGTGCAGGTCTGTGTCTCTCTGCCCAGCCATCAATCGCTGCCATCTGACAGTTCAATCTACGAAGGGCCGAGCGGAGCAGCCGGCTGGCTACCAGGGCAGGTCATTACTGAGCATGGAGGCAGCCAATCGCATCAGCGATCAATGACAAAGGCTGGAGAAGGGGAGAGTGCAAAAAGTGAGGGAGAAGTAGAGGGAGGCAGTGTTGAGAAAGATAGAGGGAGAGAGAGGCATGAGGAGGCAGAGATGTAGGGATGAAGGGAGGGGTACGGCGGGATAAAGGTAGTTATGCTGAAGGTCAGTTCTGAGTTGTGGAGTGGGTGACAAACAGGCTGTCAGCTGCAAAGAAATGGAGATATTCATCTGATGCTGCGAGACAAAAAATATGGCCCCTTGCATGTGCAGGCACATAAATGCACACAGACACAGTCATTGCCATAGCAGCTTGATGGAGAATGCAGCAGGAGAATTTAATGTGAGCTATTGTTTTATGAATTCCATACACAAGGTGTTGGCAGTCTGCGCCGCCCTTTTAGTGGTCAGTTCGGGCTGCGCTGCAGTAAAAGTAATGACTGGCTGTGAATAAAAAAAATCAGTTCATGAAAACGCCACAACTCCCCTGTGGCTCCACCTCTGCTGCCCACCACGATACCACGGGAACAGCTGCCACGGCGATGTCCATCCAGCAGTGTTTACCAAGCCCCAAGAAGTCAAACACAGAGGGAATTCCATACGCTTTACAACATTAAGTATATTTCATAACCCAGTGGATGTCATTTTCACTCTCTAGCCCATGTTTTTCCTTGAACTTTTTTTCTGCAGTATTGAAATGGGGATAAATTGATGTTGTGGGAGACTGTATTTGGCTGGGGCTCTGATAGAAAAACAAAGATCTCGTTTTCTTCTCCCCTGTGGCCTAGAATAGCATTACTGGTCGTTTATCCTGCACTATCTCTCAGCAGATCCACTGGCCTTCTCTCCCAGAACACACACACACACACACACACACACACACACACACACACACACACACACACACACACACACACACACACACACACACACACACACACAAAACATTCAAGCATGGACACCACTGAGTGATGATGAGTCATTACAGAGAGTGTGCCCTTCGACCTCCTCCAGTCTTTATGGATCACTCTCTGGTAGAACCATATTCCCTAATGCCAAGTTCCTGTCCATCTGCCTGCCTGTCTGTCAGACAGTCAGGCCCCTTAGTGTCTCTCTCTTCTCTCTCTCTCCCTCTCATACTCTCCCACTTTCCGTCTTCTCCCCTGAGTTTCACACACCAGTTCATCCCAGACATCTCTTTCTCTGTTTATTTTCATAACATACAGGGAAAATATCTCCCTTTCCCATTACCAAATGTTTGAATTTGATCGTTTTCATGTATTCCACTGTGAAAATAATAAACAGAAGCGTTGATTTGTTCAGAGGCCATTTTAGACTAACTTGAGCAGGGTGTGGTTAATATATCAGATCTATTTACTCTTACCTACTTTAATATCAATGTTTAGATTGGCATGCATAATACATCTCTTTACATGTAAGTGCTTTCCCTCCATACATTTCCTGACTTGCATACAGTCCTGATAATTCCTTCACAAAGGAGCAGAGCATCAAGAGGAAGCAAAGAGAAGGAGTCAGATTGTATTTCTACACATCCTCTTCTTCTTCTCTTGGTTCTTTTGTAAATTCAATACTACCTCTATGTCAAGGGTATTCTGTGTTGATGGGACTGCTGTTATGTTTTTTTTTTTTTGTGGGTGCTAGCATTTGATCGTTCTCTCCACAAATTAAATTTGTTCAGCCTGATTTGATCAGTTGCAGCAGCGTAGCTGCGTGCAGGCAGAAGCAGATAAACCTTCAATACAATAGGAGTTAAAATGGTTGTTTTTTTATTTTTTTTTGGTGAGAAACTCTATTACAGGTGTGCTGGACCACGGGCTCCACTGCCTCTGATAAAATGCTCTTTGGGTGTTAATGCAATTCTGATTATGCTATTCCTGGGGACTGGCAACCACTGGGAATTTAAAGCTGGCTCTGAGAGGAAGAAAACAAAGTCAGGATCGAAACTGTAATTTTACAATAGTGGGAACTTTTAAGGGCACTCCCTGATGTAACATGGTAATCTCTTTTAGGACACCGGAGAGTAATGCTGTATAATTTTGGTGATGTTAGTATAGTGCATGTGTCTTGTAAGCTGGTATTCCTTTAACAGGGAGGCTGTATAACATTATGCCAGGTAGGGAAAGGCATTTGAGACATGACAGCCGATAAAAACAACTAACACATCTCTGTTTGGCCGAGGCTTTCTTTTAAGAGAAGAGTGTTGTGATTAGGGCTGCGACTAACAATTAACTTCATGATCCATTTAATCTATCGATTATCCTCTTGATTGATCGAGTAGCTATTTGGTCCATAAAATTTCAGAAAATGGGAAAAAAAAAATGCTTTTCTGAGTCCAAGATGACATCATCAAATGTCTGGTTTTATCCACAAACCAAGGTTATTCAGGAGCAAAGAAAGCAGAAAATATTCACATTTATGAAGCTGACATCAGAGAATTTGGACATCTTTTTCTTAGATAATTACTTTAACCAATTAATCAGTCATCAAAATAGTTGACGATTAATTTAGTAGTCAGTTAATTATTGATTAATCGATTAACTATTGCAGGCTTAGTTGTGATTCAAAGGGCCGGCACAGTGAGGTTTCATGTGACAAGAACAAGTCTGACTTGTGTTGACAGCTTGTTGAAATTGTTGCAGTGCATGGTGTCAAAATCCACTCCTGACAAAGCCAGGCTTTTATCCCACAGTTTGCACCAGATGTGATGTGTCTTTTTTTCAAATTTATTGTTTTACTTTTTATGGTTTGCTTATTGAAGAACACTTTATGGGAAGATTAGCCACAGTAGTCCCTAGATTTACACTCCACCGAAAATAAAGCTGACCCCCAAAACAAGTGACCCTTTCCATCTCCTCCAGGGCACAGAGTCATAGTGCATGCTAGCTGTTACACCATCAGAGGCCCCCAGATCAAATACAGGTATGATTTATGTCTGCTGTCCCAGCCTTCACACTGTATGTTCTCCTGCATCCAAGCTTTTGGCCAAATCCAACAGCAGCAGTAATTTGTCTCCTCACATGTGTAGGAGGCAGAGGGCGAAGGTCGGAGAAATGAAAATGACCAGACCTGACTTAATTGTTGTATCTATTTGTGGTTCGAGACAGGATGTCTGTCTGCAAGTCTATCTGTCTATTTGTCCATCTGTCTCGCTTCAGTCTCGGTGCCATGTTTTGTGTCACTGGGCTGAGACCCTCTGGCTGCAGACAGCCATCATAGGCACTGATCTGATCCAGCAGGGGTGCAGGGTTCACCGAAGAGATCTGTCTAAGCCAGATAGCATCATTATCACAACACACAGCCTGATGGAAAAGTTGTCCTTGGCTCTTCTCACCATTATCCAGACTCATCAAGCTCACAAAACTCCAAACAGAAAGGAAAGAAAAAAAAACTTCAACAGATATAAGTGTGATTTTTTTTGTCAATTTTTTCCCCCAAGTATAACACATGCTCTAAAGTTCTGAGTATGTTGCTCAGACGCACTTTTTTTTTCCCATTTTAATGCCAGCTTAGCACATTGACAAGGTTAAGCCTGCAAATTATGGAGAGAAATGCTTCCTGTGTGTGATTACATTTATCATGTATAATTAGGAAGTTCTGCTCTGTCTACACATGATGACCTTTGACCCTGAGTGTGGCAGTTGCAGGGTGATGTTGCCAGACACCCTAACAGACACCCTCAACGTAGTGCAACCCCAGAAGTTTGGTGTCAGCGGCAGCATTGGATCTCCTAGATTGCCTTCTTTTGCTTAAAATTTGATTTAGAAACTTAAATGGGATTTATTTCAATTGAGAAAATCTGGATTATAGTCCTAGGCTTTAGATCAATTAGAAACAAAGTGGGTGTTGTGGGGTTTTTCCTTGCTCCTATTAAATCAGAAATCAATATTCATTTAAGCTTGGGAGATGATTGATACGATGCAAAGCAAAGCGAAACAATACAATACATCACAATAAATCTGTCCTTGTGGGAACTTTGATTAGAGCTGAAAGAATCTATGCATAAGAAAAATGTTAAGCGCTTATTTGACTTTTTGTCTCCACATCTGTCTTGCAGATTTTACAATGAATGAATAAAGATGAACCACATTGACTTAAACTTACCCTTTAGTGAGTCAGCAATGAAATCATTTTAACCCTCTTCTTCCTGGCCTTCAGAAGAAGAGTGTATACCACAAACTTCATGTCTTTGGCCTCTCTGTCCTTCATATTATGCTTATTATTTAAACCGTCTTTTAATCTTGCTCTGTTTTCCCCTTTGTTTCCTTCTTTATCATCCTCTCCCACTGCCCACTTCTCCGTCATTTGTTCCTCTTTTTCCTTTTGCGCTTAAACCTTTTTTGTGTTATAATTCCCACCTATTATTTCTTTCCCGGGCCCTCATTAGTCATGTCCCTGTCAGCCACCAGCTGCAGACGCCGAACACACACACATACACATTTACACAACCGTACGTATTCCTGCACATGCACAGGTATGGAAGTCATCAAGGCGAGGTCAAAGGTCTGCCTCATTACCCAGCACCAGTGAAAACTTTTGGTGTGCGTTGTGCTCTGGTATCAGAAAGCAAGGGGGGGAGGAAAATTAGGAGAGGAAAAGGAGGGATAAGGGGTGTGAAAAAGTGAGATATTGAAATAGTGATGTGATTTTTGAGAGGAAATAAGAGAGGAGTGAAAGACAGAAAGACCTCTGATCCTGAGCCAGGGGACTCAGTAAAAAAAAAAAAACCAAAAAACCTGGTTTAATAGTGGATTATTTTTTGAGGTTGAGCTAGGCTCAGAGGATGAGGTCCTTCAAGTCTTTCAGTGCCCTCTCCAGGGGTCCTACTGGGGACAGACTACATGACCGGTGTTTCCTGACGTTAAGCAACAACATCTCTGAATAAAGTCACAAGGAGCAGTCCAACAGAAGTCTATTCATTCATTCACCCTCTCCTGTTCAGTCACACTCTGTCTTTTTCTCTATGTCTCAGACACACACACACACACACACACACATGCACACACGCACGCACGCACGCACGCACGCACGCACACACACACACACACACACACACACACACACACACACACACACACACACACACACACAGAGTTAAGACTGCGTGCCAGCATGGGGCATGATACGCTGACATGTGACAGAAAGCAAAGCAGGAGTGTGCATGCATGCTTCAAGTTCAGCCTCAGAGGTCAGAGGTGTGTGTGTGTGTGTGTGTGTGTGTGTGTGTGTGTGTGTGTGTGTGTGTGTGTGTGTGTGTGTGTGTGTGTGTGTGTATGTCGGGGCGTCAGCTGGGAGCAGTCAAGGGGACACTGGTGATGCAGACTGACATGGGACATAAACACTTAGTGGTGTAGTGAAGGGGCCTATTGTCTCAGTGGCCGCCATGTCAGCCTCTCTGTGTAATGGAACGATCTGCCTCTGTGTGTTTGCCTAATTGCCCAATCTGTCTCTCTGTCTGTCTGTCTGTCTGTCTGTCCATTGATATGTCTATCTCATTTTCTGACTGTGCCTTTATTTCCCTCTTCCACATAATGTCTCTCTTCTCTACAGTGTATTTACACTTTCATTTCAGGCATGAAGCAGAACTTCTTATCCCACATGTCTGCTGGACACATTGCCAAGTCCTGTAGGGCAGAGTATGTTTCTTGTATGTGAGTGCTGTTAACATTTTATTTTGGATCTCTTTGTCAACTTGAATCACACTTTAAAATGCACCCTTGTACACTAAGTGTCTCACTCCAATATGTATATCTCGTTGGTCAGACCAGATGAGATATAAAAGTAAAAATTACAGCTTTTTGTCTGCAAACTGGGACTGTCTGAATGGCCATGTTAGTTAGTTGCAGGTGGGATTGTTAACAAGTCCAGTGGCTCGGAACATGCACAGGAGTTATTAGTTGTGAGATTTCAGAGCCATGGCTGAGCCCAGAAAGGAGGTAAAGGTGTGCGGAGGATATGAGATCTTTGAGGTCAAGGTGGCGGGACTGTGATGAGGTGTGTGAGATTAATGGAAGTAAAAAAAAAGATGTAAGAAAGGGGAGAGAAGTAAGGTAGAAGTGGTGAGGACATACCAGATGTCTGTCCTGGATTTCTCTCAGTGTTTGTGCATGTTTCTTTGTAAGTCTGCAAGCAAAAACAGTCTCTATTCTAAGTAAGAGTCATTTATATTTTAAAGTAGAGGTTGGTCTGGACACCTTAAACATATCAAAGTTCTGATGTGCAAAATTAGAAATGTATAGTTGTCAAACAACCTGGATATTTAATGCTCAGTTCATTCATCACTAAGGGATTAAAGAAAGATGGACTTAGATGTAGACACAATTATTCAAGTCTGTTACATCCTCTGTTGTTGCTCATTCTTCTGTTTCAATGAAGTCCAAATTCAACAGAGAGAGCAAGCTAGAACTTTTTCCAGGAACCTTTTGAGGAACCGTTTGGAAAGCAGGAACGAAAGTCTAAATTTAACTCTGGGGTGTTCCCTTGATTAACACCATAAGAAGCCAGATTATGCTTACACTGGAAATACACCAGATGCGTCTCAAGTCCAGCCCCTCTCTGATGCATGTAGACTGCATGATCTCTCATCTCTTCAGTCCTTCAGTCCGGGACATTGCAGCTCTGTCAGACAGCTGGAGTCAGGAGACTGAGGAGTTCCCTCAATTCTCATCCTAACAATGAGCCTCTCCTCATTCATGTTGGGCTGTAAAATCTCATATACAAAACATAATCAATCTGGCACAAAGTCAGTGTGTGTTTTATGTGATTGCTGTGCGCACCGTCCTGTCCCGTTCAATCTGTTTTTGTAAATTGACGTTCACAGCTACTGCAAAAGTAGGAACCTTGAGTATCTGATCTGGAGGGGTCCGACTTGCCAGAGCTGGGACGCAGCCGGAATGCAACACAATGAAGCAGAGCCAGTGTGAATTAACACACTGACTTGAAAAGAAAACTTCTGATGGAGTGGAGCTGGATCAGAGATGCATCTGGCCGTTACTGCATCCTACTTCTGTGGAAACCAAATCTGGTAGATAGAGGTTATGAAACAGTGTGCATTGTGTTCATTAATTCAAGGTTTTTCAATTTAAGTGTTTAAGTAAATGTAACTTCACTGATTTACTTTAAGTAAAGGAGTCAATGTGACCTAATGACTTACAAAATATGTAGCACCATCTATGTTTTACTTAATACAGAGAAACTGCCATTCTTCTCTTGTACGTTTGAACTCATACAAGTTTTTCTTTTCCTTTTAATATCCTTACCTTTTCTTCTTCTTCTTCTTCTTCTTGTTCCTTTTCTTTTTCTTCTCCTACATTTACCAGCTAGAGTTACTGGCACTTCCATGTTTCAAACTAGAGAGGCCTAAATTGTAGTAATAATCCAATTAGAGTAATAAACAGGCCTGTGACTGACACTTCAGTCAAACACTGAAGGGCTTTTACAGCCATGTCTCTTGAAGCAGGCGTTTCCGTATGTTGGCCTCCTGTTCACACACACACACACACACACACACACACACACACACACACACACACACACACACACACACACACACACACACACACACACACACACACACACACACACACACGAGCGTACATGTACAGTAATGTCTATTTGGAAAGGTTAAGCTCAGCTTCTCCCTCTCTCTCAGTGGTACACAGTGTCTGTTTATTGTAGAAGAGGTGTAGATGTTTATACTCTCCACAGAGCCAAACAAACTCATCTAAGTGTGAGATGATTCTAAAATAATCCTCCCACCTCTTTGGCAAATTGATGCTGTCTACTCCCTACTTGTTTTATTTATTTCTGTTGGCTCTGACTATGTTCACGTCTTCGGATGGATCATCCTTAAAGGAAAAAAAAACAAATCAAAAAATATTTCTAAACGCAATGATAATAATTTTAACAAGGATGATAATTTGATACTTTTTTTTTGGCTTACTAGTAAGAAATGTAACTTCATCATCCTGTTATTCACATCCCCAGGATCATTTCAACACATCTTTATAAAATGTTCAAGTTTAATTCCCAGTTGTTAGTCAAATTCAGGCCCTAAGGTCAAATCATCAAATCAAAACAAAAGATTTTATTTGGCTCTCTTTTCACACCCTCCAGCATCATTTTCCCCCTGTTGCCCGAGCATTAGCGTTTGTATAAATACATCATAGAAACACACACAATGGCTGAGGAGGGATGGATGTCAGTGGTCAGAGCAGATAAGAATAACAAAGCTCTACACTAAGCCACGTCACCACCAGGCCTCTCACCTGCCTCTTCGTCACACAGACGCACTCAACCATCACCGACTGATTGTTTGTGCCCATGAATGTGTGCGTGTATGTGTGTGATTGATGTGCTTTGCCTTCCGTCAACTTTACCTCCCCCTCCCTCTTCGCCCCCTCTTGTCCCACCTCAGTCTGGACTGTCAAGGAAACATGAGGCCTCAGGAGATAGCCGCGCGCTCTGCCGGCCAGCCCTCTGCCTGCTCTGTCTCTTTCTCTCTTCCTTGTGCCAGTCACCTACTGCTGTGGGAAAAGCAGAGGAGATGAGGCCTTAAAAAACAGATCATTGTCCGCCTCCTAGATTAAAGCCAGAGAATGTGAGCATTGTCCACTGAATGGCTAAACCTTCCTGCTGTCACTCAAATGCTGCTCTGAGCGCTACTTCATGTCTAAGAGGCTTATCTGCACTGAAAGGCCCCTAGCTGCTCTGGGGAGAGAGGACGTAATGAAGCGTGTTTTTTTTTTTTCCTCTGTAGGGAGAAACCTGCTGCTTGGAGGCGGTGGTGGTGGTGGTGGTGTTGGATGGTTAGGGGATTCAGGGGGTGGATGTGGCCATTGGGACAGCTGCAGCATCAGGCCCCTCTACCCCACCCCTAGCTCTGAATCCTTCTAACTGCCTTTTACCCATGAATTGTCATTTATCTAGTCTCACATGAGAAGGAGCACCGAAAATGCAGCATACTGGTCTGAATTCAGTCCTCGTGTGATGGGGGGCATGGGGACATTATATGCAGACCCGTCCAGGGACCTGCCTGTTGTCTGCATTCAACCGTCTGTAGACACGATCAGCAGGCCACTGATGTGGTCCTCTCTTTGTACTCTGTTCTTTCAAAAGGGGAAAGTTTAAGTGCTGCACACATTCAGGGCTGAGGGCCGGCCAGGCTGGGAGGGTTAGCTAAGCCCTGTGGGCTGTTTGTGTGTGTGTGAGTGTGTGTATGTGGGTGTGCTAACATTATCATAGCTGCCTTGAGAGAAAGTCTTACTTGTCCATATCATGAGTGATACAGTGTGTCAAAAAGTCCCTGTCTCATAGAATGTGCTATCAAGCCTCGTTAGCGCCCCATTTGTAAAAGCAACCTGAAATGTGATAAAATCAAAATGTAAATTAAAAAAAAAAGATAAAACCTGAAATGTAATAACTGTCTGATAATCTAACAAAAGTGCTGTAATAAAAAATGTAAAGAACCCAAAATGTAACAAGTTGTTACATTTTGGGCTCAGCATCCTGCTACATTATGGGTCAGTTATTAAATTCTGGGTTTTATTTCTTTCTTTTTTTGAAATTATATGTCAGGCTCCAACAAGCCTCATTATTCAAACATACTCAGAGGTGTATTATTGTCCAGAAAAACTGCACAAAAGCACTTGAAAAGATAATCTGTGGAGTGTAGTTCTGCTTTTTTTATTTTAAGCATGTATGCATAGACACCAACAAAAGAAAAACAGACCATTTTGTTATTATTACACATTCATGTGGCCCTACAGATCGAACTTTTTAACTGGAGCTTAGTGGAGGAAATTGAGTTGTTGCGATGCTTTATCTCCTTGAAGTGTTCGATGACACATGAAGAAGCCACTGTTTTTTTGGATGCACTTTGTGTAATTAACTTCAAAATTTTTTAAACCAAACTCTAGTCTATTTCTGTTGCTGATTCAGCCTCTCCTTGGAAGTGTTACCACCATCCTCCACACCTTGAATCATGTCATCATGGCACGTGCAGGTTTCCCCAAGTGGGTCTTTCTACTGATTTCTTGATCATTAACAGATGCCCTCATAACCCTCAGCTCTGTTGTCCCTGTTGTCTCTTTGTCACGACGGACACACCTGCATCCTCAGCAGTGCCCTGTCACCCATTAGCGCTGTGCACTTCCTATCTGCAGCAGCACTGCTTCATTTGCACAGACCCTGTTAGATATATACAAAAAAAAAGATGGGTGTTTGGAATTTGCAGTATTAATGCGTGTTTGAATGAAGTGATAGGAAGATTATTCTTGCAGAAATCTGTATATGAAGTTTTGACGTGCGGCTCTTTTTATCTCCTATTCTTCACCTCTCCATATATGGCTCTTGAAGAGCGGGGGGGTCTGTTTTTACCTTTAGTGCTGGCTGCGTTTTGAAGGAATGTTTAATACATGACAGAACGATTCACTTCATGTGCACAGCAATGGTGTTTGTTCTTCCTCCTCCCCGTCAGACCACGAGCCATGCATGCACTCTCCTAATGTGATCTCTGACCTATAGGCATCTTGCAAGGTTAGAGCTGCCTGCGCTTATTCTACACTGTGTCAGGAGGTCGAGTGGGCTAAGAGCCCTGGAGAGGACCAGAGGACTTGTCAGCTGCAAGGGGATGGTAGGGGGGATGTTAAGTGGTGTGGCCCAGCTGTGAAGGGTGGCCCAATGGTCCATTTAGAGTTAGAACCCCATGCTGGGAGATGGTACATCCCAACAAGCTGGAGAGACTCTAATCTGGTACCAGCATACTCATGGCTCTGTCAAAAAGTCAAAATATGTATGTCAGATTATGGAAACAAGTCTTCTGCAACATGTTAGATTGAAGCTCTTGGTGTCCTGTGGTTTTTATCTTTTTTTTTTTGTCTTAAAGAGCCTCAGAAAACCATCTCAAGACGAGGCAGGAGTTAAGAGTAATAGTGTTTCCATCCAATCTGTTATCTAACAAAGGAACACTATTTTTACGTAATGTCTTTTTATCAAACTTTTTTTTTTCTATCTCAAGAGGCTGTAAATCGGATTCCTGAGTATTCGAACGTTAACTAGAAAATGATTCATGGGAATGATCGCTTCATATCAATGATTCACACAATACAATGCACCCATGCACCCTAGAGTGATAGGTGCCACATTGTTGCAGAGACGGAGAGTGGATTTGAAGGTTCTTTTTCAGTAAACATTTAAAAGAGAGGAGAAGTGAACAAAAGCGTTAAGAAGGAGCTGTTTTGTTGCCTCTTTTTTATCCTAAATAGGCGGTCTGTCCGACCGAGGCCTTGGCTTCAAAGTATTATCCCACACATGCAATTACCATTTCTATCAACTGGGGAGAAAGATTATGCTTTTTGGGTGTTCTTCTGCGTTTCTTCCAGTGGATTCACTTGGTGAATGTGACACGTTTTGTGTCTCCCACCCCCTATTGAATTTAAAAGTTCTCTATTCTCTGAGTGAGCTGAGGAGAGTCCTACACGCGGGCTGAATAGACACTAAATCTTTCAAGGTTAGGACTTAACCTTCTCCCACTCTAATTCATCTTCAAACTTTAGTCTGAAACCAATCAATATCAGATGATTGGTAAACAATGTGCAGTATCTGATAGGCAGGTACCAAGGGCCCTCAATGGGATTGCAAATGCTTTGTGCTTCTTAAGTCGCTTTTGCTCTAAAGCACTGTCACAAAAAGTGAAATTACCATTCGCTTGGAATGATGCCATTCATCTTTGTCAGAGCGCCAAGCTCAGCACGCAAGCTGCTCCCCTCAAATTAATTCCTTGTTTTGCATCAGCTGAATTTGCCCAAATCCAGGAGGATGGCTCCGGCTTACACCTCGCCTGCATTCTTTAATGTGGCAATTCCATCTGATTTCACTCTGCACAGGGCCCCATGGCTTTATTTACGGCCTAATTCACAAAGAAAAGGAAATAGATATAAAAATAAGATGGGAAAATAGGATAAATCTGGTTGTGAAATTTCTGAGGCCCTGCTTGTCCGAAGCCGGAGAGTCAGAGAAGCATACAAACCTCGCTAGCTCCTGAGAGCATTGTCAATTTGTCATTTCATGTTGCAGGAGCTCTTGTACAAAGGTAATGTCTTCCCAGAGGCTCTTACCCATGTAATATGGAAGGAAAACAGTGTTGAATGAATGTCCGACACGTTCATTTATCACTCTGCATGAGATATTCCAGAAAATGTCAGGACAGTTAAAGGATAATTTGGAGAGAGAAATTGTAAACAAAATTTCATTTATTTAAACTTTTTGATGTGCAACCGTGAAGTAAATTATGCATATCTGCAAATCAATCTACATTTGCTCAAGCACAAAGACTTAGAGGACTCAATAAAAAAAAACAAAAAAACAAATACACAAACAAAACTCTTTCAAAATTAGTGCAAATCTCTCTTCCCCTGAATATGCAAGGACTGGAACTACTTGAAGTATTCCCACCAGGGGGCTGTGACTTGCTCTTTCCTCTCCTGGTGCTGCTGGCTAACCCGGCTCTGCCATCCCATCCAGCATTTCAGTGGTTGAATCCTTTGTTGTTCTCTCTCTCTCCAGTCATGCAGATGTTATCCCTGTGTTGTTTCACGGTGCAGATCCCGCAATGACAGCAGTGATGAGATTTTAAAGAGCGGGTTGTCCTCTCCTTTCACTGTCCTCTTCATGTCCAACTTGAAGGCTAAAAATGGTCCCAAGGCTAATTTATGGTTTTGGTGACTGTGACCACTGATTTGTGAGCCCCTGTGTTTGTGTTTATGGAACATGGCTTATTTTCTTCATCTTATCGGCTGGCAGATGGACAACATGGTTTGACAGGGTTTATTTAGATGTTTGCTTTTTCCGGCTCAAAGTATGATAGAGTGCAATTACCAGGAATGGAGAATGAAGCCCTGGGGTCAAAGGCCTTTTCCTGTCTCCATCCTTGGCATGGGTAGACCAAGGTCTCTTTGCCCAAGTCCATGGTTAGGTTTAAGACACATTTGTGGCATTTTTAAGCATAGCCAAGTGAGGTGCATGCTATATATTTTAAGAACCTGAAGGAACTTCTTGTTTGGAGGAATGTGACCAGGGATGGTAAAAGTGGAAGGGAGGAAAAGAGAGACAAAGAGTGGAGAGATAAGTGGGTCTGTTCTGAAGGACTGGTCTTCACCTCGGACACCTGCACCTCTCCACAGATCCCTCATCAAGGACTCACTTTGTCCCAGGGCTGCTCCATTGTCTGCTGAAGGGCCCTCCAGACTTTGCTCTGAATGCTTCCCTGTGCTACTCCAAGTGGACTCAGCCCAGCTCTCCCCAAGAGACGGACAAAAAAGTGGATTCCAAAGCGCCAGCCCCTTGGCATTCCCCTGCCTTTGGGAGATAAAGAGGGGAACTTGGGCCTGATTCACTCCTCCACTCTTCATCCCTCTCCAAAGTCCAACTTAAAAAACCCAGAGATGAGGAGGAGGTGGAGGAAAAGAGGAGACTTGCAAAGGGGTAGAGGAGGGGTGGTCTGAGGGTCACAGAGTGATTAGTGAGGAGCACAGTGGCGCTCCTCTTCCCCTTTGGTCCTCCTCCTCTGTGGTCACTGAGAAATGACTTCCACTGGGCTTACTGGGGAGTGTGGGTGGGGAGGGAAGTGGAGGAATTATTCCCTTCTGTCTGTTCGTCTGGACTATATTTAACCTGCCCTACAAGATGGATGTTTCCAAGGGAATTCTCCCCCCAGCATAAATGAAGCCGTTACTCTCCTCTTGTGTCCTCTGCTTTGCTTTTCATCACAAATGGAGCTTTTATGATAAAATTTCAAGAGGGCCTCAAGAGTCAGGTTAAAATAAAAGCCGAGCACTAACACGGACAGGTTACAGCAGCTTTAAGTATCATGTGAAAATACTGTTTGTGTTTTGCTAAGTTTCTATAAGACAAGTGTAGCCCCACATGCTCATACCAGACAAAGTCATCTTTATAATAGAAGAACAAATGTAACAAGTATTTCTAGACTCACACATTGGCACACGTACACATTGTTCTGGTGTGGCCAGCAGGAGTTGGAAGTGATTAGGGAGAAATATGCCTGTCTCTCTGTAATGTCAGTAATAGGCAGCAGCACATCAAAGTCCAGGCCTGTCAGAATGATCCGGATCAAACCGGCCCCCATCTGGAAGCCATAACTGACTTTTCACTCATTTAAACACTCTTAAAACACACTGAACAGACATGGAGCTCCCGTCTCTGCTCACCACTCACCACCACTCATATCAGCACCCTCTGCCCTCTGCATCTGTGTGTGTGTTACTCTCCTGCTCCCTGCGTAATGTCCATCTCTGTATGAGTTTTCACATGCAGTTTGTAGCACCATGTGTTTCACATTTGCGTATTAGGCTGCTAATTTTTTTATGATAAATGTTTTCAGTCACAGTCTCCTTCTTTTCCAGATTTTTTAAGGAATGATGTCTGCGGTCTGCTAGTGACCCTGATTTTTTTTTTTTTTTTAGCAATGAAGTGGCGGCTATTTTCTGCCTTATGTTCAGACACATTTCAAACCCTTCAATGTAATCAAAAGTAATGGTTTTCTTTCTTGAAGGCATTAAAGCTGTTGTGATGTTCTGGTCTGTTTTTTCTTCCTTAGTAAAGAGTCAAAGATAAGTATCTTGTCTGCACGATAATGACGCACTGCATTCTGAGACAATGATGCAGAGTGCTTCCTTCTCTCCGGCTCACTCACACCACATTGACTGGACTCCTGGACATATATTATCTTTCCAAACACAAGTCGGACACAGCTCTAAGTGTATTTTAATTGGCTTTGAGCCGCCTTCCTAAAGCAAACAGATGGTGGTGTAGTTGGTGGTGTGGTGTGCTTGGTTGCTTGACGGGTGGCCAGCAGCGGGGCGGGATGGGGTCCGATTGCTTGTCCATCCAGTCCACCGACAATCAGTGCAATACAGGCCTCCATTGTGTCAGTGTGTATGCGGGAATGTGTGCCTGCTTAATCTAACAGCATGTGTGTGAATGTGAACACACTTGACTGTCTTGGTAGGTGAGGGCTGCAGTGAATATCTGTGTCACTGCAGGGTGTTTCACATTTCTGCAGAACTCTCTCGCTACTGTAAAAGATCTTAACAGCTGGCAGATAGCATCTTGACTTAAAGTGCAAGTGATTTAATACTAACAATTAAAGTAGGCGCGTCAGCGGGCAGCCCAGGGTCCTGCTGTGGCCGGACAGGGAGTGGGCCTTCTCTCATATCTCCACCAGACAGGGAGACAGGGGGCCTCTGGCTCCACAAACCACTGATGCTGCTAACGCACGCTACTTTTCTTTCCCAACTTTCAGTAACATTCATTCTTTCCTGTCTTTTTTTTTTTCTTTTTCTTTTTTAAGGTTTCTTAAAATAAATCAGTTTGCAGATTTAGAGTATCCCACTAGTCTATTCTTCATCCTGTTTTTATATCTTCTGCAAGATTGACAAAGGCAGGGAGCTACTACTATTTTCAGACAATTATGTCAGTTGATGCGAGCTGTAAGATTCAAAATCAAGCTTCTGTGGATATATGAGGTGAGAGGTTTTTGAGAATGGAGTAATGCGGTTTGGATAAGTCAAAAAGGGATTACAAACTGAAGAAAAGGATATTCAGTCTGAGCTTAGCACGCTGAGAAAAACCTTAAATACGATTCATTTTACAAGAAGCAAGGATCTCACTTCTAGCATGGCCAACTCCACTCTCATAAAATCTATAGACATCCATTGTAAAACACCCAGGCTCTTACGAGTTGCTTTGCCCAAACCCAGCAACAGGGCCGTCTGCTTCCAGATCCCCTCTGGAAGTGTTCGAAAAACAAAGCGAGGCTTCACTTCAACCTCATTAACTAGTTATAATAAACAAAACAATGTGTTTTTAATGGATGGTGGGTCCTGGCTACCCCCTCCCCTCTTAGCTCTGGTCCAGAGCGACTGGCCAGCGGTGGGTTTCCCATGACTGGAGCTTGTGGTGTCACGATGATGGATGGGTAAGGTTGGAGGGGGCTGTCTCTTGCCCCTCTCCTTTGGGACATCCCGTGGACTGACAGGCACATTGTGGTGCTCGACCTTTGCTGACATACCACTCTGCCCACTGGCACGGCTAAAGAGAGGCCCAGAAAGTGCCTGCTTTTCCACTTTTTGCATTTTACAAGACAGAGAAACGCAGTGTGTATGTGTGTAAGAATGGCATATGAAAACCTTACTGACTCGCTACATTTCGAAGCACTAAATCTACATTACCTGGACCTGGTTGACTCATAAATCGATCTAAAAACTTCTTATTGTCGTTGTGACATTCAGAGTTGACACACAGTGCAATCACCTGCAGCTGGAGGAGGCGTTAGCATCCTAATGAATAAACAGCAACAAGTAGCTCTGCAGCCATAACACCTTCTCCTTAAAGCTGCTCTAATAGCTTAAGCCCACCACACATAAATACACAGACTATGTTACTGATTCAAACTCTCACCACAGAGAGCTCCTCTGGAATCAAACTCTCCCAGCTAGTGTAAAACAATCCAATAACAGGCAGCACCTCTCAAAATAAAACAATAGCTCAGCTCATGCTGGTGTTGTAAAACAGCTCAGCCCATTACACGCATATAGGTGCTACTATACTGCCAATTTGCCCTCTAGGTAATCGCACATTTTTCCTTCTGGGATGATCAGGGGATTATAGTTTGTGTGTAGGAGAGTTTAAATGCGTGTATGCAAACCTGTTCTTACATCATGTTCTGTGCACATACATGCTTATCCTCTCCAAATCACTGTGGGACATGCAGCTTTTTTGCAGACTGTTTTTTTCCTGTGGAGGCCATGTTGATGTTTTTTTTTTTTTTAGTCAAAGGTCATTTAAATAGAAGGATAAGATGGAAGATCCAGACAGACAGAGTGCGCGGGTGTGAGCAGCCATGACCTCTGTGACACTGTTCATCGTGTTTGTAAACAGGATGTCATTAACACTGGGAACTGGTCAGGCTTACAATGACTTTTGTCTCCTTCAGAGTGTGTGTTTGTGTGTGTGTTTTGAGAAGGGGCCGGGGCCAGAGAAAGACAGAGAGGGTTGGGGTGTGGTTTGGTAAATGGACCAGGCGCTTTTCTAGTCTTACCGACTACTCAAACCGCTTTACACTGCTAGCCTCATTCACCCAATCACACCACATTCATACACCACTGAACAACAGTGGGATTCAGTGTCTTGCTCAAGGACACTTCGGCATGTGACTGAGCGACAACTCTACCACTGAACCACAGCCGCCCCAAAATAAATAAAATATCAAATAGAAGTTCACTTATTCCCATTGATAAATCAGCACTCTAACAGTTTCCACAGAACTGCTCATGTACTTTTCTGCACAAACAACAAGCGGGTTCACTTTGTCACATCAGATAAGCACCGACTAATGTGATGAAATTTATGACTTGGCGTGGCTGCTGTACTAATACAGTGGTGGATTGTGTGAAGCTGTAGTAAGTGCACTCAACTGTCAGCTCGTATTGTGGTGTCAGTCCTTCCTTCTAATTAGTGTCCTCAGCAGGCAGGAAGTGGGCCTGGGCTGGACTAATCTGTCAGTGAGGCCAGACCATCCTCGCCCCAGTGACTGTTTCCTTAGATAAACCCAGAGCTCTTTATCTGAGAGAGTCGCGATGCTCAGGGGGTCTGGGAAGCCCCTAGTGATTCTGTTATTACTCTTTGGATCCACATAGTATACTTACAAACCAAACATGGGATTTTAACACAAAGATTGTTTTTATATTTGCAGCACAGAAGCAGGAAGAAATGTGATTTAGATATTAGTGCCAAAGCTTCTTCAGGCGATGTGTTCACATCGCGCTCCTGATTGCTGTGCTGACAGGTGTTGATTGAGCATGAGAAGGAGGAAGCATAGTGAAGGACACTTCCTGGCAGACAGTTTTATCAGCGAGGGAGCAGAGGGGTCAGAGAGAGGGTGGATGAGGTTATCGCACTCTGGTAGTCATGTACAAGCGACTGGTGCACCAGCAGCCTCTGCAGACCTGGCAGCAGCTGAGAGTTGCTGACCAAGGTAACTGTCTCTTTTATATAAACATCGTGTGAGTTATAGCCACATGTTTGAACTATCAAGAGCAGAAGCTGTTTTTTTCTGCTTAGTTTATACTATCACGCAGTGGTTCAAAAGGCCATGAAACAGGTTGAAGGGCTTTCTCTAGAATGTTCAAAAGAGACCTGAGGTTCTTGGTGTGTTGTCTGGGGGCGCTCACACATCCTGAAGGGATATCTCATTCTTGTAAAGGCTGCCAGGCTGTCTTCGGTGACTAATGTGGGAGGCAAGACAAGAACTTTGCAGAGTTTTTTTGGGCCATCTTCACAACAAAGTCAAGTAACATGCAGAAAAGGAGAAAGAGAGTGATGGGGCTGCTTCTCCCTCTCAGCACCTTCCCTCCCTCCATCCTTTGCTCCCTCCCTTACTTCTCTCACCACCAGCGGGGTTCAATTCCTCCACTTGAGTGCTCAGGGCCAGCAGCGGGCTGATTAGACCAGCACCCCCAGCCGCGCTTCACCAAGGACTCTGCAGCAGGACGACTTCAAATGCACCTCGCTCCTGCCACCCTAAATAAAACCTGACTGCTCCTAATGGACACGTTTTAATCTCCCTGGGTTATTTGAAGATTTCTGCAGCCCGCTGCTGGCCACAGCAGAAACAAATTCCTCTGGCTTTGTTGATTAAACTGCTGCCTCTCCACCGTTGCTTATCATCCAGCAACGAGCTGCGCTTTTTAATTAAAAGTGAGACACCACAAGTGTGCAATTAACAGCTGGTAATTATAGAGCTCTTCAGAAGTGCTACACTCCACCTTCATTTCAATTATATAATGGACAAGTGGCTTTTTGATCTCCAAATTAGTGAACTCTTGTAATATTTGTTTTGCGGCAGATTTGGAGGGTTAATAGTGGCCTATGGTGGCCTCCCTCTTCCATGATTGATGTAAAAGCAGAAAAAGGGATATTAAGAACTGGAACGTTCCATCAGGAAATGCAAATCATACCTTCATGTTAATGAGCAGGCATCAGGCTGGGCTGGCCAGCCGTGGCGTTTCATGTGGGAAAAACAAGCGCCCACTCTGCTGCAAACTGATTAGTACATTTGAATTTGAAAGTTTAATTAAAAGCTTCTAATACGGATCGTTTTGGAGAGTGACACATAACATTAAAAAGCTTGATACTTAATTTGGCTGCCTTTTGATTGCAAAGCAAGCACAAATAAATTTGGAAGCCAAGTGTGGAATGCTATCCCAAAGGATGCAGAGGCAGTGGACTTCATTTGAAAGCTTTAACTGATAACTGATGAAAATGTGTTTAATGACCAATGCACCCTTTGAGTGAATCAAGCGGAACACTTGTTCACTTTTAATTACAATTGATTTCCATCTATGTACATGGCTGTGGCATTGTTAGTTTAGAGTTAGCATTCTTTCACTCTACACAGTCCATCAATATGAAAAAAGTGGACCTTGATTGATTTTCGGTTGCATGAGTGCATGCAGCGGGTTCAAATGAGACGATTATTAATTGGCTCCAACACTTTAATGTCTTTAGGGGATGCTTTTCATTCCAGCCTTCTTTTACTGGATTGTCAATGAATCAAGACCTTCAAAGGAAGTTTAATCTGTGTGCTGTTGTGATTTGTAATTGCTTTATTTCCCTAGTCAATATAGTTGTCTAAAAATGTTTTCTGTTACAATGCAGCTATAGCAGGCCCATACTTTACTTCACCATGTGCCTATTGCCTTTATTTTTGATATAAAGCCTTCCATATTTGTACAGTTTATTTAAATAATGTGTTTTTCTTCAGTGCCATTCAATAGTGTCAGATACATCCAACGAGAAATAGTTAAAACTGATAAAAATATTGTTCAATTAAATTCACAAATGTAAAGAAACAAGAGTCTGAAAGTGCAAAACACAAAAGTATGAACAGCAATTTGTAGGAATAAGACCTTATAAAATGCATCTTATCTGTCCAAGATCTCTTGATGATGTTTTTTTGATGCTTGATGTGTTCCTGTTCATACAGCCTGTTGTTAATTCCTCAGTCATGCCCGTCCAAATGTGTACAAAACAGGAAAACCAGAAAGAGAGAAAACGCATGAAGTCAACAGTCTTCAGTCACTTAAGCACATTGGAATTTTTCATTGGTGAATATTGGCAGCTCTTTGTGAAATAAACACCAAGTATTCAAATTCAAACCAGGTCATAATGGACGGTTCTTAAACAAAATGTCAGTCATTAAGGGAGGCCATGTGGCACTGCTTACAGTCCCTGTTTGTTTGAATTAGGAAGAAGAAACAGGGGGATTTCTGTGATCCTTCTTGTCTGTCTGAATGATACCCAGGACTTGTGCAGGAACACATTTCAAACCCCTCAGACGGGGTAGTCGGACTGGTGATGTGCTTTGGGTCCCCTGCGTATGTGTGTGTGATAACAGTCTAATCTGAGTTGTTGTTACTGTCATGTTCCTCTCCTTCTCAGGGTGTCCCTCTGCTTTCCACCTCAATCCCACTGTCATTTGGCAGCTGTCACTCTCTATTTATGTCCACTCTCTATCCTTCTGCACACGCACACACGCACACACATCTTAGCACATATTTTTTCACAGCCATGAAGGTTAGAAAAATCTTGTTTTAAAGTTTGTCTGTATTTATTTATGAATTTTAACAAAATACAAGAAAATGACTGAATGGTGTTTTGGGAAGCTTTGATGTCATACATAAATAATGTCAGTATAAATTAAAACAGATTTTCTATGTTTCTATTTACATCAAAAGAATTATTTAAACTTATTAAACATGTTCCTGCAAGTCACAGTTTTCAGGTGACTACTCACAAAAGGGACAACAAAACAACTCCAGCGCTATCTTGTAGACACTCCAGCAAACAAGCCAACAGTAGCTTAGTGATGACCTCACTCCTTTCACAACCGGGCACTTCATCCTAACATGATGGGGTTAAAGTGGTCTGTGGCAAGTCAAGAAGATCACCACTCTGTGTTATGCAGCGCAGGTCATGCATCTGACAACTATGAATATAGATGGAGAGAACATTTAACTGTTAGCACAAAGCTTTAAAGTGGCAGCTCTTTATGCAGTCAAGCTGACTGCCCCTCTCAGTCTTGACAATGACCCTTACTGTTTATGTCCAGACCCCCATGCAGAGCTGTGTAGTTTATTACATAAGCGGACAACAATCCCTATACAAGAGCCCAGCCCCACTGTATTTCCCAGTTAAATCACCTCCTAAATAAAGGGAAATTGACATCCATAACAAATAACATAAACAGCTTCAGTGCTCCGAGGGGGATTTTGTTGCTCGGCTGAATGTTAGCCCTCCAACAATCATTAAACAAACATCCTCTCAAGGACCTTTCCATGCCCGGGTCTACTCCACATGTCGCACTGTGGTTTGGAAAGTGTCTGCAGCCATGGACATTATTGTATGTAACATGTTCTGTAACAAAGTTAAGGTGGAATTGGCCTGCTGCTGTGTTAGAGCTTGAGGCGAGCAGACCCTGAGAGTGGAAAAGCAACCCTCAGACAAAGTCTATTTATATCCAAAAGTATTAAATGGACATTGTCAGGTTGGTAGTAGGTGGTCAGCTTGTCACATTAAAATTTTTTTCCTGCTTTCCAATAGTTGGATTTTCTTACTTTACCATACACAGAGCTCGTTTCTGATTGAGTGCAGCTTTTTAAAGGGGTATGAGGCCAAATCTGTGTCAGACTTTTCTTTTTACTTTCTACATGCTCATGCTTCTGAATCATGGTAGACAGGTTTGTTGTCTGAATTTATATTGGCCATTGTGTGTGTAAAACAATGGTATTATTGATAACCTCTGACCTGCTACTATAGTGTCACAGTAAAAATATTAGGTGGCACTTTTTTAAGGATGTCAAGTGTTAAAAAGAAGAAATGGAAAAGACATATTTAGGGAAGCTGCAGTGGATTTAAAGGAAATGGATGAGCTATACAGATCCACTAAGGCATGCTTATCATACACGTTCTATATTAAAATGATTACAGTCAAAGATTCCATATATTCACATCTTTCTTTTGTGCCACAGAGTCTGCAAGTGTGGGTTGGTGGGTTCCCAGTGTGTGTGTGTGTGTTCTCGGTGTCCAAGTGATGAGTTTGAGTTTGTCAGATGCCTCAGCCCCGAGTTGAGGGCCATTTGTCATTGGTGGGATTCATTATTCTTGTCCCTTACCCCCCCATCTGGGCAGTGTGATCACCACTGACCCCCTGTGACAACAACAGCACCTTCATTATGTCACCGCGGCCACCCTGTCACTACAGCAACTCTCTAACTGTCTGGGTGACACCCCTTGGTGAGACTCCAATCTCTCATCTGGAGGCCTGCCTGTCTCTGAGCTTGTCAGTGTGTGTGTGTGTGTGTGTGTGTGTGTGTGTGTGTGTGTGTGTGTGTGTGTGTGTGTGTGTGTGTGTGTGTGTGTGTGTGTGTGTGTGTGTTATTATTTCTCTATAAATCAGTCTCTACTTTCCAAACTCTTTGATGGCTTTGTCGCTCAGTTCACTTTAGCTTCCTGTTGCTAACAGATTGTCTGGCTGAATTATTCTAATATATTCATCCATCTGCTTCCCTAAACAGGTACAAACTACACTTTTCTATTCCACGATTACAGCTCTTGCACCATTTTTTGCTTCATCCCTTAACAATACTTTCCAGGAGTATAACCTGACCTCTAAATTGATGAAATAATTTCCCAGTAGGTGTTAGCTGCAGCAGAGATATGTAAATGTTTTGTTGTCTATTCCTTTGCTGTGTTATCATATTCTCCTTCCCAATGGGATCATTTAAGATAACACACTTGACAATGTTATACTATTACTGCTCCTCCTATTTTCTAATCAGCAATTATTCAATTATGTCCCATTAGTTGGAGGGTGTTGCCAATGTCGCCGCCCTGGGCGTTTAGCCCCTGCTCTCTGTCAAGGGGAGACCCAGAGGACCCCGCAGAACGCCTGTGATTAGTGTTGCGTCTGCAGAGAGGTGACAGAATCCCTCTTCAAATATTTTGTCTTCATTTTACGGCCCTGAGATGCAATTATGGAGCAGCAGTTCATTACGGCAGCACGCGGCGCTTCATGTTTTATGCATGCTGCCTCATTTAGGGCCTTTATTAACGAGCCAGGTCTGACCAGGCTGCTCCAGACTATACTACAAGCTGTACTGTGGCCACCACTGCTTGTGTTTGTGTAGCTTTTAGTGTGTGTGTGTGTGTGTGTGTGTGTGTGTGAGTGTGTGCAATATGAGTAAGCAAGAGTGAGGAAGTGAGTAAAAGAAATAGAGTGAGCAAGGCATGAAGGCTAGATTAGAAATAAAAAAAGGAAAGAAAAATGTGATTGAGAGAAAACTGAATGAAGCAGTGTGTGTGTGTGTGTGTGTGTGGTCAGTGCAGTGGTCACTTCAGTGCTGTGCCCTCTTTATCCCAGCAGCCATCCTCATAACATGGCTTTATATAGTGTGGAGGCTGGTGCAGGCTGGCGCAGGCTTTAAGGCAGTAGATTGAAGGGGTGGGGGCAGCAGGGGTGACTAACTGCACCTCCCTCAGCAGAAGAAACTCCATCTGCATCCAACATTGAGACAGATGAGGCCAATTTGGCTCCTTAAATTTCTGGGCTGTGATGGATGTGGGGTGGCTGTGCACACCGAGAGGTTGGTAGAAGGGTGTGAAGGGGACAGGGGGGGAGAGAAGGGAGACAGGTGAGAGGAAGGAGAGAGAGGGAGAGGTCCAGGGTGTGACAGAAAAGACAGAACAAGGGAGCAGAGAGGGGAGAAATTCATTTGTGAGCACCAGTAGCTGAAACATATTTCTGAAATTAATTATTATGAAAGAATTTTGAGCAGATATGCAAGAAAGAGTCAAATGGCTGGAAAGTTTTTCTTACATTGATGCATACGCATATTTTTCTTAAGATGTTGATTTATCCAATTTCTGGATGGACAAATTGAGCTGAGAAGACGAAGTGGTGTGTTGTTTCCAAGCTAATACACCCAGTGATTTTTTTTAAAAAGACTTCTCAGATCTTAACTTAAGTAAACTTGAGTTTATTTAACATACCAAGACTTTTGCGTAGCTAAAAATATTTGTCCGAATTTAATTTTTCTTTTCTGCTCTGAGCATTGCCAAAGGGATGGTGTGCTGAATGCTCACCAAGTTTATTGTTTTTTTCCCCCATTGCATTCTTTCGTGTATTCAGTGTTTGTATTGTGCACAATGAAAACATATGGGAGCAAGGTTACAGTATAACTTCATGCGTCTGATCTTAATCAGTTGCACCGGATTACTTATGTCAAAAACTGGAATGTGCTCAAGAGTAGTTGCATGACTTATAAAATGCAATTCCATGTAACAAATACAATTTTCAAGTAGTCAGGTTTTATTTGCACACAGTTTTTCCTGCTTGGACTGACTGATTGACCCGCTCACTGCAGACCAGAGCTCCCATCTGCACTGCAGATCCGCCCCCTTTGATAAGAACTACCATCCTCAGGCCTATATAAATATTTTATCAAGCATAATGGAAATTGTCAAATCCATCTAATTGTGTAATGCATTATGAAGACATCAAACTTAAACAAAGCACATATGCTATCATTTCTTTTAATGACCGGGACAGGCCGGGCCAGACTGAGCTGGCGGTTTGGTACCCAGGGGGCCTTCCACATGGCTGGGGGGGCTGGCAGCAACCGCTCTGGATATACGTCTCTCTCTGCTCTGCCCAGACCTGCACGCTCACATTTCATCAAAGGAATCAATTTCTCAAATGTGCACAACTGTGAGCCATAATTATATTAGGGCCCAATGGCAGTTAGCCATGACATGAAAGCAAAAGAAGGAGGGAGGGGGAAAGAGAGTGTGTGCATCTATGCATGTTTGCACCGACATGTTTTATGGTGTTGATTATATCAACATTCAGTTTACTTTTGGTTTAATAGTAGTTCTCTGTTGGTGTAGATCCTTTGGTGGCTCTCAGGGGTGGGAGATTTTGCAGTCGTTGCTGTCTTAAAAGATAGGTGGATTAGGCTGGAGGAACGAAAGATAGATGAAAGTAAAGGTACAGGGGACCAGAACAGACAAATCAAAGCCTTAGTATGTGTGACATGTCTGGGGAGTGGAGGGGTAGGGTGGGGGGTGGATTAGGACTAAATCTCAGGTAAAGACAGAGGGGATGATGGTGTTAATGGCCTGTGTCAACATGTCCTCAATGTGTGTCACTTCAAAGGCATAAACAGCCAAGTCGATACCAAAAAGTGTGTTTATTTGCAGATGATTCATTATTTAATCTGAAGCAATTTATGTGTAAAATTAACAAATTTTCTCAAGTTCTAAATAACGCTGAAGACTAAAAGTCACAATATGATTTCTTTGGCTTTATTGTACGATTTTCTCAAAGGTTTCCCACCCATACATAATCATATTTCCATCCAGCCCTCTTCGTTTTAGACCCCTGATTCCTTTTCTCCCACTTCTTCCTTTTTTCATTAATTTTCTCAATCCAAGGGTTTGCACTGAATCAGCGCCACTCCTCTCCTCAGCCCTGCTGATGTACGACTTGTGGAAACAATGTGAGTGCCGGCTTGTTATTGTGTTTACTTTACATTGAACAGGCTTGAGTTAGCGTCCGACTGGGATTCTATCTCATTAGGCCAAATGCAGCATTAAGACAATCATAAAAATCATTTGGCAACTTAGCAACACCTGTCAACATAGAGGCAGCAGATAAACTCTGCAAATTATAGTTAGGAATAAGATTGAATCGGGGAGACAGAGGAAGAGAGGGGCCCATATGCTCCATGTTGTTGGAGAGTTAATGACATGAAGTGGTCGGGTTGATGTGGAGGCTTCATTCTTGATGATATTGATTGTGGCTTTAGGACATAAAAGTGTGTGTGTGCGTACTGCACATCCATCTGTGTTCATCAAGACTTCATTCATTTGCATTTCATTAAGAATAAATGTAGTTTGTTAATCCTTCATACTGATTAGCTCAAACAAGCGTAGATTTAACGGCAGCATGCGCAGCATTTTGTTGAAACAAATGTACCAGGAACTGACAGACTTTTTCGCAGGGACATCACACCCGTCTGTCACTCAGTAGCTGACTGTTATGATATTACGAAAGTCTCCCCTCACTCTCGCATACTCTATTTGTTCTTTCTTTCGGCAGACGCTCACTCACTGCTCAGCTCTCTTACTCACACTCCTCCTTTTTCCCCCTGCACTGTATCTTCCCCTCCTCACCCTGTCCAAACATACATCTTTATCAAGCGGCTGTTGTCAGACAACATTAGATAATTAATAGGCCATTTGTCAGGCTGGTGAGAAACATGTTAAAATCCCCGAGCAGCTCCCCTGATAAATCCTGCTGCGCACACAGACGCCTTTGTTGTGTCAGCTTGCCATTGGGGCTGCAGATTTACCATTAAAGGACCCTCATTATTAATCACAACTAATGCTAATTAATTAGGTGTCTATGTGTGTGTGTGTGTGTGTGTGTGTGTGTGTGTGTGTGTGTGTGTGTGTGTGTGTGTGTGTGTGTGTGTGTGTGTGCGCGCGCGCACAGAGGGACCAGCTCTAAGTTTCAGTTTGTTGTGTGCGATGTTAATTGGTAACTCGGCCCAGAGCCCTTAATAGAGTGCTTTCCATTTGGAAGAGGGAGCAGTTGACTAACACGGGGGTGAAAAAACACAGACAATGCTCTCATTAATTAGGACTGTGTAAAGAGCTTTGCTCCTGTTACTCGTTTGACTGTGTGTCTCTTTGTGTGTGTGTGTGTGTGTGTGTGCGCTTAAACACTTTGCACAATGTGAGAGCCTGATGGTGATTATAAGAGTGTGGCATTTGTAGTTACATCGATGGCGTTTCATCTTACCACGTAAGGTCTGTAATTGTCCCAATGCTTATGGGAGTTTTATGTATTTGTTCAGAGCTGTTGGATGAGATTTTATCTTTAAGAAAAAGATGATGGATTCTTAATTAGTATGTTTTGTCATTATTTCTTTAGTTTTGTTTTCCACTGACCAAAAATGGACCACAGTGGCATTTATTGTTCCAAATTTAATTCTAAGCCTTAATTTGCTTTTGGTTTCAGAGATAAATATGGCGGGGGGGTTGGGAAAATGGACTCAAACTGCACGTCCACAGCTACCTCAGGCTCAATTGTCTTTTGGTTTGTATCACTCAGTTCCACAGTCACCTCACTGGACCTGTAAACCAACAGACTCCCCAAAAGCAGTGCTCAGGCCTCCATTAAGCACAAAGACAGAGTTAATTAGGAAGCTTATTGCCTCTCCTGAGGGCACGGGGCTACAAACACTCTCCTATACACCCTGCTGAGGGAATCTAGGCACAAACCGATGCGCTGTAATTAACAGCGCTTAGCAAATCAGCAGCAGCCATTTTGTGCTAGGCAGTGGCTGCGAGAGCGACGTAATTAACTGAATAAAAGATGATTTTATTTGTTTTCTTTTGAATTCAGTTACGGTGAGTTGTGTCTCCCAAACGACCATGCCTTCATCTCCCTCAGGGTATCCTAATTTTTTCTGTGGCAAATTAGTCAAATTATACACAAACATCAATTATACCCATTACACACCCTCCTTTCCAAGGTTTAGCTCTGCAACACTTCTTAAGTTGGTTAAGCAGTGTATTCACTGATTTTCCTGATGGATGAGTTTGAAGGCAGAAAGGTGATGAAGGATGAAGATTCAAATTGTAGCTGTGATGACAAATGGAGGGGATCATGTGTGATTATGTCTGACCTGCGGAACAAGGGGAAGCCCTCGGTCATATCTGTCTGTGCTCAAGAGAAACAAATGATGTGTATGGATCAGCATAGAAGCCAGTCCTCTGTGAGTTCATTTCCACTTCTCAAGATTTAAGGGCCCATTAATCAACATTTAGACTCTCTCTCTTTCTGCTTAAAGTTTTGTGTGAAGGGGTTTTGGGCTTAGTCCTGAATTTCCCTTCGGGGATTAGTAAAATATATTCTATTCTATTCTATTCTATTCTATTCTATTCGTACTTATTTCCAAAACTTTTAAGTGTTTTAATACATTTAGAAATGCACATAATAGGCAGAATTATTAACATGTACTGACCAAAAAAAAAACCCAACAAACAAACAAACTAGGACATCCAATTTTTGCTTGAAAAAAATGTATGTTGAACATAAAAAATGTAATGTAATGTGAAAATACACAAATGCAGTATTTTTGAACTAATCCACATAATAAGTCTTCCTTGAATTTTAGATAAGAACCTTGCAGCAATACTTGAATTATGTTGTTCATTCAGGATAGAGCAGTAGAGTTTAGATCACAAATTCATACACAAAAAAAGACAAAAAAAATGTCTCAGTGCAATAAATAAAGAGCTGGGAAGATAGCGCTACAGAGAAAAAGGGGGAGGGGGAGGTTTAACTGTGTCCACAGGTAGGTTATTTCTCTCTGTAAACATATGTATCCATTTGTCCCGTGGGTGCGTCCCCTTGCCGTCCCGTCGGCAGTGGCTGGGTCACACCTCCATTAGGAGCTTTGTCACAGTGATTAATAGCTCCTTCTATCATCTTTAATTCACTCCCTGATGATGGCGGCCCTGTTCGCTGCTCGGGGTAATCGTGTGATGTATGAGTCCCCCCAACACCTTGTGGCAGAGGTGAAAATCATTCCACCCATGCAGATAGCAGGCCTGAGAACAAATGTTTTCTCTTTTAATAAAAATTAATGAATTAAGCGTCAAGTGTGTACATTTAAATACATGGAATTTGTGTGTGTGTGTGTGTGCGTGTGTTTGCACAGAGCTGTTGTGCATGTAAGTACGATAAGCCGATAATATTGTTTTCCTCATTATTCTGCACTTTATCACTTTTGTTGATTTTAAAATAAATCACCATTGAGGTTTTGCTTTTTTTTTTTTTACTTGTTTTTTCACACTATCATGATGTGTCATCTTAAAAAAATACAGTAGAAGTCTCTGCTGGAGTTTCCCTTCTCTACCCAGAATTCCTTCAGTGCTCCTTCTTTGATGAAGGGCGTCAGCTCGCTATGATGAAGTAATGTCCATTACTGAAATAACAAACAGGACTATTTGCTTGAAGAAGGCAGACAGACAGACACACACACGCACACGTACACACACACGACGATCATCTGTGTTCAGTATCTGTGCCGCCCCGCTCATCTAAGCACAGCTACGGTCTTTGACTTATCAATCATCTGCACATGAAACCACAATTTTCAGAACTCTGAACATAGCATATTTGCTTTCAGCTTGCGTTTACCTTACAGAAACATATATGTTTACGAGCTGAAATGCTCTCGTTGAGTCCACTGGACGGGGGGAATTTCTGGTCTAAATCAAATATAAACTTGCAGACCAGTGTGAGGGGGGAATATGTCAAAGGAGAAACAGCAATGGAGGGATACAGTTACCTTTAAAAGCTCTTGTCCCTCCACCATATGGCAAACCTCACATTCAGGACCATAACCACGTTACACAGTCTCCGTGCTGAAAATCATTATGTTGACTCCCAGAGCCACATTGGGTTTCATACCCGGCCCAGTTCAGCACAGTCTTTAAAAGACATTCCCCTCAAACACAGGGAGCCCACACAGTGTGTGTGTCAAACACAATAGTTTCACAGACACTGAGATCAGGTATTGCTGCAGGGCTCAGAGAAATACTAGAGTTCTCGATCGGGTTCAACAAATACAGACACACACTGCTCCAAATAGAGAAAGCAGCCAGGTATTTGCAAAAGACAGCTGATTCAGCACATCCGTGCTTAGATTTTTATCTTCACAGCATTCACATCTTCTGACAGCAATCAGGATTCTTCAGTTGACGTTCTTGTTCTTTCCTTGTCAAAGTGGAAGTGAGATGATACAAGAAATAAGGATTCTACATAATGTACTTTCAAAATATGTAGTGTAGAGGTGTGCAACAGGTCTATAACACTTCAGTGTCTCAACCACCTGTGGCCCATCACATTTACCCATCGAGTCAATCAGAAGTGTGGTTACTTCATGGCCAGTGAACAAGACGCTTGTGTGTGTGTGTATCCTTGTGGATCAAAGGTTCCATGGCTGACAGCGCAGCAGTACAGTGTCACACAGGCAGCCCTTCAGGAATGTTCCTCGGTGCAGGGATGGGTTGTGGAGCCTCATTAGCGGAGCCCCCTCTCCCCGTGCCCTGTCAGCCTGTGTTAGGTGCAGCTCTCCTCAGATGCACGCTGGGGAAGCAGCAGCTTCCTATGAATCATTTCCTGTTTGGAGCGTCTCTCTGTCTTCATGCATGACACCTGGCTGGCGGCGTGTCACCATCAGTGACTTCTCCATTAGCTCACTTGTCTGTGAACAAACCTCTGTGGGCTTTTCGGTGACATGCCATGTCTTTCTGCCAAAAGCTTCAGTAAAAAGTGTCTTTAATTCTGATTTCTTTGCATGTCTAAAATATGCTTCACTTCACCTGCACAGTGTAAACACAACCTCTTCCAGCATCAAGCTCCAGCAGGCACGTGTCCCACTCAGAAGAAGTCCAGTGTCGGTTCAGGGGTTGTACATCTACGTCCTGCCTCACTCTATTCACAATTAACCCCAGTGTGCTTCCCTCTGTTTTCACTGTACGGTGCAGAAAGAGTTCAGGAAGAGGAAATATAAAACAGTCAGAGCAGTACAATGCTGAGCAGACCCTGCCTTCCCACCCTGGCATCAGTTCAAAAACATGCCATGAAGCTGCTTTTGGGCTATATATATATATATATATATATATATATATATATATATATATATATATATATATATATATATATATATGTATATATTCCATGTCTTTTTTTGTATTACTTTAAGGGATTTCTCTCAGCCAGTATGTTACAGAATGAATTATAATTATCTACACAAACTGAAAAACAAGAACAAACCTGTAAGCCCTTTCTCTTACTGTAATTTCCATTTGGCCGGATTAGTTTATCTTATGTCTCTTTGTATGCTTCTCATAGCAGTTAAATTAATTGAGTTTAAAAAAAAAAAATTCTGAAGCTTTTCATACCTGTCTTATATACTCACAATAAGCATCACTCTCACATGTAGGCTCTCCTTCTCTCACAGATGATGGAGAGGATGACTTTCCACTCTACCCGTCTGACATCCTCGATGATGTCTGTGGCTCTGATGGAGATCCAGCAACGTCTTCAGCCCTGGCAGAGGACCCAGCATCCCCCCTGTTGTCTGATGATGAGGCCTCACTCCAGGACCCCTTGGCATTTCAACATCCAGGCATCTTTTTATCGCAAGAAGATCTGAACATTCCCCTGGACTTTGAACTGAGAGAGTCAGAGGTTCTGGGTGGAGGTCTGGGTATCTGGAGCAACAGGAGAGTAAACGTCGGAGAGCGCTTCGGACCATATAAAGGAGAGCACAGGCCGTTTCTCCGGGACCCCACACAAGGCTGGGAGGTAGGATAGATAGAGAAGACTTCATGCATTTATTTTTTTGTGTGATTCCAAGTAATACAACTGTAAAGTGCCAAGATTTTAGAAAACAAGCATTTGTTGAAGTGCAAATTATTTTTCCACTGAATTTTGGCTAGATTACATAAAAATGAGCCGGGACTTTTTCCCTCTGGTTCATGTTTACACTTGACAATTTTCTGCAAAGGCAGTAGCATGCTTTTTGACAAGGGGGGTTTCCCTCCACTAATATACACTTTAGCATTCACATCAGTCCTCTTTTTATTTCCTCCCATGGCGTCATGCACACATTTAGCCCAGTGACCACAGGGCTGTTGTTGCCGTTTGTTGCCCAGTGATGTAATGTTAGCTCAGAGCCATCGGAGGAAAACCACTGGAGGTTGTGCTCTTAACTCAATTAAAATGAAAAGCCATAAATCCCCTTTTTCATCCTGGTTAGGGACCCACTGCGGCCATTGGCAAATCACATATTGGTCAGCCGGCACAAGAAATCGAAGACAGGGTCACAGGACAAGGTCAAAGGTTAGCTGTGGTCTCAGTCAGTGTCAGGCTAGTTTGGTTTTATGGAGCAGGAATAAAGGCTGGCAGAGGATCGGCCTCATTTAGTTTCCCAAAATAGATCCCCCTAATTTGGATGTGAGGGTTTAGACCTTCATATCCAAAGTCTTAGCTTCTTTGGAAGAAAGAACTGGTCTCATTAAGAATCACTGACCATGCAGTCATGAAGTGAAAGTCACAGGTCTGAATAAAACCAGGATTAATCGTGGGATTCTTTATCTGACTAGAGTTTTCCTACCCCATGGAGTCCATTGTAAGCAGCAAGCTTACCGAGAATGTGTTGGTAGAGTATCAACATTCAGCTCATATAAATAGTTTTGGATTTGGACTGATGCTCCATGGGTTTGGATCATAGCAGATTACTCCAGCCCATCAGCTCTGACTCAGTGGTTTTGGCTCGGACTGAACCAAAATAAATGTCTTATTTTACTCTGGACTACATTTCTTCAGAATATGACTTCTCCCACATTATCAACTGCTGGGTGAGACCCAATCTATAAATGTCTCCTTAATTGAAGTGAGGAAAAACTCTTCATTTTTGCCCATTTTCATAACACAATGTCTTAATAAAAATGCTCTTTCCCTCCAGAAGAGATTTACGGCCGCTTGAACAATCTCTCTCAGTTATTCTTTTTCCCAGGGAAGGAAATAAAGGAAAAAGAGGTTTCATGAATTTTAATCTGGCGGTAATTTATGGGGGGCTTGAATAATAATATGTATTTAAAAAGCTGAGGAGCTCGGATGTGAATCTGCATGTGTGTGTGTCTTGGGGCAAGTGGGTGGGGGGATCGAGGGGAAAGATGGGATCCCAGTGAGGCAGCACTGTATCACAATGTTTAATTACCGAGTTGACAGCAAGCCATAACTCTTTCCATTAAGTAAATAACTTGTAAAGAATTTATGATGCAATGCCACATTATTCAGAATGGATATTCAGTGATGGCATCCCTCTGCATTAAATATGGTAAACGCCATTAAGCCCTCCTGACCCCCCCTCTTCTCCCTAACCCACGCGTTTACCATCCCTCACCCCCCTCCTGCCTGCAAACCGTCAATATGCCAATAAGCCTGTGCAGGGTCTGTAAAAATAAAATTGATTTGGTAAATGTGAGTTAAGATAGATATGTTTGCTTTCATCATCAATTCTGTGCGGCGCAGTGAGGTGATGTCACCGACTGGGGAATGCTAAAGTGGCGCTCCCATCTGGAGTGTTTGATGGAGGGCCCTGAGCGGCCCAGGCCAGTGGTGACAGACTGGGGGAAGTTTGTCACCAGGGAGGCCAGCGCTCCTCAGCACCATCACCATAAATTTGGAGGCTTTATTCATAAAGGGGGAGAGTGAGTTATGGCGCTCATGATGCTTTATGAATACAGGAATGGTGACTTATGGGAAAGATAGCTTCGGTAAATAAGAGGTAGAGAGGCAGTGGTGAGGGCTTTGTCAGGCTGAGATGCTCACCTACGCTGTCGTATGCAGAGCTGCTAGTCCCCCTGCTCACTGCTGAGTGTGTGTCTATTTGAGTCGACCTGCAAGTATCTGTGTTTACAAGTATGGACAAACTGATTATGAAGTATTTTTTTTAATAACAAGTTTATGATTTAGAATAAAAGTTTTTGCATATGTGAGCTGCATCTTTACCATCACACAGATATTTTTGTCCTACAACAGCAGAAAAATAAGAAATCTAAAAGTTGAAATGAACTCGGATGTTTTTAAAAATCTAAGCCAAAGTAAAAAAAAAAAAAAAAAAAAAAAAAAAAAAACCTTAAGCCATTATTAGCGTCTCCATGTTTCTTTGAAAAAAGCCTTAAAGTCACTGTTGACAGATTTGATACCAAAGTCTCACACATTACTCAAGACTCATCTTTTTTTCCATCAATGAACAATAATTCATCCCTTAATAATTTAATAATAGTTTAATGAAAATCATAAACAGTAAATGTTGCGTTCTGTCCTCAGGTGCAAGATAAGCGTGATGTAGCCTGCAGAAGCATTTGCATTTACTTCTTCATGCCTTCCTGGAAAACACTCTTTAACGCCTGGATGCCCACTAGTCCATATTCTGCTGTCTCTCTCTCTGAGTCGTTAGGCACATTGAAATTCAAACTCCATTTGTGTCTGTCCTCTTCTCAGCAGCAGCAACAATAAGACAGAGGGCTGGAGTCCGGGACAGAGTTATCCAGCACTCAATGAGCCTTTGGGCTCACCCATACTCGCTGCCCCACGGGATTATGGGTCCTTGGCTTAGAAAGCTGGGTGCCTCCTGCTGTAGCAGAGATGGGCGGAGCAGGTTAGGGGTGCAAGAAGGGTTTGGATGGCGAGTGGGGCGGGACCGGGGCGCTTAGGGCTTTTGTGTACCTCTTGAGTGTGAGGCGGAGGTGGAGGTGGAGGCGATAGTGTTGGTGGCAGTGTGTGGTGGGGAGATGGCGGAGGAGATTAGCAGTGATGGTGAATGGGAGGAGAGGATTAGGTGGCTGGGCAGGGCCTGTCTCCTGAACCTCCTGGTCCAGAGAGGATGGGAGGATGGAGGGAGGAGAGGCAGATGCTTGGCTAGGAGAGGACTCATCATTGAAACTGTTATCTGAAAACCTTGAACTGATTATGAACTACGGAGACAAATATGAACTAGGAGAAAAGGAAACCTGGTTTGACTGAATGCTTGCTTTTTCTAAGTAGTTAATCAGTCGTTTTCTTTTGGAATCAAAATTTTCATAAGGGAACTTAACCCTTGAGAGCCTGGGGTTATAGAGCTTACGGATGATTTCTGATGATAATCTAAGAATCATCAGAAGTTTCACATGCCCATTTTTTCTTCAGAAACTGTGGTTCCTGCTGTTGACATTTTGTCTAATATCCACAGGCAGTGTAAACTCTTAGAGAGGTCAATCCCAGAAACACGGTTTTGTGTGTGAATGTGCTGCATTTGTGTTCATATACACTCTTGTGTGTGCATGCGTGCATGTGAGTTGAAGACATAGTGTGAGAGTGTGGACGGAGGGCGTTTCTGGAGGGCGTGCTTTTTGTGCATGGATAAGCTGCTGTCCTGAATGAATGCAGATGTCTCTGGCTGGCTGTCCGCCTGTCCCCTGTGCGCTGACGGCCCGTCACCTCTCTCTGTCACCAGGAGAAAGAGCCACTCTCAGTCCTGGCTAAAAGCCTCTTAATCCCTGAGCCCCTGCCACATCCCATCCACTGTCAGCAGAGATGGCCCTGCCCACAGCAGCGCTTAGAAAGGCAGGCGCTAGGGATGAACCTCCCTGTCACTCACGCACCCCACAATGGACACACATCTTCTCATTTTCTCACACACACTTACACACACATAGTTTTTTCGGAATTCAAAGTGAAAAATCCTGTTTCTGAAAAGGCGATGTGAATGGCGGTTGTCAATGTATTGTGCTGCATGAACACAATGGCTGCTCTGACATTATTGTAAGACCTGTTTTCTCTCATGAGAGGAGCAACAACCGGCTGCTAAAACAGTGCGTAATAATGGAGGAGTCCTTCACTAAATACACTTGGATGTCATTGGCTGCTAATGAACTGTAAGAAGAACTGCAAACACCATTGAAGGGATAGAGCAGGCTTCTCAAAGTGGAGCTCTGTGAAGCACTTATCAGTCTGAAGAGTGCTACTGTATATACAGTAGATAAGAGTTAGTATAAGGAAGCCAGTAGTTCCTACACAGAAGCTAAAGTATGAATCCTGATGGGCATGCTGAACTTTGGACATTTTCACCACCTCAGCTTGAAATACAATGTTTTTTTTTTTTAAAACACAGTGTCTCTGTGCTCTTTTGCATTTAGTGCATAATATTAGTACAGCTGTGTGGGTCACATTAAAAAAAGAGACAACACACCAAAGGCCCTGTGAGGACTTAAAAAGTGATCTTGAAATAGTCACACTTTTATATATTTGCCTTTTTATAATCCACAACAGAAAATGAGATCATCAGCATCAAAATCAAATATGTATAAACACTATGTTTAAGTTTCTTGGGTCAGGTCATCTTCCAGGAGACGTAACAAATCCATTTACTACAAGTAGACCAGAAGTTTTCATGATGATACCATGCCAGCCAGCAAAGTTTGAGAAGCAAGATCTGTCCTATTTCTCAAAGAAAAGGATTTTTTGGATTTCTTTTGTAGTAATGTAGGACACTGTAGCTGGGCTGTGAAAAAGAAAAATGACAAAAGAGCAGAGGAAAGCTGAACAGGAGAATGATAGAGCACAACCTAAAACACGAGCTGACCTGTTTGTGATGTTCGTTCCAACCCACATGCAACAGTTATCCACCTGTTTCTTCAGAAACCTAGGGGTGTTGACGATAACTACTTCTGCCAGCAGTTATCGAATTCTGGTTGCACAAAACTACTCACATAAAATCATTAATGCTCGATAAGGCTCAGTGTAAACTTTTTAAAACATCCGCACTGTGAATCCACCTCTGATTTTTGTTCTTTTAGAAGCTTTCCTCCTGTTAAAAGACGGTTATTAGAGCGAGTTTGACAGCTGGGCTTACATCATTAGCTTTGTGGTCTCCATGGCGATGTAAACAGAAAGTTCAACTAGAAGAGCAAAACCAACAACTGCTATGAACCATGGAAAGTCAGGAATAAGATGGATACTGCAGTTATCTGTTCAAACTTGAGAGTCTATCAATTAAATGAAGAGCGAGGTTATATTTGCTCTGCTTGGTGAGGTTGTAGTTGGTAGATGGGCACTGGTAGGACATAATGAGGATTCCCAAAGTTACAGACACGTCTGTGAGTAACACTTAACAGGTAGTTTGCTAACCTTCTGAGTTTACAAAGTTTGCTTGTTGTTTTATTTCAAACAGCAGTGCTACGTAACTATAAATATATACATTAACTTGTCACTTTGTATCCTTTAAAAAGTGTTTGTGAACAAAGGGAAGTAGAGAAGATTTGCTCACCATTCATTTGCTTCCCAAACAAACACACACTTTGGCAAGAATCCCTCTTTATAACAGTGGGTGATAGGGCTCATTAGAAAGTGTGTCGTCATAACAGAATCATCACAGGAAATCGCTGCTGATTTTGGAGATTCCTCGCAGAGCCTTTAACAACAGTTTGCACAATTTTCTCAAGAAGAGATTAAAATGTGTTGGCTCAATTCCCACAGAGGTAGTATTGAGTGAGTGAACCTGCTGAGCGACAGGACCCTCACAGGCCTCTAACTTCCTCCACATGGAGCAGAGTGTGAATCCTCCCTTCTGTTAAAACAGCCTCATAATTCCTTCAGCTGTGTGTGTGTGTGTCTGTGTGTGTGTCTGCTTTTGTCTCTCCTGGTGTCTGTTATAGAGAAATGAGCTTGCCATTCAATGTAACTGGAGCTTGATTATCTGTGACAGGGATGATGTCCATTCAAGTTTTCAGAGACAAAGCATGCTGGGGGTTCGTCTCTTTTCCTCTTAGTTGATTGGTAATCCCTTGACTTAATCTGTTGTTTGCTGTGCTTGTTGAGGCTGGTGTGTGTTGGTGTGTTGGTGTGTGTGTGTGTGTGTGTGTGTCTGGAAGGGTCGTACTGAGGTCCTAATCTCATGAGATGATTGGAAGTAGTAGAAGCACTCAGATAAGGACAGGTTGTTTCAGATGACAGGGTGACACTATAAGTGTCATTCAAATCTGCTAAATTCAGGTGTAACTCCCCTCTCTTGTAAGAAATTATATATATTTATATTTTAAAAAAAAAAGCAAATTTCTGATTTCCCCCTTCATTCCTAAGCACCAACCCTGCCCCCACCTTCTCCTCCTCCCTCTCTCTCTGTCTGAGTTCCCAGCAGGGAGAGGAAGCTAGGTTAACTAACTGAACAAAGTCAGAGTGAATTGCAGGAGGACAAAGGCGGGCGTAAGTGGGGGCTATGCCAGTTGGAAGGTGTAGCCGGCAGCACAATACCAGGTGAAGTAGGCTCTCATCGGGAGGTCCATCCCATGCAGGTCAAAGGTCATGGGCCTTATTAGCTCTGAGGTGAATGAAAAGGTTTGTTTGATTGAGAAAGGAGGTCAAGAAATAAGACGATGAGGACGGAGGTGTTCATCTGCTTGAAAAGCTCCAGAGGGGTGTGTGAAGAGAGGTTGTTTCTCAACGCACACAAAAGTTTGACTGGCTGTTAGCTCATGGCGAGACTCACAATCAATGCATAATACACACTGAGCTGGAATAGAGGTGATCAGTACAGCATGCAGGGCAAACTTAATGACACAATGACACATGTCTAGACAGCCACAGATATAGCAGAGTTTATATGCAGGTGCACTGACTCATCGGCAGGATGTAAATACCGCTGCCTCATAACACTTATTTACATTTTCGATCCTCAGCTGTTATAGCTCACTGAATACTCAGAGAAAGATCAACATTGGGCGACTTGCAGGAATAAGACATTTCTGTGTTATTAAAGTGTTTATAGAGGAAAGTAAAGCAGAGAAAAAGGGAGCATGTATCAAAGTTTACCAGCCTTCATAAAAGTCCACATTAGCGTTTGTGTTTTATGTTCCCTACCAAAGACCCTTAAAGGTATTTTTTTATATTCAGACTGTTCAAGTGATCCTTTGTGTATAAATGTGTAACACCCTGCTATTATTTACAGCATATTACCCAATAAAAGTGGTAGAAGTAGTGAGGTAACATTGGGGAAAGAGTTAGAGGAATGTGCATGAACTGCTCACTCCACCCAGGTTAGGAGCACTCAAATCAAACACACCTTGTCAGCTGTCTGCAGGGCTCCCCTGAGCAAAGAAAGAAAAAGAGTGAAAGAAAAAAAAAAGTTTTATCCAGCACTTCATATTCACTTTACATGCTTAAAAGTTACCCACAAATATACACCAACCTGGCAGCCCTCCCCTATGTTTATGCACACGCATGCCTTCACACAAAACGTTCCCTCTGCACTCGGCACAGATAGCAGTTAAAATGAGGGGACCCCTAAACAGCATACAGGAAACAAAGGTGATGAATTCCGTGTGCGGGGCTACAGAGTCAGGCTCATAGATACCTTATCTAGAGGAATTGATAGGGGAAGGGCCTTCCTCTTAAACACACTGCTGATTGTTTCCAAATGTCTTCTCAATGGGGAGGGTTAGAGGGAGGCAAAGACAGTGACTCAGGGGCAGGTCTTGCAGTCTTTTTATTGGTCCCGTCCGGGGGAACAGAGAGGGAATGGCAACCCTGTCGTGGCTTTCCTGCCCCAAGTTGCAGCTATTGCTTAACTACCAGTCAGATTGCATTACCCAGGCAGTAAATCTAAGTACCGGTTAACGCAAATAATCAAGAGCTAATACTGCTCTACGAAACCACTTTCTATGTGTCTGTGGTTAGAGCTACGCTAACAGGCACAAAGCCATTGCTCTCTGTCCTGCCAGACTCTGGCTCGTGTTCTCAAGGCTATTATAACCTACACACACTCACAATCTCCATATACTTATTGTCCATGTGCCCTTTATGGCGTGTGCTGCTCCTTTTCTGCAGCGTGTGTGAATAAATCTCTCTGCTGCCTGAGCTCTGTGGTTCAAAGGGTAATGTAAAGGTGCGGTCTGCTTTGAGAACTTATTACTGGGTTAAGCGCTAAAAAATGCGGGTGGGGATGGTAACACTGTCGCCCTCTTCCAATTACTCCATATTGCCGCTCCAATTAGAGTGGAGCAGGTCCAAAACCAGAGCTGAGAGCTGCCAGGTTTGAGAGAAGAGAGAGAGAAAGCAGAGGCCCCGGGTGGCAGTAATGAGGTCTTAACCCCGACTTTGCTCTATTATGTCATAATGCTTTAATTCGAGCCATATGATAGGCTGCCGTGCACTTTCATGTTATTGGAAAGTCAATATTTGTGAGCGTGCCCTGTCTTTACTCCTCCGATGTGGCCTTGGAGGGGGTGCAAAAAGCCAAAGATGAGTATGAATGATTGACCATATCAGGTCTCTCAGAGAGGTTTTACATGTCCGAGGATGGCATTCTGCCTCTTGACACATTTATGAAATAGTAGGATAGATGAGCTAGTTCAGGCAGACAACTTGAGCTGCACTGCTACATGCATGTCACAAGTCCCACTCAACATAACCATCTTCCAGTCATATTCTCTGCCTCTCAGCTCAGCCTTCTATTTAAACTGGGAAAAAAATCTCCCATCTCTCCCTCTGCCTGTCAATGCTGCTGCTGCCAAGCATTTGTGTTGCTGCATGTTCTTTCATCCCAACTGCCACCCCAGCATCCACCTGCAGGCTCCGAGGGGGTTTATGTTTTACTCATCACTCCTCAATGTTGCCATGTTAACTTATCTACAAGGAGTGATGAGGTTGGAGCCTGGCGCCAAAAATGTAATGTTTACATGCTGCTGCAATAAACTATTTGAAACGTGAGTTGTCTGACTGAAATAGGTATGCTATATCTTACCCCATCTGGTGGATACTAAGGTCTATACAGAACTGTAGCAAAGTGTAATTCTACCAAATTGAAAGGTGCTATAACCTAAAGGAAGTGATGATTAACTTCTAGTTTAACTTTTTAAGTTTCTTCTTCCTATCTTAAGTAAGATTCCAGTCATTAGACTGATCCTACTCAGCACTTATCACGTTTCTTGCTGGGGAAAAAAAGGGATGTTTAAAGCACAGACATTTAACTGAAGCCTCAATGCTAAATACTGTAACCTAAATCAGAGAGATCTAGAGAGGTATTGATTTTTCATAGTAAGTTAAGATTGATGGGATTTTAAGTGGTGACACATTTAAGTTTAAGCATGATAAAAGTTTGGTTTTCTCAATGTTCAGAATCATTTCTAGTTTCTGTGTGGGTATTTCCTGTCATGACAGGACACTGTGGTGGTTTAACTATGGTGTACTGACACATTTAAAAAAAAAAAAGTGTTTTAACAGATCTTGATTTCTAACATCCTTTATTTATCTCCTTTTTTCATTTTATTACTACTTTACAAAATAAACTATAAAATGCAAATTAAATAGCCATCGCTGTCAAAGTTACAACACTTTAGGGGATCACTTTACAGTTAAAAGCACTTTTAGACGTTTGCACTGAGCTCCAATTAACAAACAGCTTATTTGTTAATAATTTGTACAGCGTTTGAAGGTCACATTTTAAATGAGTGCGTCTTCTTATATTTAATGAGGTTAATTACCATGGTAATAACCCAGGATCACATCCTGGTCAGTAATTGTTTTGTAATTGCTTTCAGGTTGCATAATAATGATACAGTCCATCAATTTCTGTCATTGCATAATTACAGCATGGGATGGTTCGTTATAATCAGAACAAACATGCTGTTTATTTTCAAACAGAGGGAACTAACCCAATGGTCCTCTCTTTTAGGGGAGGAAAATGTGTGCACCTGTTAATAAACGTAGAGTAACAGTGGAAATAAAATGGCAACACAACACAGAAGCTCCTTTTCAAAGCATCACTCGAGTGAACTTGCCGTGCTGCACTCTTTGCTACATATGTTACACATCAGACTGCATTTGTGTTCTGCAGAGTTACATTTCTTGTTTACACTCACATTGACTCCAGGAATGTTATTCTTACTTTATTACAGCAGCCTTTACAGGGTATCTTTTTCATGCCCCGCTCCGTTCATTGTTTGAAGATGTAAATTGAGCAATAAAAAGGGTATGCATATGGGATATATTGGATTAGACATCTCACACACTGTATGCTCATATGCTTTGTATTATCTGATTCTAAACTTAAACACAGGGTAGAAAATTGAGCTTTACACGTCAGTACCCCTGAAACCTACAGATAAATGCAGCTCACTCATCCAAAGATTCTCAGGAATAGACAGTGTTTCTCCTTGGAGGAGAAAGGGAAAGTGGAATAAAAAAGACACTGAAGACATGTTTTTGCATAGTGACTGAGCACAGTCGGTGAGAAGATGGTATAGGCAAAACTAGACAACTAGACAGGCTGAAAACAAGAGTGATAGATGAGGCAGAGGCAAGACAAAGACGGATAAATGGGCGAGAAGAGGACAAGAGAGAAAGACTAAATCAGTCAGAGTGAATGAAAGAGAGATAGAATGAGGCGAAGAGGTGGCGAGAAAACTCAATGTCCTGTCTCTGGTACGTGCCGAGGGAGACAGATTTCCCGGCGGACCATTCCCAAGTGTCCCCCTGCAGTCCGTAATAGGATTTTCCAGGCTACAGCAGGTAGTCTGTGAGGGAACTTTGTTCATCGGTGCTCACAGATAAGGGTTAATGCAGCCCAAAGGTTCCTCCACTATACAGGGCGCTCTGGGAGACTGTCGCTCCCTTCTCGTCGGCCTGCTCTGTCAGCACCAATCCGTCACAAAGGATTTCTTCCTGCAAAACTCAGCAGCCATTTCTGACATCTCCAACAAACTAATTGTTGTCTCCAGACCTGGCAAGCCCTGTGAAGTCCTAACGAGTTAGCGTCTTCTGCACAGATGAGGAAAAAAAAAAGAAAAAAAAAAAAGAAAAATCAATTTCTCAGTCAAATTATGCTTTAACGTCAGCCCAAAATGTGAAAAAAAAGAGAAAAGGAGAGGAAACGGGACGAGAGGATGCCAAGACAGACCAAACCAGAGTCTCTAAGGGTAGGGTTGGTGTCATTTGTCTTTTCTTGTCCAATTGTTCTCCTTCTCTGAGTCTTATGGCCGCTTCTCTACTCTCAAAGCCACTTTATGACAGGCATTGTAGTGTCTTCAGAGTTCTGGGCAGCATCTGATTGGGCCATACAGGGTTTCTCTCTGGCTCTGAGTGACAACGGGACCAGGTCCAACCACCAACCAGGACACAGAGCCATAAATCATCCTGCTGGCACCGGGCTTCACTTCCTGAACAGCTACCAGTTCCTACAGGGTACAAAAAGGTCTTTGTGGACTCTGTGCAGGCAAAACTACTTATTCTCTCCTCTAGGTTCACGAAGGATTCTTAGAAATACTGTGAGGAAAGAGGATGAGAGTTTACATACAAACCCTTTCTCTCATTCTTAGATTGCAGCTGTGACTTATCTACAGCTAATAGCCTCTGAATTTAAACACCTGTTGATCAGCAGTTCCCTGATCAGATTAACCACTGTTTGTTTACGTTCATAACCATGGAAACCTTTCATTGAGGTTATTTCACCAAGATAAAGTCATCAGCCTCCAGAGTCTGCAGGAGTCCAACTTGGCGATTTCATCACTGTGTAGTGATGTGTGAAGGCTCAGACTGCCAGAGCTGCAGCAGCCCTCGCCAAAGGTGGCCTCCCTCCATCCCTGCCTCTTACATTCCTCATTTCCACCAGTCTCTGTCCTCCCCGTGTGTTTGGATGGCTCCACCTCACTGTCAGGCTGTGAGGGACGGCTATTTTCCTTTCAGGCCAGATCAAGACAGCAGATTGGCCCCGGGGGGCCCAAGGATGTGAAGCTTCTGACACGTCCCGTAAATCTACGGTGTCCCATCTCCGCTGCTCGATCTGCGCCCAGCAATGAGAACACCAATGAGGCGTGAGGATGAACATTCCTCAGGCCGTTTTCACACACAAACCCCAGAGTTTCTGCTTGGAGAATAATACTTTGCTCCCTGACTTTTCTGACTGCTGAGCTGTCTACCTCAGCAAAAAGTCTGTCTCTCCACTCCTGCTGAAATAAGTCCCCAAATCCCAACCTGATCCCCATGAAAGTTTTCACAGGAAGGCTGCTTACTTAGTGTATGCGCTTGTGTTTGTGTTAAATGATGAATATGACATGGTGTGTTATTCTTCTGTCTATGAGAAGCTGTTACAAACTGTCTGTGTTGATATTCTCAGTTTCCTCATGTCTTTGCTGGGCTGTTTCCTGCTAACACAATGGAGTTTGTGGAACTCTTTGATTATGAGCCGACGATCTCATCTTACAAACACATTCTTGCTCAGGTATCATAAGACATCTTTAAAGGAGATATAGAACTTTTGTCATATCCATATCTTGATTCTCTTATTTTTTTTAAGTCATCTTCTTCTTGGGCTGTATGGTGATGCAACGGTTAGCGCTGCAGCTTCACAGCAAGAAGGTCACAATATCAAATCCTGGTTCGCCCTTTCTGTGTGGAGTTTGCATGTTCTCGTTGTGCATGCGTGGATTCTTTCTGGGTACACCGACTTCCTTTACAGTCCAGAAACATGCTCATCAGGTTAAATGGTGATTCTAAATTGCCTGGAGGTGTGAGTGTGAAAAGATGTCTTTCTCTGTATGTCAACTCTGTGATTAAGTGGCAACCAGTCAAGGGTGTACCCTGCCTCACGGCCTAAGAAAGCTGGGATAGGCTCCAGCTACCCACGACCCTGAACAGGATAAGCAGGATAGAAGATGAATGAATCATCTACTCCTGGTGGTTAGGTTAGGATATTTCATTTGTACCCATAGGTAGATTTAAACTGACTAGAATCACAAAAACAAATGGTAGAACACCAACAATAGACTCACAAGCCAAAGTGACTCACTGCCGGTTGCTGTGTGCTCATGCGCCCAAGGGTGTCACAAAATGCCCCAAAAATGCATAAATATTTATGAAACATGAGGTGTGGAGAGCCGTGGTAATTAAATTTGTGTCCCATCTCTGTAAGTGTGTTTGGGAAATCTGCAGACAAACACAAAGCAATCAGTTGCACCTACACATCAGAAGATTGAGTCAAGGAGTTGGATTGAAAAGTGGAGTGACCAACCAACAGCAAACAAACTGGGCCCTCACCAGCCCATGTGGCCCCTCTTTCACCCACCCAGCCGCTTTAGCCATGTTAGCCAGATTTTTCACCCAAATGGAAATGCAGCCTGTCATTTCAACGCAGCCTCCAACCGCTCCGTCTGTCCAATCCGTCACAACGCGCCGCCGGCCGCGTAAATAGGCCTGCCACTCTCACTGTCATCTGAGTAACGGATGTCCCATCGTTACCACAGGGTGGGACCAGGCAGCGCTCAGGTCCACTTCTGCTCCTCCTCACTTTTTTCTCAGTCCTCCTCCCTCCTTCATCTCTCACCACCTCATCCCAGTGATGAGCCTTTTGTACCTTACTGGGACTTTGAGGTGAATGTGTATTTATTTCTGAGAATACAGGCATGTCTTTTTTTTTTTTTCTGTGCGCAATGAATGCTCGCCCCAATCTCCCATCAAGAGTCAAAAGCAGGAGCATAATAGGAGCAAGGGTGGGTGGAAATAAATTGTGTCCTGGACTGGTAACCTAACAGCCATCATAAATAATGTAGACCTATTTGAAGGGAAAGATGGGGCATTAGAAGCTATTTACACTGCAGGAGCTCTGCTATCGATCAGCACGGGGCGTCCCATAGATAAGAATGGGATGATGTCATAGTTATTTATGGTGATTCCCGATGGTAAGGCCACAAAAGGGATTTGGGGGCGACAGCATCATCAGTTTTTGGGGCGCAGGGGCTTGATGCATACTGTCATCAATGGAACAATCAGCAGAGTGGTTAAGGGAGGTGAGCTGCAGCAGCAGCAGCATGCCTCTGACATACACATAACAACACACACACACACACACACATGGACCCAAGCCTTCAGACATGGACATAGAAAGCCCAACCTGCACACACAAACTCATCAAACACACACACACACACACACACACACACACACACACACACACACACACACACACACACACACAATGTAAGATAAATGTCAGTTGCATGATTAGGTTCACTGAAAAGTTGAGGGAGGAGAAGGTTCAGAAGAGATACAGTACATCTCTGTCTGCTCCTCATGCAGCCCAGTACATAAAAAAGAAAGAGTAATAAAACACTGGTTCTCCTCTGGTGTACTGTGAAGTGAGCCAAAGGCTAAATTCAATATATGTCTGAGGCAGAATTACCAGTCAGGGACTGCTGCTCAGGTCACATGAGAACATGAACCTCAGTTGTGTTAGATGAAAATTTAGGAAGTGTGAGATATTGAGACTAGCTAAGGTGTGCCTTGGGATTTCACTTCACGGTACACGTCCTGTAGATGGAGAACAAAATAAAGACAACCTTACATGATTTAATCATTTAAGATATTTGTCACAGATTACAACAGTCTGATGGGAGGCATTGTAATCTGTGCGTGTTTGAAACTATTCTTTCAAAATGTATTTAAGTTAACTCCCAAATCCATCTTAACCAAACAAGGTCAGCAAACAAACGTCATCCAGCCTTTATCAGCTCAACTTTACCTTACTTGTTCATCAGAAACAGAAGTATTCACTGTTGGTACAGTTCACCAAGAAGATGCACAAACCACAACTCATGTAAAACAAATGTAGACTTTCTGCAAAGCAACATGGTAATGAGTCTAGTAGTGAGTGTAACACATTAACGTTATCATAAATACACATACTTTACATTCTCCTGCTTTCCGATAGCTTTATCTTTATTTTTTTAACCATTAGTTTTAATTTTTAGTTTTATATCTTGGACTTTTCTGTCCCACATTTTTTAATTTTTATGAGCTCTTATTATTTAGCAGTAATGTTAGATCTTTTCTTCTTATGTGCAATTCAATAAATCAAATAATAAAAAATTAAAATAGAAAAAATATAACCATAAGCAAAAGCTAATGGAGCACCAGTGATACCCATCATCGTCTTGAACTGCTGCCTACTGAAACTATGTGTTTTAAAAAGAGGTGTAATGTAATTAAATCTTATCCCAACATAACATAGTAATGTCTCACACACATGAAAACAAACTCAATTCAAATCAATTTTAAGTGTGTAATACAAGTTTCACTATTATTCAGATAAATCTATCAGAATTAATTGTAAAAAAGATAGCATCTCCTATGACATTATTCCAATTATTTGGTTGAAAAACCTTGACGTTTACACTGATGGGTGACACAAATGGACTAGAAATTGAGTTTAAACTAGAAATGATGCCTTTAGTAGGAACTGAATAATTGTATATTGTGTGTCAACAACAACTCTTTGTTTAATCTGCCATAAATTTCAAAATGTTTAAAGTGTATAGAGCAGAGAGAGTCCCAGAGCTGAAGGGGGTTTGGTGGGCTGATTGAAAGAGGAGAGCAGAAGGTAAAAGCTGGCACGACTCCACAGTGTTTTCTGACGCTGGCCCCTCAGAGCAAGAATATTATTGTGAATATTAGTTCAGAACTTCTGGCACTCGTCCAGATAGACCGGCCTCTGCCTGTTCAAGGGGGGTTAGCAGCAGGGTTCAAGCCCCATCATACGCATACAGGCACACACACCAATACTGCCATTAACCAACACCACCCCCATCTCCTCAGCACACTCACGACTAGAAAGGCTCCACAACAACAAGATATGTGGAGACTAAAGTCCTGCCCAGCCCTGATAACAAGTCCCAGCTTTTTCAAAAATAAGCAAACACATGTGGCTGTTTGATGTTCCCTTATCTCTGCTAACTTTAAATTCTCTGAGAGTTTCTCCATTGAGATCAAATTCAGTAATTAATCTTCTTGCTTTTTATAAATTATTACTGAGCAAAAGTTTTTGCTCAAACTTTAAAGCTCACAGCTGCGAGCACGCACCAGTGGAGTTTCTTACGGGCTTCTTTCATGCTGCTAATGAGAAAGTAGCAGAGGAGCCTGGAAAAGTCTGCTGAACTCTGTGGGGACTTCTTATTTTGTTAAGAAACACTTAGACTGGGTGATTATTCTTAGAGGAGCAGTGAGGAAGTGTTTGTGATTTAAATGTTTTTTTAAAAGCTCAGTGATTGAACAGTTGTCTGTTTGCCCGAAGGCAAACTATTAAATCCTTTTTTTTTATTAGATCCCTCGTCGTTGTTGGATTTAACTCTTTTGTCAATAAAGTTGCTAAATGAGTAACGGAGAGGAAAATGACAAAGACCAAGTGACAACTGGAATCATGACGCCGCATTAGGAGACAGAAGGCCAAAAGCATCCATGTCAGTAAACAGGCAGATTTCAGCCTGGTTGGCACAAAGTTGCCATAACACACAATGCACACAAAGAGACCAAAGCAGAAGAGTTTGGAGCAACTGAAAAAGGGCACCTCCCTTCTAGAGAAGGAGGAGGGTGTAGGACATATTCATGAGGAACAAGGAGACACAATACAACAAGGGTCAATGCTGGGTCAGCAAAGTCCATGAACTGCAGGGTACAAGTGGTGACAGGCAGCAGTGAGCCTGCACAAGATAGACAGGTGAGCTGTTTGCATTGTAATACCACAGGAATCTGAGCAGAAAGACATTTCCCTGCTCAGAACAAGGAGTCAATGTTTAACTTTATCGGCAACATACAGCGTGGGATAATAGCTGCATTAAATGCTTCCTGGTTGTGTACACATTTGGTGAGTGAGGTTTTGAACTGAAGACATCTAAAGGGTGAGTTAAGATAAAGGTCATATATCTATAAGTATCTCTTTGACCCATGCCCCATGACCCCACCGCCAGCCAGCACAACAAAGAGCACAGAGGTGGTTACCGCTGAGACAGGGTACTTGGTGGGTCAAAAAGGGGACAGATGCGAGATTGTCGTCAAATCTAGATACACCTACATCCAGGCTTTTGGATGAAGAATATGTGTTTCTTACAAGTGTGAATACCTGCATGATATTTGTTACTCTCATCTGTAAACTCATTACAAGAGAGCGTTTACTGCATGTTAACTAAATAAAAAGAAACACCCCTCTTCCTCCAACCAAGCCCAATGAGGATGAGTCGTTGGGCTCCCAGGTCTCTATCCCAGCCTTCCTTTGGGAGGGGGGTCATGGTTTTGTCTCTCACCCGCCTTTTGTTAGAGTACCCCCCGTAATAAATCTGAATCTGGTAAATAGCCCATGAATAAAGGGAGATTTTATCCTCGGTGGCACAGGGAAGATTTAGTGGGCAGAGGCAGCGTCGCCTCTCTTCTGAACAACTACAAAGTGGTCACTCAGCGAGCCTTAAGAGGCATAAAAAGCCCGCGGTAGTTCATTAAATCTCCAGCATGAAGATGGGACCACTGCGGCGGTGATTTACGGCAGTCAGGTGCATATAGTGGCAGTGGCACTCGGCCCCACCTCTCATTCTCTGTCTGTCCCAATGAGGAAATAACTATAGCATGCTGCGCTATTTATTGAGAGCATTGTTGAGAGACACACACAGAGACACAGAGGCACTGTGAGGAGAGAGAAAGGGTTGGATCAGACAAAGAAAGAGCGAACAGGGCAGTATTTTTTCAACGCTTGTTTCTTTCTGTTGTGCACTGAGTAACAGGGATCAAACTTGAGAGCTACTTTGATTATGAGTGTTTTTTTATTTGTTGTTTCAGGTGGGGAGACAAAATGAACTTTAAACATTGTAACTGGTTGATGATCCAACGACCAAGTTCTTGGCACACTTAATCTGTCAACTTTGATGCTGTCACTGACATGGTTTTGAACTACATGTCATTGCAGATAACTGAAAACAGATTGAACACAGACACGTTTTAACACTGATTTAAACAGCCTTTTCTTCCAGACCTATCCCCTTTACATTATCTACGGATCAAATCAGCCCTTCCCTTCCTGCTTTGATCTAACCTTGCTTTAATCATGTCCACTTTCTAACTTTGAGTGAACACTAAATATTTGTTTTGCAGTCTTTTAGTCTTTAAGCTCTTCACTTATTCAGCATTGAGCTTGTCTTCTGTAAATATTCACACAGAACAGACAAGAGCAGGGACGTCAGCTAGAAAAGCATCATGTATCATGTTAATCTCAACTACAACGGACTGCTGATAGCATTGTCACTAAAATGAATAAATGTATTTCATTTGGTTTACCAGCCCTGGTGGTGGTGTGATTTAGCTGTTAGATGGTGGTTGTAGGGCGTCTGAAAGCTGTTTGCTAAATGTTGTCACTGTGAGATTTAGAATGGAGGAAAACACAGAATTCTGCTGTTCTAAAGAGCTCTGGGAGAATCTCCAGCAGGACAAAGAAAGGATGAGGTGAAGTGAAAAACCCTGAGAGATTAAACTAGAATATATGTGGATCATACTCATATATAATTACTATTTGCTTGCAAAGCCCATCCCAGGTACATAGAGAGAATTTCACTTAGTTCAACCTACTGGAAGCTTTAAAACAAAACAATGGCCTCCATTGGCACTGACATATTGTGCAGGTGCAGATGAGGCATAATGGAAGTGAACTGGTTGGTAGCAATGTCAACGGACAAAACTTGTTTCATACTTACTAATAAAAGTTGGGTAAACTCAGCAGAACTTGATTTGAAGTTTACACTGATGACCGTGGAAAGTTCAGTGACTCGTCTGTAAATTTTCATCAACATATTTGTTTGCTGTTCCTCGTCTCTGCTGATCTAGTCAAGAGTTTTGCAGGAGCCTCCATTTGTCAAATTAGCTGTGAGATGTCCACACCCTCTCTCTAAGATCGAATAACTGATTATAACTGATTTCATTTGAAAAATTAGGACTTGAGCATCAATTAGCAAAAAAAAAAAAAGAAAGAAATGACTACACAGACGAAGATATTTGCTGCTTGATCTTATAGTTAAGCTGCTGTTTTAACGTATAACATTAACGAGGCAGGGTTTATGTTCAATACTGGAGTCAGTCAGTGGGGGGTGCTGTAAATCTTTTGGCTTCACAGTTTGTTCTCACAAAAACAATTCCATATTGCAAATCTAGACCCCCTGAAAAAGTCTGCTGTACTCAAACTGGGTGCTCATAAGTTTTTCTATGTAGTTTACAGACTAAGTGTTTTCTTTTCTTTAAAAAAAAAATCATTTTAAAGTTTTCTGCATAGTCTCACTTACAGCAAATTTACTGCACTGCAAATTGGTTTCAAAAATTAACAAACTGTACTGTTTATACTTTATCTTTTTCATTTCTCCTCCATCGCAGAAGGTCAAAGCAAAGCGAATCTGCTCATTTCCTCCCTGAAGGACAGCATAAGGGCAGATAAATGGCTTTTACCATGGAAGTACTGGACTATGACTCCCCAAATAGGATGATTTAGACTTGTATTAATCAAATTCAGAAATGTCAAGTTTCCCTCTGCTTTACAGAGTTGTTCTCTTCCTCCCTGTCTCTCCCCTCTCTGTCATCCCTCCTCTCCTCTCCTCTCTACCCTTCATCCAGCTCTCTTCCCCTCTCTGATGTCAGTATAAAGATGTAGGGCCTGATCAGTGGGAGCTGATGTCCTAATAGAGAAGTAATGAGAATAGATCTGCTGGCTGCCCGGCTGTCTGCGTGTCCCGGCGTGCCGCTGTGTTCAACCACTTATGAAAGACACGAGCGGGGAGAGAGCGATGTGCTCTGGCCCTTAGCACAAAGATAATATTCACTGTTTTATCCACCTCTGCCTGACAAATGACTGTCATTAATCAGCAGCCACAAAGTCTGCCTTGTGTGTGTAAGAGAGAGAGAGAGAGAGAGTGTGTGAGTAAGTCTGAGTGGAGAAAAATAGAGGATAGAGGGTGAGTTCAGGGCCTTTTGGGTATTTATGCAAGACAGAAATGCAAACACAGAAACACACATCTCACAGATCCAGCTTGATGATAAGATGATTGGTTCATTGGCCAGCAGGGTGTATCTCTCAGTTTAATTCTGGCCCTGCTTAACCAAACGGGACAGAATAGAATAGAAACTAAGAAGCACAAGGGTTGAAACAGAAGTAGCCAGAGAGAATGTGAGGGACAAGTGGGAGGGTAAATAAATGTGGAGGTTAACAGGCACAAAGGGCCGGTGTGAGGGCCGGTTGTTGGCCCTCTCAGTAGATGAGGTGGCAGAGTGAGAGAGGGCCCGAGGAGCGCCTTTGTGTGAATGAATGCGTCTCAGCCTCCAATGTTATCATGATGGTGAGTCATTAATCACAATCCTGACAAAACACACAGTGACCAAGAATCACACACTTGGCAGCCAAGCTGCACGAGAACACACACACACACGTACACACACATTACGTACAGGGACACACAAGCATCCTGTGCCATGCATGAAAAAAATGTGTTTGTGTTTCTCTCTAATTCACCTGCTCTGCTCAGAGACGTACTTCTCATCCCCTCTGGGTCTCAGCAGTGATTTCTGGATAAAAAGTAGTAAAACAACAAAGCAGAGGGGAAAAAGAACAGCTGCAAAAGGATCTACCTGTAGCTCTTAAGAAATGTGCTCACTCTGATTTATTTTCCATTTATCGTTTTCAAACTATCAAAGTATTTTATATGCTTCTGCTCTGCAACACCGCTCCGAAATGGAGCAACAAGCTACATAAAAATCTTCTCTAGATCAAATCGCTGTAAGGGAGGTCTAAGTAGTCGTCTGTGATCGGACTTGGCAGCTGTGAGCTGAGAGCTGTTGGCCTACAGAGCGGCTATCCTACACAGAGGCTCTACTCTCCGAGCTGGCTCTTGGCCCCCGTCCTTCCCTCTCGCCTCAGTCTGGCCTCGGTCTAGGCCTAGTTGTCCCCGACCCTGCCAAACCTCCACTACATCCCAGAGGAGCATCACTGCATCTCTGATCTGCGCTTTGCTGCTGCACTCTGCCAAGTACACACTCCAACTGCCCAACCAAATCCAGGCGTGACCTGACAGGCACACTACCCCGACTGTGAGCAGAGGCTCACCCCAAACACAACTTACCTCCTCCTGTGACCTCCTCTTTTTTGACTTTCTCCATCTTTTTTTAAATCTCCATCTGGTGTTGTTTCTAACACACTTTCACACACATAGTCCAGCTCACTGACACTGGCAGCTCTTTCATATGCACTCATACCAGCAACAGAGCAAATGACTTGGTGTTTTGTTGTATGTTGTCATAGTGAACTACACTTCTCATTTGCAACTCTCTCGTGCTTTTTTCCCCCTCAGTAACCTGTAAGTGAAGAGAACTCATTCATTTGCTTGATTCCCATTTGGTGCAGAGGTCCTCTCTTTCAAATATTGACTTTTTCATTTTTTGTACTTTCCAAAAACAATATTATGAATTATTTAAGTGGTGCAATATAAATGGTTAAACTATCATCACTCTATGAATTTTGCCTTTCAGTGTGATTTTTCTGAACATAAGTGTTGCAGTTGAACCAAATTGTTGTGGGTGCAGTTTTTCATTTCTATAAACTATCTTGACTAAATATTTGCCAATTAAGAATTGTTCTGATTAACAGAAGTAGAAGTTTCTTTTGAAGTTGTCCTTTAAATGATGGCTACATTGTGCATGGTGCAGTCTCAACTTTACTGCAACATCTTGGTATGTTGCGCAACCGTGTTGCAGGTAGGTTTGTAAAGGGTCTCCCTTGACATCTGCTATTCTCTGCAACAATAAAAACAACAAAAATAAATACATAAGATATAAACAGCTTTGAGGACAGAGTGGGAAAGTCCCCACTGGGATATGCCCACCAGGGAGCAGCCTGCTGCTGGAACAGTGCTGAATCTTCGAGGCTGCTGAACTCCAGGAGAGCAGAGCCCCCTGTTAACTGTGTTCACTCAGGAGGAGATCCCAGGCTTTGCTCGGGGCCAGAAAGTCAGTAAAAAACAAAAAAGAAAGGAGAAAGGAGGAGAGACGGATAAGATTGTACTGCAGAAAGATGTCAGATTTATGATTTGACCCGTCAGGCTCTTCTTCAGTGACCTGCTGCTGCACAGTTAGGCTTCGGAGTAACTCTTCCTGCCCTTTCAAACTCTCACCTCTGTTTTTGAGCTCATGCTTGTGTCCGTCCGTCAGACAGTGTCCTGAGAAGAATGCACGGCCTCCACATATGAGAGTGTTTAACAAGGCTGTAGCCGTCGTGTTTAATAGTTCTGGTGATGATAATTGTGGGCTGCGTGACGGCTGCCTCGTTAAAGCCGCTGCAGTAACAGTGGATTTCAGGGCTGTAATTGCATCTCGTTAGAATAATGCCAATCAGGAGCTTTGGCCCGGCTTGATGCCCATGTGAATTCACTGTGGCCCTTCATGCAGGCCCTCCGTAGAGCAACAGCAGGCTACGCAAAACAAAAACATGATCCACCAGACGTATTTTATGAAGCATATTGTTTTGATTTAATCCATCATGTGGCACTCATCTGAGTTGTTACATTTTAAAGCATAATCATTCACAGTCTTCATATCCATAATGTTGATCCAATTCTTAAAACAAGGTACCTATTTTTTTTAACTTTTAAATGATATGGACAGAGTTCATCACATTTGTCTGATTTAATTCCATTTGCTTTATTTCACAATAACAACCAAATAATAAAAAAGGTAATACTTAGACTAACAGTGATTTAGGACCAAGCTCTTTGATGGACTTTAATATCTCGAGCTTAGTTTTTGATTATCATGGCTTCTTCATTCATCCTCTATGAAATTAGCATCCGGCCACATTGTTCTAAGCACTGTGTCATGTTTAAGAGTGTGAGTCAGAGCCAGGTTTAAGCAGGCCTGGAAGTAGTACCTCTGATGTGGCCTCTGTCCCTGCGTGGGGGTGCCCATGGCTAGTGTATAATTTAAGATTTCTGGTGAGCTAAATAGCACTCTAGCTCAATAGCCATCAATATGGCCGCTTGTAAAATGTGTCTGGGACCAGTTGGTGGCTGGCTGGCTTGTTAGGTGCTGGGAATATTTGAGGCAGGTGGTGGAGGGCTGAGGCCAAGGTCCATATGGATCTGATCACAGAACAGTAGTGGCAGCTCATGAGCTTTTGTTGCTTTTTTCCAGCACATGGTGTCCCTCTAGTTCCTTCAGTCAAGAGCTCTGGTGCTGTGCATGTCTGGATATGTCTGTTTGCACATGCATGGCTTTCTGTTTCTATGCCCCCCCCCCCCCCCAACACACATAATGTTCTTATCATACCATTCATGGTAGTAACTTTTCCTTCAGGTTTAATAATTCTAAAAATGTAATTTTGTCTTTTTTTTTTTTTTGTCAATTTGTTCAAGAACTTCAATAAGCTTAAATAGATTCTTCAAAGAACATCTGCAGCTTCATTGAGGAGCGAGGAATGAAACCATCTTGCTTTCCAAACTGCCTGACTTTTAATCACAATGTCATGTTTTCAAACGAGCTAAATGAATCCCTTCTCCCCTCTTTGTCTCAAACCTCAAATATTTACTGTTGGCGTTGTCTGTTGGCGGCTGGTGAGGGGAGGGCTGGAGGAGCACACAACTCTGCAGTGTGCCTTGGCCAGGGCGGCAGAATGTGGGCCCAGCTCAGCCCAGCCCCGAGGGCCCGAGTGTGTAGCCGAGCTTCTTAATTGAGATCTCAACGTGACGTTGAGCGCTAGTAAATTGCAATGTGCTCACCAGACAAGAAGCCTTCATCTGAGCTGCAGCCGCACAAACATATGGTATGTGTGTTTGTGTCTGAGTGTGTTTCCACTTGTCTGTGAGTGTGGCTTTTACTTTTCTATGAGCTGTTTTTGTATGTTTTCATCTTTATTTTTGATAAAAGTCCACCAGCTTGAATTATAAAAGAATTTTACACCACCCCAGTCTTTTCAGTTAATAAACCTTAGCTGCGTCATCAAACTACCCCATTTGCTTCTCACTGCTCCCTTCATTTTCGTTCCTCTGTTAACACACACCAGTTGATTTAAAATGCAGAATGGCTTCCAACTTTATCTTTAATAAACTCAGCTGTAGATTTTTTTTTTTGGATCTCTACTTATGCAACATGTTGATATGATTCCAGGAAAGCAACAACCTGCAAACCTTGTATTAAAAATGAGGAAACAGGAACAAAGCAAGGCTAAATAAGCTTGGATTAATTAAGGCAATCAGGCAGGAAGAGAACAATCATAGAGAACAGTCTTCAAGTGCACCTTACCCTCAGAGTGACATGCATGCGTGTACATGCACATTGTTTTATAGAAGTCGCTTACATCCTTACACTTTCACACACTAATCAGGTTACAGGAGACCCACAAACACACAAGTACACATGCATGTATACAGACTTGTCAGTCAAGCAGTAGGATTGTTTATATTTAGAAGTTGTAATGAGTGTGATGTCATTTCTCCACGCTCCTGAGAACAATCTGGCAATATGGGTCCTGTCAATCACTCTGTGCCTGCAGGCGTCAGCACACCAAGGTGGCTGCTTGTGAGCGCTGGTGTGTATGTGCATGTGTAAAAGAAGGAAGGGGGTACGTTTGGGGAGTGTGTGCGCATGTGTTAGTTTAGTCGGAGGTTCTGATGAGTAAGTCTTTAACAAAGGCCCAACATATGAGCTGCACATGGTTCCTAACTTGAGGAACGGGCCTCATCATTCTCACCTCATCACTGGAGCGACTGGACCCTTACACGCACATGTACACACTCTCAAACACACACCCTCACACGTCCTCACTGTCCACGCCACACATGTGGGTCCACACATTCAGTTACCCACAAACACCTTCAGAGACCCTTTCCCTCCACTACTGCTGGAAAAGATGGTAACTTGTTTACTTTTTGCATTTTTTCCCATTCTGCAGCCGACAGAAAGTGTGTGAAGGAGTTTCTGTACGGCTGCTAATGACACTGACCCACTGTGAGTGTGTGTGAAAATGATCTAACTTTCCACTTGTTTAAGAATATTTTAAGAGTTTAACACAGTTTGTAGAGGAGAGAACTTCCCTTCTCACTGTATTTGGCATTTGGAACTTTTCACATGTGATTACGTTGTTTGAAAGACTCTCAAAGTAAAGCGTCTCATGCAGAGCAAGCCACAAGACATTCAAATTAGCATAATTCAACGATAATTGCTGATGACTTTCCTAGAAGTTGCTTTGCAGAGCTGAGGGCAGGGCAGGAGGAGGAGGCTTGTTGGTGGGGCGGGCAAAGCGGGCAAGACAAGCGGGAGACTACAAAGTGACCAGCCAAGCGACCGCTACTGTGTCTATGTCCTTGCTCTTTTTGTCAAGTGCATGTTAATGTATTAATGAAATGCAAAAGAGGAGGAAGGGGGGTGGGCATCCATATAAACGGCTAATTAAAATAATGAGGAAGGAAAAAGCATGTAGTGCAGTGTCACTATTGATTAATTCATTCATAAAGAATGGACGGGCACAGCGGGCACAGCCCCCCCGACAGACCCTCTACTTCACAGTGTTCCCACAACTGCTCGAAGAAAGGGAGGCTGGTGGGAAACAGAGGCAGACAGACAGGTATATTGTACTGTCTGTCACTGTCTAAACACTGCTTTTTCACCTGCACAGGGAGGCAGAGAAACTCACAATGCACAGCTGATACAGAGGGTTAAAGATGTGAGGGGGGAAGATACCCGTAAGCATGTCGTTAAATCTAAATACATAACACAAGTCACAACATTGATTGACATACATGTGCCTAAATCAAAAATAAGCTCAAACTGAAACCAGTGCACGTGGTACATTATGGTTTGATATGATTCAACTTGAAAAATAAAAAACTATGGATTGAGCTAAGCTATGTTTTAAATGTCAGGTTTAAGTAGTTGATTTGTTTGGACACGCATGTTTCGTCTCCCACAGTTATTTAACACTCAGGCATTTCAATAACACTCTCCTCTTAAGGTGACTTTGGAAGCTGAATATCTGTTTGAGTGTTTGTATCAGGTCATTTGTATGTATCCTCGCTCTTTGGGTTTCTCTCGCAGACAGATTAGATTCTGATTGCTTTTACGGTGTTATGCGCCCTGCATCGCGTCCCTGCTCTGAACAATGTCACACCTTACTTCCTTCTTTCAGTCTCAAACATGCAAAAAAAAAATGCTTCTGTGTTCTCCTCTTTTCTCATGCTTCTACAATTTCACTCTGTTGTTTATTACTGAGGTTAATTGTTGTGCAAGGAATGAAAGAGGTTTCTACCAATGAAGAGGACAAATTAAAATTTGCATTATGCCCTGCATCACACTAGTAGAGATGAATCAAACAAGCCTGAAGTTAGAATTTATATTCTTTTGCAAACTTATGTAGAACCAGGTTGAGTTTTTTAAGATTTCCTGAAAGTCTGAAATGTTTCATATTTCCATTTCCTCTTCTGTATGTGTGCGTGCGTGTGTGCTTGCAGGCAGCAGCAGGGCAGCCTGAGTGCAGACAGACGTTCTCCGCTCCCTGCAGAATCAAGGCCCATCAATCATGTTAACATGTTAATTAGTGGGATTTATTTTATTCAGCAGAAATAACAGTGAGGATCCTATTACAGAGACTGGCCTTAGGGCAAAACGTGCGTTTGTGTATGTGTGAGAGTGGAGTGTGTAAATATATGAGTGGGGTGGTGGGGGTGGCGGGGTCCTCTGGGGAAGACCCCTTCCCTTCCTGTGTATAACACCCAATCTCTCCCTCTATGGCACACCATGAGGAATAACGACAAGCTATAATCAATCAAAATATTCAAGTCAATCAATTCTTGGGAAAATCAAACATCATGTATTGTGATTTGTGTGGCCATTGCACAGCGTACTACAGCACATTCCCAATATGTCAAACCTGAATCACTTAATAAAAGCTGAAATGCAAATTGCTGGCTCTATTTTATCGAGCACAGTTTAGTGTGTTAGCCGCAACATGCTAGTGTGTGAAGTGGAGGCCTGCCCAGATACAACTCAAGATTTACACTCCAGCGCTCCCTTTCAGAGTGTAAATACTATTAGCACATAATACCAGGCGTTCGAGTTACCCACCTGACAGTCTATGATAGGTTTCGTGTTGCGTGAAAAGCACAGGGACTGTATAACAGCCCGACTGAGATACAGGAGCGGGCTGTGTGTGTTCATGTGCTTGTACTCTCTGTCTGTTCAGAGGTGAGGGTGATGCCTATAAATGTCATATTAAAATTGATATAAGGATAAGTATGTGTAGATGTAGACATGGAAGGTGTGAGAGAAGCAGTGTGAGTATTCATGTAGAAGATTGTCTGGGAGAGCTCATCTTCTGTCTTCTTGATTTATCTGCATCCCAAAATTATTCAAGGAACTGACTGAATCAAGCTCAAATATAATGTTTTTGTTATCAATAAAACGGAAATACAAAAATTGGGGGGGGGGGGAATGGTTGGTTCCCACCTTTTTGGAGAGTTTTAAAAAATGAAAAAAAATCAGATGTGTTACTTTATTTTGGCATGGATGCTAATGCAGCTATTTTCTAGGTCACATTGATGGTCTATTTCATCTACTTTTCTTTGTTAGATTCATTTCTTGATCTCTTTAAGGTCCATATTTGTCAATGGTTAACTATCAGCAGGTAAGTGTACTTCTTCACTTTTCTCATTATGAAGGTTTAGATTACATTCCAATCCTTTTCTGTTTCAACTGATGCCAGAAACTGCATCCATGGGAAATATCAGTGCAAGAGGATCACCACGCTGTGTTAAAGCCTGTGTCACAGCTGTTAATACACCGTAAGATCCTTTTTTTCCCTTCATTTAGATATATGACTATGCACTTTTTTCAATCAGTGCTCAATCACTGAGGCAGGGCGTGTGCCGCTGACACATAAAAGAGGAAGTTGAGAGGCAGCAGAGGGAAACAGAAGCTGGGAATCCGATCCACCTTGTCTTTATCTGGCCTAGTAAAACAACACCACGCTCCATAGCAATTCAGCCTGCTACAGACAAGCTGTGTGTGTGTGTGTGTCTGTGTGTGTGTGTGTGTGTGTGTGTGTGTGTGTGTGTGTGTGTGTGTGTGTGTGTGTGTGTGTGTGTGTGTGTGTGTACTTTCCGTGTATGTTTAAGTGTGACTGCCTGTGTTCTAGTCTGTATTTCCATACATGCCTCTATGCATTTACAGAAATGAAAGTGTGCCTATGTAAACAGCTGTGCTTGTTGCCTTTGTTTTTTTTTCAAGACTAAGTATTTTTCTTGTGCGTTAGTATGTGTGTGTGTGTGTGTGTGTGTGTGTGAGTGTGTGAGGGATAGGAGTGCGAAGCTGTTTGATTGTTTCACCACCTGTGCTCGCCATGTCCACAGATTAGTGCCTCCCACCCTGACACTCAAATCAAACATGGCTCAAGTTTCTCAGCTGTCTTTTGTGTCGAGCGTGTTAAGCGATTTTTAAAGTGGCCCTATCCGGTTTCTCCTCTGGGCTGAGGGGCAGGGGGGGCACTCTCACTGCCTTGCTCTGTCTTTAACTTTTCTCTACTTTTTGGTCAATTAACACTGATTCCTTGCCTCTGATTTAAGGTGTGAAGAGTTCGGATTATAAAAAGTTTGGGGTATAACATGATGGATGGTGAAACACTGACTTGGACGCTTTCTACACCATTTTCCAATTAGTAGTTGAGCTATTTAAATTATTTAACTGCTCTGTCGTCGATCCAGCCCACTCCACAGATGAGTGGAAATCTCACATCTCACTCCTCATTCAGCATCTAACTGGCAACCTATTTGCATAACTTAGCGCAGCGAAGGGGGGGACAGTGAGATGTATATGTGGTCGCTAACGAAGTGGCTGAGAGAGTGCACTGATGGATAGTTGCCAAGTAGCCCCCTCCGTGCACCCACACTTACTCCCAGTCACTGCAGCCCCCAAACCCCCCCAACCTACCCCCACCTCTTGCACATCGATGAGTGTACCCACTCTAAAAGCTCACAAATTCTGCTCCTTGTGACAATGGTTAGGTCAGCCTAGATAAAGCACGTCCATTAGAGGCAATCGAGCAGAGGGGACAGAGAGACAGAGACATACAGGAGGGCAGGAGGAGGGGGAGGGTGGGTTGGTCATAACTCTGCTTGTCGTCTTGGAAAAATTCAACATTTTTCTTTCTTAGAGCTTGATAAGTGTCTCTGAATCAAATTGGTTTTAATTCACAGTTGCTAAGTGGTGGTGGTCATTAAGAAGCTGATTAGCATATTGTCTGAGTGTTTGGATGTTTGCTGATGATGCCGTCTTGAGCTCGCTCAGTCTTTTTCATCACTGTGGTGGTGGTGTATGAACCTGTAAATGGAGACACTAATGGAACACAAAATAGAGAGTATAAATTCAATAAGGAAAACTTCAAACTTCATTGCACTTCATGACTATTTCTACCTTTCTGTTTTGTTTTCCATCCTCCATGTTTGTTCGGTTCCAATCCTGTCGCCACTTTGCTTTCTTCTGCCTCTTCCTTCTATTTCTCCTCCCAGTTTCTTTGCTCTCTCGCTCTCAGTGGTGAGATTGTGGTTTTGTGGTGGTGGAATCTGATGGCTGGTGGTCGGTGGTAATTCTGTTGGAGCTTTAGAGGAATCCATCTGTGACCGCTTGGTTGTGGTTTGGTCAGACTGCTGCGGTGGCATCCCAGAGTGGAAGTCAAGATAAAAATGGGGAACTGCTCATCATTTATCCCAGTAGTTAATAGAAAGTCAGTGCAGATTATTTGGAATGTCTCTGATGATGATAATAATAACTACGTCTTGTTAGAAGTTAAAATGTCAATTGATCAATTCTTTTTGCACATTTGAATCTGGCTAAATTTACGATTTGGCATCACCCTTTTTACCCTTTTCCATGGAAAAACATTCAGGGTCAGATATTGATTAATAATACATTATGTAAAAAAGAACTTCTTACATACGCCTTTCTTGGTTGCAAATTTAGCCTCCTTTATTGACAGAGTTTCCTGTGGTCCTCTTGTGATCATGGTTTCATTGAGTGAACTCTGAGGCCACTGACCTCGCCTTGACAAAAGCTTTGACCTCATTCTCAGACTATTGGCCAATAGTATCGACAGATGTATCAGCAGCTGTCAATACGTTTAACAGAAACATTACAGTTTGAGCAGAGAGATGTACAACAACACCCACATTCAACTGCAAGTACACACATACTGTTGTGTTCATATACATGTCATGTTTTGTTTAAGACATGGCTGCACACTATGGGAGGGCTTGCACCTCACACACACACACACACACACACACACACACACACACACATACACACACACACACACACACACACACACACACACACACACACACGCACACACTGAGCAAGATAAGTAGTGCCTAAGGAATATATTTGTTGTGATTTGAATTGCGTATGTGAGTATGTGAGGGATCAATAGCTCTATATGGAACGGCGGGAGATGTCAATGCTTTAGCGACAAGGACTGACTAATGAGTAAGGGGTCTAATGGCAAACAAGGAGGGAGGCAGGTTGTGTTTCCCTTCCTGTTACCTTTATCTCATGTCCCTTTTTTCCCCATGAATCTGTCTCTGAAGTTTCATCACTCACAGCTTTACATCTGTCTTCAGATGACTTTTTCCTCCTGCCCTTCCTCAGTAATGTCCTCCCCACACAGTGTCTTCTCTCCTAACTCTTTTCTATCCTTGTCTCCACACTGACGTCACTCTCTTGCTGTGTGGTAATGTGTAATGTTATAAAGTTGGCCCAGTACATGGCAGGCTGCTGCCGATACAGAGTGATTAGCTATAAATCTGGCTGCAGTGACCAGTTACCTCATAGGGGTCAGAGGAACAGAGAGACACACAGAGAAGATTAAATGAGCGAGCTTGTTTGTGTTAGCTTACATGTTGATATTGCAGAAGTATCCACACTCTGTCAGGCTCACAAGTGATGACTGATAACACTCACTTTGAATCCACCTCACTCCCTGTTTAAATATTAAGCCATAACCCAAAGCCAGGGTGGTGACCCGAGCTTTTCTAAGGGATCTGCTCTCAGGCCTGTTTGAATGGGAAACACTTGATCAAATGCTCACAGACTTCTAACTAATCCCTTAGGAATGTGTGTGTATGTCTATGTGAGCAAGTGTTGGTGTGTGTGTGTGTGTGTGTGTGTGTGTGTGTGTTCTCTCCTTTTTCTTCCTCATCACCTGCTTTCACTAGGTCAGATTTGACAACACCATCAATTCAATCATAGCGTTTTTAGTCCAACCTGGTGTTAACATTCATGGTAACGCTTTTGTCAGTTAGAACAGGGGTACCCAAACTTTATCATGCCAAGGCCCCCCAAACAGCATTAGCTTCTGGCCGGGGACCCCCTTTGGAAACCAACAGATATTGCTTCAAAATATGAAAAAAAAAAACATCAGATAAGATCAAAACAAAACATATAAAACTTCTCTCTCATGTGTGTGTCTGTGTGTGTCTGGGAGCGACAAATTACACCAGTGGTAGGAATGGGCTTGGTGGCCTCATACTTTCGAATTTTCGTTGGCCATGAGTTTGTAGGTTTTTCTGCAGCAGAATCCTCAACAGCAGGGCTGTTGGACTGCTCCCTCTGTCTTTTTCTTATCAAAAACCTTTCCATTTTGTGCTAGCTAGCTACAAGCGAGCTTGATAACAGGCCTAAACCGCCAGGTCGACAAAGATGATTATTGTCATGCCCAAGTTGGAGCTGTCACACGAGGTGTGGTTAGGTGCGATCAGAAACTTGAGAATCTGGCATTTACATCAATTTATGTGTTGTTTTTTCAGGACAAATGGTTATATAAAAAATAGAAAAGAAGATGAAGAAACCAAATAGAAAAATAAAAATAATTTGATGCCATTTTTCCCCCTTTCTTTCAACTTTCCGAGGCCAACCTAGCGCCCCCACTTTGAAAACCACGTACGAAAAAAACATACTAAAAACAATAAAGATTTACAGATATACACACTTTGGTTAGTTAATTGTCATTAATGCTTGCTCAGAACACCAAACACAAATAAAATCATTTGTATGATTGAATTGCATGTAAAGTCAATGCAAAGACGCAAGTTCTTGTCAGGTGGTGCAAATGACACAAATTGGGCAGCGTCAATCTTGAACAAATTGAATTATGCATAAAAATAGCACAAATTTGTAACGACACTTTACTCCCTTTATTCATGTATTTGAAAGAGTTGTGTGGAAAATTTTTTGTTGTTAGTGCCCTTTAATTTTGGATACTGAAAACTTTTTGAATCCCAGTAATGAAGAGTCATGTGTCACTGCTCTACATTCTTAGGATACTTTAATGATAGTAAAAGCACATTGCACAGACTGTAGATTTTAGTGTGCACACATACTCATTGCCGCAGTGCCTGCAATCCCAATGTTGCTCATACACATTGAACATACAACATATTTCAATAACTTTTAGTGTAAACTCATTACTGTACTGGCCCACAGCTCTTCATTTAGAACATTGTAAAATGATTTAATGTTGACAAAAGGGAGGTCAAGATAGGAGACAGTTTGACCTCAGAGCTCTGACTCGGGCTCTGCTTGGGTGAGTTTAGAGAATGGCCTGAAGCTGCTCCCACAGTGTTCACCACATGTCAAAAACAGCCCAGGAATCTAGCATACTCTCCACTCTAATAAGGTATTGATGGATAATAGTGCATGAAACTGTTATTCTGCTTGTATCAGTGCGTGCATTGCTGTGGGCATCTTGTATTACTCAATGCACACACACAAAACGTATTTTGAGTGACCATGCAATGGTTGTATGCATGGTCATGCTTGGAGGATCTGAGAACAACTTAATCAGATAGTCCAGAGGTCAGGGTTGGCTTTATTATTTAAATGCTAATGTCCACAGTTAGACCAAATTCCTGTTTCCCTTGTATGACTTTTCCTGTTTCTCGACCCTTTTTTTAAGTTTGGAAGGTAAACCACTTTCAATCAAGAACAGGTTTTGTTTTGTCTTGTCTTGTCTTGTCTTGTCTTGTCTTGTCTTGTTTTGTTTGTTTGTTTTAAAACAAATGAGCAATAAGAAATATAAATTTCCCAGTTTAAAAGAAAAAACACCAGGCAAACCTCTGAAGTTAAGTAAAATGATCACTTGATTAGTCCATAATTGCCAAAGCACCAAAAACAGAGGTGAGTTAAGGCTGGCCTGCAATAGCTACCAAAGGTGATATTTCAATACAGTGTAGATGAAATGAAACTGTAATACAGTCTACATTCATAATCCTGACACGAGTATGAATAACAGCTGGAAACCTTCCTGTAAAGTGACAGTGCTTGAATAACAAAGCATAGACAAGATTTGCGGGTTGGAGGCACTTCAGCACTGAGAGAGCCTGCTGTTCCTTTCAGCACAGACGATCCCGCCTGCACCCAGTGTGTCTCCATGTCTGTTTCTTTTTCAAATTACATTAATATTAACACATGATAATGAAGGTCCAGGCATAGACAGAGGCCCTTTTCTCCCTTGCACTCACACTCACTCGTTCCCTCTGTGTGTCTCTGTCTCTTTCTTCCTGTGACAATCTAAACCAGATGCCACGGGTCAGGGAGCTAAGGAAAAGGGTGATGGTGGTAGTGATGTGTGTATGAGTGTGTCAATGTCCAGATATGTGTGTCGGTGCATGTGTGATTTGAAGGGGAACAAAAGTCAAGACAAGACGGTAGAAGGGGGGAAAAGAGTGAAGAGGAGGGGAGGAAGGGGAGGGAAGTGCCAAGGCAGGAGTCAATCGTCAGGGGTTGGGGTTTGAGGGTGAAGGGAAGGGGGTTGTGGGGGGCACGGGTCATTAATTTGCTGTCCTTTGTTTTGTCAGTTTGTTTTCATGAGGCCCTGGTCAGACCGAAAGTAAAAGCAGTCAGCCTGAAAATTGTCTGCCTGCTCTGCAGCATGTTCTCCCCTCAGGGCTGACCAAGCCACCCTTGGGATGAAGGGGTGTTCAGAGGGGGTTGCTGAGACAAGGAAGGAGGTGTAGAGGGGAGGGTTGGATGGGGGGGGCACAGGGGTCGACCCTACTTCCCTCTCACACCAGCCTCTTCGGCCAAGATTGATCACAGATTACAGATAGTGATCCTGTTCAGTCCAACGACTCCTTCGTCTCTCTCTCTCTCTGTCACCGGTGTTTGTTGCACTCTGACTTCAGACAGGAGATCAGTCTGCGATAAGACCTCACCCCACCAATTAATATCAGGAAATGAGTGCAAGCAGTGAAGCACTCATCAATGCACACCCAGGAACACACCAAGTTGCTCTATTGCTCGTTTAGACCAGGAAACAAGCTCTTTATGGAGCTCTCCAGTTTTTTAACCTCTCTCTTCCTCTGTGTTTTTAGATGACTGGTTTGAATAACGCACATCTAAGATAAATTCTTTGACTAACGGCAACTTAAAAGTGCAATCTCTGTTATTGTATGATTCTGAAACCTGCTAACTCTCACATTGTTTGGCAGTGCACACATGAAGTAATAGAAGGCACTTTAGATTCTGAATTTAAAGTGTCTTCTGTTACTTCAGAAGTGATTTGTAACATTTTGTAATGCTAATGACATTTTTTACTTTCAGGCTGGTTTCAGAAATCAGCACAGCACAACCACAGCAGCTAATAATTGATTAATTTTATGGTTTTTATGGACAAAAAAAAGCAATGTGAAGCTCTTTTCTACTGACTTTTCAAAAGCATTGAACACAGTCTACCATACTCTTTAGAACTAAGACTGATGTTGTGTCCCAAATCACGTACTTCTGCACTTAAATTTACTATTTCGAGTGCGTAAGTGTGTTCTTTTTGACCATATGGAAAAACACAGTGAGCTTTGATGTGATAGGCCTATGTGATAGACATCGGTCAGTGTATCCAGAAGGTTGCAGCTCTCACCCTCTCACAGTGAACAAAGAAGTACAACAAGGATCAGTGTTTTTGTTTGTTTGTTTGTTTGTTTAATTCTTTGTATAAATGGTGTAAATCAAAACATCTTAGGTGCAAATTTTTATTTCTGTGCTGATGACACTGTGATGCACTGCTCAGCACCCACGCTCATCTTAGCTTACTCACAGTTACAAACAGTTTTTAACGCTCTTCAACAAAATTTTAAGTTTAAGTTGTTGACCAAACAAAAGTCCGGCTGTTCACAGATGTGACATCTGGTCAAATTTGGTTTTGAATTTTTATTTCAGAATCAGTTTGCTTTCATTCAAGTCTAAAAAGAGTCTGGTCTCTGGCACTTTTGTGTTTGTTTTAGAATATGGTAATGTCTTGTGACACTATTTGTTTACTATTTGCTTGCTCAACTCATTAACTGCCCAAAGAGGCTTACATCAGCTTCTCCTTTACCTCTGTGGGTACATCCTGGGCAGATTTCTGTTAAAGTATGAAGTCAGCTCTGATTTTTCTTTCCAACATGTTACACTGCTCTTGCTTTCATTCACTGTGAAATCTTTAAAAGAAGAAATCACAGTTCATGGAAACCCTTCTGGCATCCTGACAGTAACTGATGCTGACCGAGACATGACATAAACACACATGCCAACCTTGGGACAAAACTAAATCAATTAATGGAGCCTTCTTACCAAAAAGCAATGATATTACTCAAAAGCAGTTTTTGCAAATCCAACATAAATAAGGACTTCATTCATTTGTAATTTGTAATAAGTGATTCTGAAATCTGTTTGCATGTGTGAGAGCTGTTCCGCGTGTGTTTAGGCAGTGAGGAAATCAGTGCACCACTGCACACTGAACCAATAAAACCGAAAATCTGCGGAGTAAAACACTTTCCTTCTCTGGTTTCACCCCCTACGGTTTTGTGCTGCCTCCTGGAATTCTCACCTCTGCGCTGCAGGGTCCACCTGGGTTCCCCACAATGCATCGCTCAGGGGGCCGAATCCCCGAACACTCGTTAGATTTAAAAGATAAAGAAAAGCAGTCGGAGGTGAAAAGCTAGAGAAGAGGAAGAAGAGACAGAAGCAGAGGATGAGATGAAGGTGGTAGAGATTGGGAAGCTGTTGAGGCAGGTCGATGGATGTTGCATGTGCAACACACATTAACCAAGAATCCCTCAAACGCTCATTGGCCCCAGAGTGCATCAACAGAGCCGCCGGAGCTGAAGTGTCAGCAAGATGCGAGTTGCAAGTGTGTGTTTCAAACAATATAATGCCCAGGGATGTTTAATGCAACATCACGGCTACAGAAGCCTGGTGTGTGCGTGTGTGTGTGTGTCTGTTTTCAGGAGGGGTTACCAGACTGTGGATGGAGGATATTAAGAGAAAGAAGGGAGGGTGCAGAGGGGCATATTTCACAGAGGCACCCCTGCTGAGTGCTGTGTACCCACATTGTTATGAGTGCACAGATCTTTAGGCCTGTAAAAATACCAGCGCTCCACTCAGCAGCAGCATACAAAGGAGAGTCCTCGTGCTTTGTTACTCTCACTTAAAAAAAAAAAAAAAAAAAAACGCCAAGTGACATCAGCCTCCCTTCCTTCTCTCTTCAGTTTCCCCCTCCTCACACTTCTCCTTCCCTTTCTTGCCCTCTCTTCTCTCTCTCTCTCTCTCTCTCTCTGTCTCTTTTAAAGTGTGTGTAATGGTGTTGTAATTTCTCTGTCTGTCTGTGCTCCGGGAGGCCCAGTGCAGCCAGATGACTGCGAGCTGACTAAAGTTTCACAACATGTAATTAGGGCCTAAGTAGCGAGGTCAGCGTGTCCTGGCCCTGCAGCCGGCCCGCTCGCCCCTCCTGCCCTGCTCTGCCCCGCTGCTGCTATCTCTCCCTCTCAATCTTTCCTTTCATTCACTTTTTAATTACATCTCTTTTTCTATCCCTTCTCCTCAGCTCCTCCCATGCTTTTTTCTGTCGTATCTTTTTTTTCTCCCTCCCGTCTTTCTACCCCTTAGATGAGGCACCCCGCTCCAGCTGTTTCACATATCCACACCATCTCATTTAGATAAAGCCTGCCATCTTCCAAAAAAGAATGGAAATGATGTGATTGCCTCTTTATAGGAACTTTTAATTTAATTGCAGTTTCTCCTTTATAAATGGTTAATTGAAATGCCGGAGGGTAGCCTGGCTTGAAAGTCAATAAAAAAAGTCCCCAGAATAGAAGTTTATAGGGGTTGTCTATGTGCATAATTAAACCCTTCAGGCGCTTAAAGAGAGAAAAAAAAAAAGATCTGTAAAATAAATGGTTATGCAAGAGTGGCCTGCTGAGAAGAGAGATCCAGAGAGACAGGGGAGACAGAGAAAGAGTGAAAAAGAGACAGAGGCTATTAGGACAGTGGAGCTCACAAATCAGTGGCCTTTCTGACACCTCAGGGATACCTTCACGGTGGCTGACAAGAGCAATACTCCACAGCACTTTGCCCCGACGAAAAAACAACACAGAAGGAAGGTGAAAGCACCCATTGATATTTTTAAGGTTAAAAACTACGGGTGATGAGGGGCTTCTTCTCAAAGCGCACCTTTATAATTTAAGACAAACTGATCCAAGATGCTTCACAGCAATGCAAAAAGAATCTCTCGCATTAGATGCGCAATTCTTCTTCTGCAAGTTTAATTGGTTTAGTTGGTGTGCAGTGTGCGTGGATTGGTTTCGAGTTACACACTCACACTACACATCCAAAAACAAAACTTACAGTTTTATGGTTAGTGCATACTTCTGGGAATGGGGGGAACTGTAAAGACACTTTGGGGCTGGTGGGCCAACTCAGGGAGGTCCTGACGATCACAACTTTGTTTGCATGTGCTCATGAGCCTATATTTCATTCCACATGGGTTTTACAGCTTTTTTTGTGTCTCTTTTTAATAACATGCATAGATCCACCACATGTATTTTGCTCTCTTCTGTTTGTTTTCTTTGCGCTACTGTCAGCCTGTTTTTGTATGGATATCAGTGTGTGGTTTTTGGACGTGCATGGTTATATTGGGGGGGGGGCTTGTCCTGCACATCTGTGTGTTTTCCTTATACAGCTGTGTCTTTATGTGTCGACTGCATTGAGCGAATAGGTGGCCCTGCTCTTCCTGACTGATGATAAATGACAGCGCCAGGAGCAGATAACCCTCCAGGAGTTTTCTGCTCTGTAGAACAGCGGTGGAGAACATTCTGGAACTCCCCGCTGACCTGACACACACTGCAGCCTCTGTCCTGTTTGTTTTCTCTGCCCGACTCTCTCTCTCACCTCTCCTTCTAACATCTCTGCAATCACTCCCTCCTCCCCCTCCCCTCTCCTCGCTCTCTCCCTCTGCTCTGGTCAGTGATAGAGGAAGGGCCCAGTGCGACCTGCTCGCTGTGGGCAGCACACCGTTCTTGGCGCCAGCCAGTCGCAGGAGCCCCCTTGCCTCTGATTTGGGAGTAAGGGGGGTGGGTGGGGGGGCTTCTGCTGCTTCTCTTTCGCCGCTGCTGTCCTGCACAGAGGAGAGAGGAAAACTCAAAAAAGAGGGGTTGATGCGTTATCAGGTAGCTGCGGCGTGGGTCCTGCCAGAGCTTCTGTCGTCTGACTGTACATTGGCGTCTTTGTTCAGAGAGTGTGTCAGCGTGTGTGTGGGTACAGTAGATGAGTGTTTTTATTTGAAGTTGATGTATGCAAAGTAGCCTGAAGCTGGAGACTAAAAAACAATCCCACTGCTTGTTAAATCAAATGCTTAAATAAATCTATTGGTGAATGAAGGGAAGTGTGGAAGGCTGCAGGCCGGGTTTTTTAAAGGGGGTTGTTGAGAGGAGGAGGAGAAGAAGGAAGAGGAGGAAGAAGAGGAGGGGAGGTGGGCTGCTTTTACAGGCAGGCAGCAGCAGCAGGCTCTGTTTAATATGAAGTAAAGAACAGATCCAACTGCGTCATTAACTCTCAATTACAGCCATGAGGCTAGCAGGCCAGGCTGAGCTGAGCTGGGCACTGTGTGTGTGTGTGTGTGTGTGTGTGTGTGTGTGTGTGTGTGTGTGTGTGTGTGTGTGTGTGTGTGTGTGTGTGTGTGTGTGTGTGTGTGTGTGTGAATGTGTGTGTGTGTGTGTGCAGGGACATTAAGACACACAAGTGCATTGTGATTGAGAACATACTGCCCGGCTCGGTGTTAAATCGAGGCTGAATACGCTCAAGACATAGCAGGCGTATTAAATTCTGCTTTACAGTGTTTGTGAACAGTAAATATGCTCCATTTTTTCTGAAGTTAACATCATGTAGAAGCATGATTCAATATCTTTTAGAATTATTTTTATGTTACACACATTTGTGGTCGGGTGTATAAATTATCAAGCGTTATAAAATGTGACTTCTACCCTTACAGAGATGATTCGAAAAACAAGGTTTTCACATCCCTTTTCAGCGTCTGTGTCTTATATTTTCTTTGCAGTTTCTCTCTTCTGTAAATCTAACCAGTTGATTGAGAGTTACCATTCAAAGTTTCAACTCTGCCATTGTGCTTGGCAACTGTCAGCCGAGCTACTGGCAGACGACAGGAGTCATAGGAAGTGCTGAGTGTATGAAGAGACAATTGTAAAATCTATAAATCTGAGCCAGCCTGAATAAAGTGGAAATGGATTTCCCACACGCAATAAAGGCAACAGCGAGAGAGGGAAACACAGCTGTAACCTGTTAGGATCATTTTGCTTAATTAAATGTTTCTATTAAAACAAAAAGCAGATTATGTTTCCAGGGTGCTAAAGCAGAAACACTCACACTTAACTATTTATTTCTCTCTCTCTCTCTCTCTCTCTCTCTCTCTCTCTCTCTCTCTCTCTCTCTCTCTTTCTGTCTAACATCTCTGTCTTTTCCTCTGCCTTCCTTTTCTTGTTGATGAGTAAATGTTATAAAACTGGCTGATCCAGATGAGGTCCGTTGCCCACATGTGACTGAGCTATGTGTGTGTGGTTTTTATATAGAGACTTTTCCACTTTGCAATAAACTCAATGACAGCATGTCCAGAGCAGTAACAAAGAGCAACCAGTGAGAGTTAGTTTTCTCATTTATTGAAGTAGCACTGAAGGGTTTCACAGGCTTTATATATATTTACAGTTTTTCTTATTGTTTTTTAGAGTTGCATGACAGCAGACAGGTACACAGAAAGACTGCTGGACAGATATGCGGACACCTAAAGAGCCTGAATGGCACGAAAGACGTCTACAGTATAGATGAACTTGATAAACATACAGACAGACCAAACTTGTTGGGGTTTCAGTGTATTTCTGGATTATCTTTGCATGCACTGTAAACCATCTAATTCAGTAGATGTATACACTACAAAGTGGATTTTTAAAGGCCTTCCTGATCTGTCTGGTCTCTGGGATGCCACAATGACAGTCTTGTTTTATTGGTTTTCTTTGAGGACATTCACATTGGGACTGGCTCTCTGTCAGTGTTTTGGGTTACATGGAGTTCTTCTTGGCACCCAAAAGGGTGGTTGGACATGACTCACATTATGCTCTCCTCCGGCGTGCCAGGAAGGGTTACAACGCGGGCAGTTTCTGGCTTGGCACAGTGCAGCTTGGCTTGGCACTGCTCAGACTGGCGTTTCCATCAATACTGCATTTTAATGAATGGCAGCTACATGAGCAGTGCTCATCAAGAGACTACAGTGATGATGATCTTAATCCTGCACAGAGAGATGCGCCTTCATCTTATAAGCAGATTCACCAAAGAATAAGGAAGCTAATGCACACATTACATTCTATCTCAACTCTCAAACCCAGTGAACTCTAATACAGCAGCTGCCGTGACCATTATCAGTTTGTGACAACGGACGCTCTCTCGCGACAATAACGGAAGAATCCAATGTCTCATGTTCTCTCATTTTCACACTGTCCTTCAGAGCTTCCCTCTGTTCCTTCTATTGTAGCACTCCCTGTCCCATCCTCTCATCCTCCCACTGTGTTTGTATGAAGAAGCTTGTCTCCCTGCTGGGCAGGGTGCATGGATGCCAGGCTGAAAAGCCCCAGGGGAGAGCGCTTTTTGAACCTCTCTTGTCCCCCTGGTTTGATGCAGCGCATCTCTCTGTTGTTGGGTGTCTTTGTCAAGCACCCCAGGAGGCCCATTACTTCAGACCCCTCTGAACAACAAAGTTTGAGCCTCCCTCCCTTCTTAAATTCCCCTCATCCTCTAAGCACTGCTATCCTGTTCTTCCCGGGCAGAGCAACAAGGGCACTGAGAGTTCCCAAGAATCCTGTGTTTGTGATCAGAGATAATGGTCATACAATCTTACAGAAAACACTAAAACACTGGTGGTGAAGTGATGGCAAAATAAATCTTGTTCGTTGCATTCTTACATCAATTGTATTACTGCAAATGAATAAGGGACCTCTTCAGATGACAAAAAAAGATGAGCAGATGTGCATCACATGGACTGATCCCATCTACAGGCCCCATTTGTCAGCCTGAGGCCACGTTGGTCCGGCTCTTTAGAGAGGTGTGCCGTGCAGACCCTCTCCGGGGGGGTTTACTGGGGGATCTGACTGTTTGGATTTGTGATTTAGGATGTTCACCGGGTCAGAGGGCACAATTACACACAGAGGCAGAGGTCAGCTATGGATTGCCTTTCTGCCAACTCTGCTCAGTTTACCCATGACGCCAAGTCCCACCTCAACCTCTGACTCAAACCACCCACATCACTGACACAGAGCACCATTGATCCAGCAATCGTTTGATTATCTCAACGTATTAAGTGAGCCCTTTCCCGAAAACCTAAGACCAATACATTGATTAAAATAGGCTGATTTTTTTTAATACACTCACTGTTGTCAAAACTCCTCAAACAAGTTTAGTAAATGTAGTAAAAATTACTCCAGTATGGGATTAAATGGAATGTCTTACACAACCAGAATCAACAATCAATCAATGTAACAGTTTATTCAAGAACAAGAAAACACGTCGTGGAACATCCAGTCCTGTTTTTATAAAGAAAACAAGTCAAATCGAAACACGTTGAATAAAAACAGGATGTTTAAACATCATAATGTGTTTGCCTTTATAATAAAGTGTTATATTTGAATTTAATATGAAGGTAGTCATATATGTATAGAACACTCATGCTATAGGTTAGTGAATATAATCTGTCAATCATTTGATGTTAGGCTATGACTCTCAGTTAAAGTACCACTGCATACGGCTTTCATGATGATCCCTGCAGCTTGATTAAAGCTCTAAAAATTGGGCAAACCACCAATTTATTTTGTCAGTAATCTACCCACACAGTCACCATCAGGTAATTGGAAGTGGCTACTTTTAGGACACTGTGTTTTTACTGACCGTTAACATGTTTGATACCATCTTTTTGGGCTCACCATCTTTGTAGATTACACTCTGTGGCACCAAATGTTGTGACCACTTGACCATGAATTAACATCTGCTGCACTGATAACCATTATCTTGTAATCAGCATCAAAACTCAGCCAGTAATTGATGATCTTGGCCGAGATTTAAGTTACTTTGATTTACAAAATCACTGTGTCTCTCCATGTTTCGTTCCGTAGGTGCTGCTGTGTTGAGTGACAGCTCGACTGTGCAGCCATCACTCACAGCCCTGGTTTGATTGACAGATAAGTGGCACTGTGTAGTTTTGTGAAAGAAAAATTGGCATTCGCAAAGTGTAGACCCCAAATATAAAATGGTCCCATTTTTTGAGGTATTCTTCAAGGACGATAAAACATGTTCGTGTCATGTAAAATTTATTTTTTGGTTGATATGGTGATATAATTTCTCAAATTTTATGAAACAGTGATGTTTTTTCAATAAAAAGCAAAACAAGGAGTGCGGATGGCTTGGTGGTTTGGGTCGTGCCCTATGTGGCGGGGGCCCTCGGGCAGCACCAGTTGGGGTCCTGTGGCAACTTTCCCTCATGTTGCTCCCCGCTCTCGTCCTGTTTCCTGCTCTGTCCACTGTCCTGTCCTGTCCTCTTACATTAAAAGGTGTGGAAAGCCCCAAAAAATAACTTTTTTAAAAAAGTGAAACAAGCAAATGAAAATTGGGCTGTGGCAAATTAAAGTTTGTTTGCTTATTCCAATGGAACTATGATATTTCTGTCCTTAGTTTTGACTGAGAGGAACTATAGCTTTGTTTCAATAAATGTGAATTCTACAAAGAGTTTCATTGAACTTGATATTCTTTGAGTCATTGTCCTCTTTGCATCAATTTAAGTTGTACATTTTTTCACAACAGCTCAGACCTGGAGAAACATTTACCACCCATCTGCCTCTGAATTTCAGTAACGTTGCAGGACTTTTTTCCTGCCATTCCTTAGAAGTTGTGGGTCTTCCCCTGCCTGACCACTGACAGGCCTTTACGGTAAAGAGCTGAAGAAACTGAAAGGACGTGTGTGTGTGTGAGAGAGAACACCCTGACTCCCCTGCCCTCCTCGTGTGAATACATTAATTCATTTACCACTTCGAGGTCGCCAAACCCAAATATTTGCCTGTGCACATATTTAATATTTATGATGACGAAAGCAAATATTGCCTGCTGGATTGAGTGACACGGAGAGGTCAAGCTCTGGGCTTGGCCAGAGGGGGCAAGAGAGTATGTTACTGGTGTGTACATAGGGGTGTGAATGTGTGTGTGCGTGTGTGTGTGCTCTCCTGAGAGAGCTGATCCACATCTGAGGAGCGGTGCACGCTGTTCTGTTTGCCCTGAAACACACATGCAAATATGACACGGTTCAACAAACAATTTACATGAATTTGTGTATTATGGATTCATGAGCTTAAATCTCAACTTGTCCTGTGAGAGAGACAGCTGTGCTGATGAAAGGGTGTTAAAGTGTGCACGTGGGATTAGATTGGGAGGGGGAGTGTATGCCTGCACTAAGGTTTAAATTTGCTTGAATTGTGAGCGTGTTTAAGCCTTTATCTTTGCAAACATGATCGTACATGAACGTGCTGAGCAAGTGTACGTGGTGCAGTGAGGTGATCTGTTACTGGGGACAGTTTTACGATCTGGTCTCAGATCTGGATCAGCTCGGATGAGATCCTGTTTCCTTTGGACTGATCTTCCTCACCACTGATTCCGGCTCAAGAGCCGCATGACTAAATGGTGCATACCTAATCTCTTTTGAACTGCAACCCAGCAGAAGCAGCATTAAATAGTAATATCACATTTACTGACAAGATCTACTTTCAGATTAAGTTGCTCGTAGCTTTTCTTTGTTTACAGCCGGTTGATTTAAAGTGACAATACGTCTTGAACAAGATGGTAAAAACTTTAGGTAGATGATGTGATAGAGCATACACGTGGACTGAAAAGTGTAAAAGTGTGTGGCGATACGCAAACATTGTCATGTGGTCAAAGTTTTTTTTTTGCATCCGCCCAACGTTCACCTCACCATGACCTTTTACCCTGAACGTAAACTCAGAAGTTCTTTTATTCACACCGATCACCTCTTTACCACCCTGCTTCTATCTCCCCACATATCTGACTTTTATCCTTTCTTTCATACAAGCTATCTTTCTTTTTGCCCTTCCTCCTTTCTCTGCTGATAAGTCATTGTGCAGTGTTTGTGGAATGTACACAGATCAAGGATCTCAATGAAGTGTCATTGTTGGGTTTGTTGAAAGGCACTCAGCCCTCTTTCTTCTTCTCCTTAGGATATGAGCAAAGGAAGAAAAGGCCTTCATGGCAGCATGATAAAGAGTCCTTCACTGGAAAAGACACAAATAGATGAGGAAGAAAGGCAGAAAATCTTACGACAATATTTGACAGTGATTCACCTAGAGTTGACACAACTAAAGAGATACGGACATGCTGACCTCACTCGTGTGCAATTTGGTGGCAGATATATAAGAATCATTTCAAAACCAGAGGATTCAAATAGAAACAGTTCCACAAGATATTTAATGCACAGACAGAAAGGGAATCACAGGAGGAAAAATCCTTCAAACCAACACATTAGAGTCTTTTTTTTCAGCCACTGTGACAACTCAGGGGACCAACAGCTAAGAGTGATACAGACTCCAAGGCCTCATATTAAAATTCTTCTGTGTTGGGATCACCAGATAGAGATAGATGGAGAGAGTTAGAATCATGAAAGTTTTGGGGAGATTATTTAAAGTTCAAGTGCTCTTCAAAAGCAACATAATAAAAATGTTTCTTTGTGAAATCAGCCACCTTCACTGAATTTCAATTTATAATTTTACTTGAAGTTGCACAAATGAAAGTGTAACAGAATAAATTATCCCAAAAGTTAACCACAATATGGGTGTCAATTACTGTTGATTGAGGTGGTGGAATAGAAAATATATTTATATTCAACAACCCTTGTTGGGAGGGGGGGGGGGGGGGGCTGCTCTTTTAATGAACACCATCGCTGAGGACAATAGATTATTGTAACAGGAAATTTTTCAAGAGAGAGAAAAATAAATCTCCTGCTTTCTAACTAACTTCTGCAACCACCAAACTTTACCAGTGGGGTTTTAGACATAGTGGCTTCCTGAATTAATGCTGGCTAAAAACTCAGATTTATTCAGATGAAATCCTACTTGAACACACATAATAATATTGAGCCTCCCTAAAATTCAAATTATACTGTGTAGGTCATGAAGAAGCATTACGACAGGGCTATCATTTTTTTGTCCCTGGGTTATTTCTGTTATGTAAATAATTCAGAGCAGGCAGCACAACGACAGAAAACTACAAGTTCCATTGAGTATTAATTTGGTCATTTAGACAAACGTCAAATTGTATATTGGTGGTAACTTTTACACAAATATATCCTGCTATTAGAACTGTTTATACAATACTTAAAATTTCTGGAATAAGGCATTCATTAAAATTGAATTTGTTGTGGTTTGCTACAAATGATAGTCATTTTTGTTTGCATTACCACATACAGCCACCAGCTCTCCTGTACAACCATGTTGTAGTGTGTTTAGAAAACAAACGTACTGGTTCAGTATGTTCAACAGGACAGACAGCTGTTTTGGTGGAGACCAGACATGCTTGGTGTTCCCCAAAGAAATTTTGAAAAGGCACCAATCCACAGCTCTTCACAGGATAAAGGATGATGAAAAGCATTTCTATTGGCTAATTGTAAACAACAAGTGGAGTTACTTTTTGTAAATTAGTTGAATAAAGTGATTGTGTTGGAGAGGATGAGGTCAAGGCCATGTTCATGGTAGTGGGGTGAAAGCATGAGCCTGTGTGGGAATGACCTTACTGGGGCAGCTGGCAGCACTCGCCCTCCTCTTTTGTCAACTCCAACCATTTGATGTCATTGAAACAGAGCAAGGCAGAGAGACTGAGAGAGCAAAGGCGAGTGCTGGTGTGAAGGTGCAGAGCAGCGTGATGCAATGTGAGATAGCAGCTGAGTGAGTGTTCTCTCTCTCTCTCTCTCTCTCTCTCTCTCTCTCTGTGTGTGTGTGTGTGTGTGTGTGTACTAGTGCATGCATGAGAGTGTGGAGAAATGACTTAATTCCATCTATTATAATTCTCTCTTTCTCCATTATTAGCTCCCACTCATCCCATACCCTCACCATCATCCTCTGTCCATCCTTTAGGCCCATTCTTTCATGTTCCAGAAAGCGAGGGAGGAGGTGGAGGAGGTGGCATCAGCAGTGGCAGCGGTGGTGGTTGTGTCATTGGGCGGGGAAGTAAAACTGATGTTTTGAAGGCTTTGAGAGTTCCACACCTGTGGGTGTAAGGACAGTTTGTAACCTTATCTCCAGCGCTTTGTGTGTCTCCCTTTTCTTTGGCACTGGATGTGAACAAATTGAGCATTGTGTTTAGGCAGGGGCCAGGAGGATTTTGAAGGAAGGAAGCCAGCGAGTCCAGGCTCTGCACAGCAGTAGTCTGAGACGAGAGAGATCAGGAGTGATTCCATGTGTGAGATTCCTTCCTTCTCACGGACAGTGCTAATGAAGTGTGTGCACCCTTTGTTAGACAGGCTCCTCACGCAGGGCCAAGCACTCTCACAGACAAATCTATCCATTTTTACGCGTCTTTAGGGTAATAGCAAGCTGTTACTGCTCTGAAAGTTTGCCAGAATTTTTTTCTTCACCATCATTTACTTTCGTAGTTATCTGTCTATGCTTAAATAAGCCTTGTCATGGGTTTAACTTTCTTATCTCTAATATTCTTTATCATCTCATCAATAGAGGTAACTCAAAGGTATAGAAAACAGACTGAAGGGAGAAACCACAGCCTGAAATCACATATGCATCTTACATGTTTTAAAGATCATGTGTATTTTTTAAATCCCAGAAACAACCGGTTTACTTGGGAAGTGAATTGTGATGACTCATGACATGTTTTGATACACAGTACTCTGCCATCGATAATGAAAATCTCATGATACAGAGATACTTTAATAATTCAAGTAATGCCACACAATCTTATAAATATGCACCACCAAAAAAAAAATTACATGAAGACTTTTTGGGACGATAAAATGCCCCAAAAAGTGCAGGGTTATTAAGTTTGTCTATCCCTACCATTTACCTCTGAAAAGATGATGCCAATACAACTGTAACTCCTACACAAACAGTTTTTGAATCAGTATTGTGTCCGCACATGACGAGCATGTTGGTTTATGTTATAGGAGTCTATTCTTCCTGTCACGCTCTCTTGTCTCTGCTCTGTTGAATACAGATGAGGGGGGAAATTAGCTAGTGAGGAAATATCAGAAGAGACAGATACCAGTGTCACCATGCATGTTAATAGAAAGAACCTTGTTTCCAATTACATCCCGCTGTAATGATAATACGATGTGCGTGGCAAGACAATAGTACGACTGTGTGTCTACTTAGGAGAGAACGGAGGGAAAAATGAAGTGTAGAGCTTAAAAGTGAAAGAGGATGCATAAAAAGTGCAAGAACCTCAGGAGTAGATGAGAAAATGATGATAGTTAGCAAGAGGGAAGGAACTTTGGGGATATTTTTAGCTTCATCTTTCTTCCAAGGATATTCACACACTGTCATGCGGAAAGCATAGGGTGCAAACCAAGACAAAATAAACATGAGTCCAAATGATAGCTTGAAGTATTTATAATGTATCGTCGCTCTATCTTGCAAGACAGACCTTGGAAGGACCTAGTCGATAAATTAAGCACTCCAGCTGGTGCTTTTTGTTTTCTTATTTCAACCAGACTCCCTTAACCTCTACTTCTATTATTACCCTCGCCAAAATCCTCATCCTTGTGCTCTTTGGGACTGGAGAAGCTACAGAGAAACTTCCAGGGTAAAAACTTGAGCTCCCTCAACCTATTTTACTCCCACTCCACACTCTATCTGTCTTTGCTCACCCTAGCGTGACCCAAACATGCGGCCAGTGAATCCAATGTGTTTTCTATGGACATACAGGGAAGGTATGGAGGCTCCAAACCAAACCTCAGTCATGCCAGGCCTATGAGGGAAGGAGGGGCCCCTTTTTGAGGAAGTCATCACAGAGTCCAAATAACAGGGCCGTCCCTGCCTGGGGCCCACTGTCAGGCCAATGATCGATGGTCTCAGTCTCAGATGCCTGCACCAACTGGTCAGTGGTGAACAAAGAGGGGCAAATTTAGAGACAGAGACGGGGTCATCCCTGCCATGGCGGGGATGACAGTCAGCCAGAGAGAAGGATGGCAGGAGGAGAAGGATAGCACAAGATAGAGGGAGGTAGTGCAAGCCGACGCATGTTGATTACTAGTCTCTTCTTTGATTCGAAAAACAGACATGTCATGCTGTTTTATTCCATTTGTAACGTATCCAGAAATTGCCGGCATTGAGACAGCGCTGCATTTTAGTGATTGCAGCTCCCGCAGCTGTGGCCACAGGAATGCAGCCTGCCGTCCTCGCCTCCTTCCTCTCCTCTTCGTTTCCCCGTCTATCTCTCATTCAAGTCTTCTCTCGTTTCCTCACCTCTGTGCCTACCCTTCATCCCCTCGCTCTCTCTGCCCTGTGGCGATGACTCCGACTCTTCTGGGAAATCTCTGATTAACACTGAGGCCTTTTCTTACTGAGGTGGTGGCTGTCTCCTTTCCCTCCATTTCCTCTGCTTGGTTCTTTTTTTTTTTTTTGAGTATTCAACGTGCTCCTGTGGTTTAGTAAGCATCAGTCAGACCTCTGCTTGGCTGAGGACTGAGGTAGGAGACAGACTCTCTGTTGTGCTCAAACGGGTTGGTGATGACACACATTATCCACCTTCGGCGGGCCTTATGCATATCAAATTTATATGTCTGCCTCAACGACATAACTCTAAACCCAGTCAGGAGATTCAAAAATTTCATTACAAAGGCAAATTTATGTGAGTATCAGGTTAGAGGAAATCTGTTCAGCCCTTAGATGAAAAGTTTGGTTCAGAGTTTGGTCTTGAAACAACTTGAAAATGTTTTACCTGGAAGTTCTCAACGGCCTTTTTTGTAACAAATAAACCTCAGTGAACATGTTTCTTTAAAACAACACTCCATAAATGTATGAATGAGAGTAAAAACAGCCCTGGCTATCACTCAAGTCTGTATCCAGAGCTTATATTTAAGATCCTACACAACAGGCATTTCCCCGCAACCATGCCAAATACGATCTGCAAGAACCCAGGCTAACTGTGCATGTTTGAAATTGGAGGTACTCAGGCCTTTTTGGCAGTATGGATACTTTGACTCGCCGAAAAATATTTTTATTCCAGTAAATATTGTCTGGGGTGGATAGTTTTGAGAGAAACTGGGGTGATGTTGGTAGGTGATCTCAGGCCAGGCCCAACTTGAAGTGGGAAGAAGACCATTGTGAGAGCAAAGGAGCTTTGCTGCCTTCAAGGTCCTGACACACAAGCACTTATTGTTGTCTCCCCACTCCATATAAGTCAAACTAAGCTGACTGAATGTACTTGACCCTTCACCTACTCCCTCTTTTCTCTCACACTCCTCCACTCTTCCTTTTCTCCACTCCTCTCCTCATCTGTGTGTGGTCTTGTTTTAACCACCTGTCCCTTTTACTGTTGGATTGTCCTGTACCCAGACTCACATAGAGTTGAATGTAGTTTCACATTCGATGTGTTGCTCTCCTAACGATGGTAGAATTAATGTTTCCTTTATTTAGACCTGTCTTCTTGAGATTCCTCGGCTGAGACGAGCCTCTAACTTTTGGTCTTTAACTTTGCTGGGCAAGATGCTCATCCATTTGAGTTCAGGTTTAAAGAACAGGCACAGCTCTGGGAAACCAGGTGATAAATTCTAACTCTGCATGATTCAGCTGCAACACATTTAATCTGCTGTGTTTCCTCCAGTGGCCTATAGCCGTAATGATCTTTATTTGAATAAACATCCTTCAAATACTCCGATGATGCAAATTCAAATTCACATGCAAAAAATAAAACAAATGCAACAGCAGCACTGAACTAAATTGAAAAAAATATATATGCTGAGAAAATCTGTAACACACAAGCAAGCTTTGAAAAAGATTCCTTTGGACTCTGGCACCAGTAATGGCAAAGACAAGGTGGGGACAGGAGAGGGGTCAGAGGGAAGCCAAGCACCCCATTGTCCTCATCTTAGGATACTTGTACATAGATTCTGAGAGTCTGCTCCAGAAGGCCAACTGCACTGCTCACAGAGTTTGGATCCAGCTTCAAGAGTCTCAGGGCTGCTACACTAAGCTCCTGCTTAGGTGTCTGGGAATCGGGAGAGAATTGCACCAGACATCCCACTTACTCCTCTCCTATCCCCCGATGCATTCCTAACTCCCAGTGTTTGAGTACAGAACAGACTATCTGTACATCTCTCAGCTACAGTTAAGGTAACACTTACATCCCCACAGGCATGGAGCAATTCTTTCGTTAAGCCTGGATTTGCAGTGTTTATCTTTTGCAGTCCCTTTTGCATTTGTTTTTTTCTGGTCTGTGTTTTACACTTTGCATTGTTGCACTTTTTCCCATTATACTTGGATGTTTGTATGCTTGCTACACTTAAGCATCTGCAGCATTTGCTTCTTAATGAGGATCATTTGGCTGTTGTAGATATTTTGCCTTTGATGGCCACAATACTCTCTCCTAAGCCAGGCATGTCCAAAGTCAGACCCAGGGGCCAATTGTGCCCCCAGTTCCGTTTTTATGCGGCCTCCAGCTTCCATCTTACAGTCTATTAATTATGGCACTGAAATTAGTCATGTTTTAAATGATGAGTACTTTAACATTTTCTGTCAAGTGTACAAACAAAACCAAAGAATGTCTAGTACTCTGCACCCCATGATCTGAAGAGTCCCTTTTTACTTTTAAGAGTCATCTGAAGACTCAACTGTTCAAGAAACACTTAGGCCGGTCTAAATTCTTGCTTGTGTTGTACGTCACTTTGTCATGCACTCGTCACTACGAGTTCAAAAGATATGCAAAAAGACAAAAACTAGGTTACAGTAATGACATAGTGCTTACAAGGTAAAAATGGTTCATTTGTTCACCATGAGCCTGACTAAGATTTCAATCAGCTGTGTCCTGCTTGTGCAAGAAACAGAACACGCTGTTTTACTACACCACTCACCATGTTTAACTTGCTACTTTTTTTTAACTCACATACAGTACATCTGTCGGTTTTCATCAAGCACCTCAGCACAGAGCAGCTTTGCTGAGAAGGCTTTTGAATCGTTCCACATGAACTACTACAAAGAAATCAGAGGCCTTAATTTTATTTATTTTGGCAATTGAAGGTTGTCCTGCAAGGACGTGTCATGTTGTCAAGATGTGAAGTATTACTTTATCTTTCAGTGTCGTCTTCTCTTCTTTGGAGTGCCAGACAGAGCCAATTAGAGACAGGAAATGAGTCAGGTTCCTGCCTCAGTGAGGATGATGTTTAGAGGAAATGACTATAGATGACCAACTGAAGAAGAGTGATGACTGAATTTGGAAGCACGTGTGTGTGTGCATGTTTGTGATGTGATTTGCGACCCATTTAAGGAAAAATGGAAACTTTGGCTCCTCAGAATACAGTATAATTTCATGAAATGCTGTAACCTGAGTCATTTCAGTTTAAAGTTCAGACTTAGTCATGAAATGTTTCTAAAAAGGGAGCAGCACCAAGAAGAATCAGCAGAAGATCAAAGAAAAGTAGGATCTGTAGCTGTGGGTGTAATTGAGCTAAACTGCACCTTTGGAATTGCACGACTAACTTTACTCAAGTTAAAGTACTAAAGTACTTACTTTTACAAATACTTAATTCTAAGATACAAAGTAGATTTTCTAATATCAGTACATTGCTGTATTGTTTTCTTGGTGCTTTTGCAGAACCTTTAACACTCTGAAACCACCTAATAATGTACTGACTTACATGTAGAACTACTCTGCCACAAAAAAAGTCTAGAGAAACAACTGCAAAAGCTTCAGCATACAAGTGCAATAAAAAAAAAAAAAAATTACAACTACAACTCTGCTTTCAGGAATCATCATCCTGTTGAACTTCTTGCTATATGGCAATATAACACATGCTTTAATAAAACCTGTAAACCACACACAATATCTGCCCTGCATTTTTTCATGTCTGTGGAAAGTGATAGAACTCCCTAAAAGATGATGCACATTTAGTCTTGTAGACGTATTTCTGGATCCTTTCCAGGTGAGAGCGGTGACCCTTCTGTAAGGAGCACAACGTGTGGCCAGTTGCATTTTTGAAAAGAAAAAACACGACAACTGACGACAAACTATGCTGAGCTTAAAAGGGGCGAGTAATGACAAGCTTCCTATAAATGTAGTGGAGTGAAAAATACTCAAGGAAAGTATAGATACTCAAAAACTGTACTTAAGTACCGTGCTCAAGTAAATGTACTGTCCACTACTGACCATAAGACAGCTGTCATTTTTGATATCAAAAGGAGGGAATTGATGGAATTATTGATGATGTATTCAGCACATTGTGTTTACGCACTGTGAGATTTCTCATAGTGAAAAAGCTTTGAAGTATTTTCCACTTCATGGTACACGGTTGTTTTTGCCCCTGTTGTTTCCTGAGTCCTTCCCTGCCAACTGCCTACATTGTGTCCAGCAGCAGCATTGCAGGTGGGCATTATATAGAGCTGGAAGAAGGAATGTTGATCAGATGAGATATGGTTGTAGCACCATGCATGCATCAGTGTCTGGGCGTGTGGGTGTTTGTGTTATTCCTAACGTGCAGCAGATCATTCTGTCTGCTGCCTTAAAACAAAAGGGCTCTGGGGAGGCTACCTTTAACCAGGAAAGAGAGAGAGAGAGAAAGAGAGAGAGAGAGGGAGAAGGAGTGAGAGCAAGTAGCTTGTTGGGCTCTCAAATAACGCTCACTCCTCCACACAGCTTTATGTGAGGGTCAAGGTAGTTAACTAGTGGCAGGCGTTCAGATGGGTTTGCTCTGACTTCAAACAGAGCACATTATGGCCGTGCGCACTCACAGGATATTGCACTGTAAGGCCACTGAACACAGTCAGGTTAGAAAGAGGAGGCTTTGTATCGAGCCCATTAGACCCCTAAACCAATACTAATGAAGCTGTTTCCTGTACAAACGGAGCAGCTCAGGGGAAACAGGCTCTAGCCTTTAATAAGGCTCTCTCCAATCCCAGTTAAGATCCTAGAATCTTTTATCTGGGCGCTGAGTGGGTTACCACTAGTTCCAAGTCGAACCTCCGCTCGGAAAAGTTAATTACGCATGATTAATGGAGCGTTTTCCCTCCAATGATATCTGTGACAGCACAAAGCTGTCGTAAGGCTTGTCAGGCCCAATTCGAGCTGAATAAGTATTTATGTGATCGCATGTGATGGGCCTCCTCTCACCAGCACCAGCCCTCATCAATCAAGCCCTACTGCTCGCAGTAGTGGGAAATTGGTCTATCAGTGCGGCTGCCTCCACCCCCCCCACTGCCACCACCGCCACTGCCACCTCCCTCCCTCCCCATTCAATCAGGCCCGAGGCTACAATGCTTCTTTAGCTCTTACTTCTGACCAACGCAGGGGTCACGGGGGGGAAAGTGGGAGCCAGAGCCGAGCCCATCCATTACAGCTCTTGTTTCTCTCAGTGGCAGCCGGACGACGGGATTCTATTAAGAGCTCCGTCTATTCAGCACTGAGATTACACCAGGGCCCTCTCTCTGAGCACACCTCACCACCAACCCCCAAGCCCTCACCAAAACCCTATACCTACCCTGGGGGCCTTATAACCCCCACACCACCACCATCACCACCACCACCGCCACCGTCGCCAGCTCACCGCAGCTTGGTTATGCTTCCCCTCCCTTTTTTTTTTTTTTCTTTTAACACTTCCCACTGCCCGTGTTGTTGGTTTTTTTTTTTCAGGAGCCACAATAATCACTGAGAGAGCGACAGAAAGAGAGAATGAGACAGAAAGACAGGAGAAAAAGGCGAGAACAGAATGAGAGCAGACACTTTAACCTGAAACCTTTTTCCAGCTTGGATGTGGACACGATGACTGTCTGCCTGTCTGGACAGCATTTGGCCTACAAGCACTGCCACACACACATACACACTGGCTTACACACACACAAACACATTGTCCAAACCCATACATTTACCCTCTCTGTCTCTCTCAGACAGAGGATGAAGAGCTTCAACACCTGGTGAAGAGACTTGAGGCCATCTTCACCACTGTATAAACACACTTAAATGGGTAACATCCCAAACTCTACCACAGCTACATCGTAAACACTAGTTATCCTCCACTTCTCCAAAGCGTAAGAAGCTCGTTTGTCTCCTGCCAGCCTGAAAAGACTCTTCATTTACTTAATATGTGTTAGCACTTGAGAGGGAGAAAGAGAGAAGAGTGCTTCTTGGGTTCCTGCCCTCCCCTAGATGGATGGGGATCTTCCTTTAAAGGAGGAGGAGAGACAGCGCTCCTGTCAAACAAACAGGAATTTAATACGTTACCTTCTTTCGGGATGTCCACAGTGTGTACATACTCTCAAGGGCTTGGTTATGAATTCTCCTCTATCTCATTAACAAGTGGAGTGGAGGCATTCATCAGGGATAGAGAGGTTAGGGTGTGAAGAAGGTGGAAACTTTCCACCTCCAACTAAAGCTTTCTGAGAGTATAATGAAGGAGAGGAGAGGAGAGGAAAAATCAAACAGACACTATTTGGGACTCATTATGCAACAACAGCAAGAGAGAAGAGAGGAAAGAGGAGACAAGAAGAAGCAAGCCAGGAAAGGAAGAGAGGGCACCAAGGGTGGGGCTGAGTGAGGTTTACCCTCCAAGTGTTTTGCTGGTTTGGATTTGGCAGCCAGCGTGCAGGCTAACAGGATCGGAATGCTTCTTCAGGGGGCAGCGCAATCAGCACCAACTTCCTCTGATTCAGAAGGTGCAGGCCTCGCTCTCTGCCTCTTTTGTTTCAGCCGGACTACGCTGACAGCGGAGAGGAAGCAGCCGCCTGACAGCCAAGCAAGATGTTGAATGTGTATAAACAAGAGGGAGAGAATGAAACTGACAAACTTCAGTACGACTAATGCGTTTGTGCGTTGATGTACGCTCCTGCCATCTGTGCGCGCAGATGCACACACACTTGTTTGTGTGCCTTGGCGCTGTTCTGCACCCACAGCGCTGGCCTCTCCCAGAGGGAAACACGCAAAGAGGTTGTCTGCAGGGTAGTCAGCACACTAGCTCAGCGCGCTGTCAGGCAAGTCATCTTTAGCTTTTGTCTTTGTTAAATGTTGTGTGACAATGAGATTTTCCAAAGTGCCATCAAGATAAAGAAGTGAGCTGAGAGAGCAGGAGGAGAAGGGGTTGATTCTGATAAGGGTCGAGATGGCCTGGTCATAGTCCAGCAGCCCTTCATCACCACCACAGCCCCAGATATATCTCCTCTCTGTCTCTGACACACTCACACACACACATGCACCATCGTCTCTTTGTCTTTCTCATACACACTCATTACCCACACAAACACACCTCTATTCCATCACCCCAGCTCTAGATCCTCAATCGATCCTCTGTGTCCCCCCCCTCCCCAGCAGACACCTGCAGGTGATTGATCCCCAAATCAGTCCCTCACAAACTCAGTGCCGTAAAAACTATAACAACCCATCATAAAAGCTGATTTATCTTCGCCTAGCTCAGGGCTTCACAGCTGGAATATTAACCCAAAAGTGTATGACATCAGAGTGATTGGTTAGGAATTGAATAAACCTTGGGAGTATTGACGCTCATGTCTGATGGCTCATATCAAGTCTGACTGTTGAAATGTGCCATGTGAGATTGCAGGGTCTCAGTATAGAGCCCAGTATAGACCTCTTTCTTTCTCTCTCTCTCTCTCTCTCTCACAAACACACACACACACACACACACACACACACACACACACACACACACACACACACACACACACACACACACACACACACTTGGAGAACTTAAGCTGGAATGTGAGAATGAGTTTTTTAGCAGGTAGCTCAATATCATGGTTAATTAAAGGCACTGTTGGTAGTCATGGAAAACTAGCATGAATTTAAATGTAGCATCTCCTCAGGACTCCATTAGGTCTCTCCCTCTTACACTTGTAGCTCCTCCAAAACAACGCCCCCCGCTCACATGCATGAGAGCCGCTGATTTGGGATCCATATGATCATGACCGACTTAAAACCAGGGACTCAAAACCAGTCCTCAGGACACTGTTTTTGTTTGCACTATGTTACCAGAGATAAGGTATAGGAAGTTTTCTGCCATTCTCCAGCGTACTTGGATCCCTCTTGGTTATGTGCATTGATTCAGGGCTAGTGCACACCGGTGAAATGTACGCGCACGAGGCGGGCAGAACTGCAGGACTGGATTTGATTGGTTTACTAAATTGAATAGTAACGCTAAGATTGTTTGGTGTTTTCCCAAGTTCACTCCTGCTGTAGACAACAGATATTTCTCTATTTTAGGAACACATCATGTATTGATTGCCATCATGACATAAAGATCATTTTAACAAGAATAACTTAAAGTGAATTCTTTTTAGATAAGGAAAAAAACAATGTTGACAACCAACAACAGACCTCTGATTCGTGTCACAATGGGACTACTAAGAGTTTCCTTTGCAAGTTATGGAATACAAACTAGGACGTAATAATATATATTAAACATATTTCAAATCCCAGAGAAAGAAGCTCTTTAATTTGTAGCATTCTCATAAAAGCGTGAACAAACAGTCTCCAAATTAAGAGTAAATCAGTCTTAGGAAGGAGTATTCTTTGTTTACCATGTTGTTAACTGTGTAGATTGTTGTTACTGCCTGATGATTGTGCTATTTTATTGGTTTCATTGGACAATAGCATGTGCCGTCACCGTGTAGACTTGCTACATGTTGCAAACTGTGACTGAAAATTTGTCACTTTCATTATGCATTGCCACTGTCTGCTTCTGTGCAAAGCATTTTGGGATTGTCATGCAAGAAAAAAATGGCCCAAAGTCCTGTTTAACTACTTCAAAATCATCCCTACAAAGAAATAATGACATAATGTTTGATTAATTAACCCTGTTGGGCGTTTGTTTGCATGGATTTCTTAATTTGACGGAACAATATGGTCGCAGTAGAGGAGGGAAGTGCTTCTCTGGGGTTATTTGCTGCCGGTCAGTGGGTATGCACTATAAAATATAGCTAAATAGTGGTAGGCTACAGATGGTGCATGCTCGCTGTTGAATCAAGCAAGAAGGCGTCACACGTTATGCAAAATTACAAAGTAGTTTCAGTGCTTGCAACATTTGATTGAATATTCTTAATATGACCTGATACACATTTGTCCTTCAATTTTATCAGCACATTGTTTTACATGTTACATCAGTGGTGGGAAATGACCCCACTTTTTAACATATCACATAGCTTCAGTATGCATATCTGCTTATGTAAAATACATTTTAAAAGGGTAAATAAATGATTTTATGCGTTTAAAATATCACACAGCTTCTATTGAGTAAGAAAACAGTCATAATCAATACAACCATGTGCCTTTAAATAAGTCTTCATAGCAAAGCTGCTTTTTGTTTTGTGTTATTTGTTGTTGTTGTGTGTCCTTGCATGTGTGTGTTCCTGAAGGAAACGGTGCCCAAACCACATTTTAATGAGAGCGTTGGTCTGAAAGCCAGAAGCACAGCGCACTGGCAGCAGCATCAGCATGTGCCCTGTACTCAGCGGAGCAACATGCTCCTGGGTTAAATATAATCCCAGCCTAACTCAGGGGCCTCTTTGATGCTACTGAAAGCCAGTGAAGCCTTTAATGGGAGCCACTCCATGTCCCTGTGTTATGTGTGAGCCGCTCACCTCTGCTTCGTTTTAGGGCTGTTGCAGCTGATTTGTTGTTTTGTGAGCTAATTTTGACTTTAATCATGCCCACGAAGACTGAGCTGACCGCAGCGTGTTTGTGTGTCAAGTTGTGTGTGTGTGATTGGTTGGGTTTTTCCTTATAATACAACGGACATACTGAAACACTTTGCTTACACTTTTCACTTTCAGAAGAACAATTATCACTTTTCTAACTGTACATATTTCATTATACTTACATATGTTGGGAAATACACGAATCCTGTACTTGCCATGCTTTTCTATGGTTGTTGTCCTACTAGCAAAAATGTTGGGCTTTTAGACTTGGAAAAAAAGGGGAAATATTTCATAAAAATTAGTATGTAAAAGTATGTACATTTAAGACATTTTCTAGTTTAAATTAAACTAAATAAATGTATTTCCATGTCAGTTTCCCTAAACATTACTTTAATATGCCCTCATCTTTTTTATCAGTTGCCGTTCAAGCTTCTTTTTTCTATGCTGACTTAAATGATATTTACTTCACATGGAAGCATTTTCTCGAGTCTCACTGAACAACTACTGCATCTGTCTGACATCCGCCAACATTAAAATATTATCCTTCCAATTGGACACGCTGTGTGAAAAGCCGATTGGCGTAGTGCTGTAGCAGAGTCTTGACTTTAAACGTGAGAGGCCCGCTCAATAAAGGTAATGAATGTGTGATACTTGAACATCTGAAGTGTCATGTTCAGTTTCACTGCGCTTTACCTCCAGTACATAAAAAGCTCTTTTAAAGATGATATCTATGAGCATTTTAGAGCCGATTTGTTCGCCCTGCAGCCACCGGTAACATGCTCTAATTACCCCCCAACCCTCCTCCTCTTCTCTTTCTGGGCGGAGTGGAGGTTGTTTAAGTTTCCAGCTTGTCCCGTGCGTATATGAGCTTTGTGCCCGCTGAATTTATGCTTGGAAAACGTGACCTTTAACCTCTGTGCTGCTTTATCGCACCCCGTAGCCTACATACAGTGTAGTGAGGCTGTGCAGAGGAAGTGTCTGCAATTAGCAGAGCCTGTACTACTTTCTGTACATCACTGCCACCCCCATGATCCCCTCTCCTCCCTCCATCACCTTGACAAAAATATCATACTTGCAAAGACCACGTTCCTGGTCCATCTTCTCTAAACAGCGTATGAAAGTGTTCAATACCAGTCATCTTAAATTTATTTAGCACAATCTTCCTCTCACTTTCATTTCTCACCCAAAAAAATAAAGTATTATTAAAAGTAGACAACACTTCACATAAAAATGTAATGAACAAAATTGGTCATTTCTAGTCAGCATGAAAAACCCAATATGCTCCCAGATTTTAAATCATTATCATCACATCCTTTTAATGTATTTTTGGTCCTGTGTGCACGTATTTTACAACTTTCTTCAACCAGTCCAGATTTTTGCATTATATTTTGGAGGGATAATTATTTGCAGCATTTTAATGCATTAAAATAGTTTAAACTGTAGTTTCCATGCATTGTATTGGAAAGAAAGAAAGAAAGAAAGAAAGAAAGAAAGAAAGAAAGAAAGAAAGAAAGAAAGAAAGAAAGAAAGAAAGAAAGAAATTATTAACCTATTTATTTCCCCAGTATTGACACTTGTCTCTTAAACTGATAAAACACTTGTGGCTAAATGAATGTTTTCCTACTAGAAGGACTTTGTAAAAAAATTGTCATTGGATGTATATTAAATAAGGGATTTCTTAATAAAGCCATGTCTACAGTGCTGTTACCTGTCAGAGCAACATGCTGTCAAAGAAAATCACAGTAACTGCACAGACAAAATGAGCTGCTGCTAATTCAGCAAACACACAGGGCCTGTGAGGCCTCAGCATTTGTCAAGAAATCGTCCCTCTCTCTGTCTCTCTGTCGGAATGCCTGCCTGACCCCCGGCAAATGAAAATAATCCAAAGTAATTAGAAGTGAGCTGCTCTGGTACTGAGAGCCCCCGGGCGTCCGGGTAAACATGGCGGAGGGGCCGGGAGGGGCCAGTTGAAGGAGGGGTGGGTGGATGTGGAGGAGGGGGGTGGCGCTGACCTTGTCCACATAAAGCAGTGATTTATGAAGTGCAGGGCACAGCAGCAGGGCTTCTGTCTTCTCCCGCACAACCAAATTACAGAGGTGGAGATTAACACGCCGCTCACAACGGGTCTACTTCCAGAGCCAGGGAAATTTTCTATTTACATTTTCCCCTTTCATTTCCGCTGCTCTGTTTTAATGCTAATTAGTCTATGGACAACAGGTCTGTCCTTTAATATAGAGACTTAAATCTGCACACAGGCTATAAATTGTGCTCTAATCTTCGCTGATAGATGTCTTAATTTAAGGTCTTAAAAATGTTGCAGAGTGCTGTGCAAACAGTAGGCTAACCGTTTGTTTGAGCTTTAAATGAAGTTTTACCACTTGATTGAATCGGCCCACATTTAGGCAAAATAAAATGCGCAGGGGGGCGTGTGTATACTGAAGCATGATGGAGACTTAATGCAGCTTTTCACCGGTGTCAATGGGAGGTCTCGCCGTGAAAGGTGGAACTATTTCATGTGGATTTGGCTGCGATATTTTCTTTCTCTCCTCTCGTTTTTTTTTTTTTTTTTTCGCTTTCCCCTCTCCTGGAGGATGTGCTGGAATGCAGCACACAGGCCTACACAGTGTTTCCATGTGGCCCCTCGGTTGCTGCTGCAGAGAGGCTCTGCCTCTGCAGCGCGCGCTGACTGCTGGAGTCAGTTTGCAGCCCACGCGGGAATCCCCCCCCATCTTTCACTGCATGTCCCATCTGACTTCTCGTAGCTGTAGATGGCGCTTCAAAATCCTAATCACTTTTTTCCACACTGCATTGTTATCATCATATCATCATTGAGAAGTTATTCGAATGAATAAAATAATGAGAGAGGCAGTGGTGCACCCGTGAAACTGAACCTCAGATCAAGTAAAATATGAATCTTTTTGATCATAAAATTCTTTACATTCATTTGTGAATTGCTTTTTGCGTGACTTCACTCCTAAAGCAAACAAGAAAGCCGCGAGCAATATAAGCACGGGCCCATTTAAGCAATTTAACCCCCTTTCAAGAATTTCACAGCGCTTTAAAGCCTCGGCAGTCCACATTACGCGCATGCTGTATGTTTTAAGAGCTCCTTAAATAAGTATGAAATACTGTGTGCCATTGCCGCACTAACATACCCTGAAGCCTGCGCCTGTTTGGGTTGTAATTTGTTGATAAACAGCTTTTCTACACCGTTATTTAGCAGCTATGTCCAAATCTTTCTTACAAAGGCATGGCATAATTCAGATAAACACATCTATTTCATCTCAGCACATCACAATATGTTTACGGTGGATTGGGGATATAAATAAAAAAATCAGATCCATGCCTTGCAAATCACTCTTGTGGCTTATTAACAAATGAACAAGTGTTTTCAATTCACCCCATCGGTCTTTGCAGTGTAGATTCAATGGCTTTATTTGCGCTCGTTCAGGTGATTATATATTCAAACCCACACAGCTGAATCTTTCATGTTCAATCTCGCAATTTGACGCTTTAATGTAGATGTTTTGTGCGGCAATTCACACAGACGAGAAAGAAATGACCCCCATCCTACAATAAGTCAGGAAACCGGCTGATGGAGTAGACTGTTACTAAGTGAGATATTATTATTCCTGCAGGAATAAATGAATTATGGACGGCACGGGATCTATTATGTAAAGTTATATATATATATATATATATATATATATATATATATATATATATATATATATATATATATATATATATATATATATATACCTTGAAATGTCAGGTGTGGTAGGTATTGATAAATGATAGGTATTTGATCAAGTTGCCAAATTTCATTCCAAAGACGCACATATTTAAATAATTATGAATACACAGAGTTTGATGATTTGACGATGATTGAAAGATTAAATCAAGATGGACTCAATTTAAAGGTGGAAAAAATGCCAAACTATCACTTTGTCATCAGGAATGTTCAGGGGTGTTTCAAAGTTCCGTTCAGTTGAGCGCGCCCTCTTCTGACAGGGGAAAGAACTACAAAGTCTCCTCGCTGCCAGGCTAAAGGGGTCCTGTTACCGTTAACCCAATTTACACCCAGTGATACCACAAGACCCTTCGTGTTTATCCTCCTCTTTTCAGACGTTTCCTCCTTTTCAGAAAAGTGCACGGAGCCCTCTCTCTATCAGGAACCTCGATCAGAGCTGGAGAGGCCGTGAAGCAATCACTTTCCCAGATTACTTGTATTTAATACACAATGCATCATAAAACAAATCCCTCATCCTGACAGGAAGAAAATAGAACAGCTCATTCGACTTGAGCTTTCCCAATTTATGGCTAAATTAAAAAGGCTTCCAACAATGGACAAGTCGAGGGGAGGCAGGAAATCAATGACCGGGCGGACCGGGGTCCCTCCTCGGTTCTCAAGGAGCGCGAGACGATGGGAATCGGTGGTGGGGTCCTGCCTTATTTACACATGATTTTTCCTGTCCTTCCTGCACATTTGCTCCGCGATTTCGTCAAACAATAGGCATTATCTGGGATGGAAGGTCAATGTCACAGCGCGAGGCGTTATCCATCATCATCTGCTCTCATCAGCCAAAGCCCTGTCCTCTGCAGCTTTATGAGCTGCCTAATAAACTGCATGCGCTGTCCGGCAACGAGGACGTTTCTTTATTATTCTATAACCCGTGTCCGTTTATTCACTGCAGAAACAAAACAAATCAACTTTTTTTTTTCCTCTCATTTTTGAGTTCTCTGTGAAGCAGGTGCACAAAGGCCTGGAGTGCGCAATGACGGCTTAGAGATGATTTTCAAGTTTTAGGTTTATTATAAAAACAGGAACTCGTTTCCCTTGATAGAAATTAATCTAATGTTTATTTAAGTATCGATACTTGGTGGATATTTTGCACCTGCATAAGGACATGGGGAAATTGAAAGAGTGCGCGCGACCTGACTACGTGCAGCTTTTTTTTTTTTTTTTTTTTTTTTTTTTTTTTTTTTTTTTTTTTTTTTTTTTTTTTTTTTTTTTGTGAACTCAGAGAAAAGCGGGTGATTAGGTCACTGTTTTCCAGTTGTGGCACAGAGCCTTCTGTTGTCCTCATGGAGTTTCCTGGAGGTCCTCAGGAGGAACACTTAGCTGTTACATTACTCAACAACGCGGCCACAGTTGGAGATCAAGGTGTTTGGCATCTAAGATCTCACTTTTGTTTTTTGGCATCCTCGCATGAATGCTACTGAAAATCTCGTGAACGACGAGACAAAAATAAAACCTTCAGCGTCACAAAATATCCTGCAGCAACAAGGCATGTTGTGAAAAAGTTGAGGAACACGTGGATAATAACCCGCGCTTTGATGCTTGTGTTGGTTCATTAAAGTGCGCTGCCTCTGAGTGTGTGAGTGCAGTTCATCCCTTTAGAAGCCCCATCCCGACCTCTCCCTGACCCCGCTCACCCTCTCCAACCCCGGGCCCTGTCACTTTAAAATTTACTGCGGAGAGGAGTCGCTTTAGACCGGGGACAGGGGCACAGACAGTCCCGTGCTTAGGGAGTCAGGGATGGACGCGCTGGATCCTTCAGTATGAGACAATGCGTAAAAAAAGAGAAACATGCCCGGGACGCGTTTCAAGTAATAAGGGGCGATGCTTGAAGCCAACCCCCCCTCTGAATCTCTCTGCTATCATCTAGACGACACATCCCGAGTGGCTGAGGAGGGGGGAGAGGAAGAGAGAAATGAAAAGTTGAATGGCTACTACAGGACACCTGGGTGCGTCAGGACAGGAGGGGTGACAAGAGAAGAGCGGACGAGCACAGCGAAGCGCACACACTGAAAAGTTGGGAGAGAGTTGATGTTTCGGAGGTGATTTAGAAACGGGTAGCGATGTCTGTGAGACAGTGAGAGGAAATCTACGGAGTTCGCAGTGTCTGCGAGAGAGTACACAGAGAAGGGATATAGTTTTTTAAACGAGCGCGTGGCGTCTGACGGACAGCCGCACCGGGAAGAAGTCGACTCGTCCTGCGGCTTGGAGACCCGGAGACACCGGCATCGAAAACGAGTGAGCACGGGTTCGTTTTTCACTGCCAAAAAATCTGGAAAGCGTTAAATGGTTTGCTGTTTGTTTTATTCCGCCAATTTTTAGTCGACTGTAGATTTTAGTTTTAAATAAGATGAGAGTTTTCATCATTCTGTTTTAGTGGAAAGTGCACCTCTTTTCTCGAGAGGCGTTTTAATACACCGCTCACCGGTGATTCAACATTAAGAGGGACAAAACTTTAAGAACAAACACAAAATCCTTTTATCAAACGCTTTTCATCGAGCGCAAATTTATTCCCATTGTTTTACTCCTTAGTTTGGAAGTTAAAACGCTCAACGCCTGTAAAGTGTTTTCCCAGAATGGGTGAATGGGTAGATCCAGTGTGTGTAGACAAAGGGCTTTTACAAGCTAAATATTTATTCAGTGGTCGCTTTTACAAAGGCAGAAAGACAACATTTGTGACCCCGAGAGAGAAAGAGAGAGAGAGAGAGTTTTGCATTGCAACAATCGGCTCTGGCTTCATAATTTCTATCACTCGTGGTTTCCTGCGATTGATTTGTTTCCCAGTAAAGTTTACAGCTGCGGCATTATAAATATTAACACGTTTAAACAGTGTGTGAGCGATTACTGATCTGTGTGAGAAAGACTGTTAAAATGTGATCGGTATTAAGAACAAGTTCAACGATTTAAATTTGCATAATAATGCACTTTGTTGAGTAGTTTTATTACAGGGTGCAAACTTTTGAAACTGTGGGGGAGAATTAAATATCAGTTGCTTCGTTTTGATTTTTTGCTGTTTTTTTTTTTTTTTTAATTAAAAAGCTTTTTCTTTTTTCGTTTTAAAACTCTTATTTTGAAAAGCTGTTAAGAAAACAAACCATAAAAATCGACGCATTTCCCCATTTATCAAAATATTTCACATTTATTTTTATTTTTTTTAATCGAAGTAAATATCAGTTGTACTCAAATTCGTCTGATTTTGACAAATCCGACAAATTGTTCAAAATTCGTTTTTTAGAAAATAAATAAATGAATAAATAAATAAAAATAATAGATTTACTCAGTACTTTTTTTGGAATTGAAAGCATTCCTTTAATGATTTACTTGTGTTTTTGTTTTGTTTTGTTTTGTTTTGTTTTGTTTTCTTAAATCTTGGTATCAAAATGCTTTATATCCAATAATTTATGCAGTTTCAGGGACATTGATTTATGGTTAATAAATTCTGGTTTATGAAGTGCTTCTTTTCGTTTCCAGAGAACATTCATTGATTGGGGGATCAACAAAGAGAAAATGATAAACCTAAAGATATTTAGTCTATAATTTTTATACAATTTTTTTATACAATTATTGTGTGTGTGTGTGTGTGTGTGTGTGTGTGTGTGTGTGTGTGTGTGTGTGTGTGTGTGGTTGGTTATGGTAACATTGTCTATATTACTGAAATGATCTTTTAATATTTGCTGAAATAAAAGCTCAACAAAATGCACACAGACACAACATTATTATAGAAAAAGAGTTTTTAAAGGACATGGTTTGCTTGTACTATACCAAAATGTTGTGTGTGTGTGTGTGTGTGTGTGTGTGTGTGTGTGTGTGTGTGTGTGTGTGTGTGTGTGTGTGTCTGTGTGTGTGTGTGTGTGTGTAGTGCACCAAAGACCAGCTCCTGACATGTGGGAGGTATGTGGTTAGTCAGTGTTTGGACACAGTAACCTGGACTGATACTGATCAAAGTCTGACCCCCCCCCCCCCCCCCCCCCCCCTCTCTCTCTCTCTCTCTCTCTCAAGCAGATCTTGGATGGGTCAGGCCATGTAAAATTCTGCGTGGATGCCAGCAAGCCTGATATCAGGAGCTGGCTGAAGCACGTCCAGTTTGCCCCTGCGGACAAGCAGCACAACCTGACAGCGTGCCAGATAGATGATCAGGTACGTGGAGACACTCTCAGGCGCCTGGCAGGGCTGCCATCACATAATACAAGAGGAATATGATCTGAAGTCAAGAAAAGAAAAATCAGACAGAGAAAAACATGTGGATGACTTGACTTTGAACTCCTACATGATGTATCTGAATCTGGCTGTCTGGCTGGAGGAATCAAGTGTAACTGAGTCATTCAGAACAGTGAAGCAGCTTTTTTTTTTTTTTTTAACGCCAGAAGGCTTCTCTATATTTTCCGACATCTGTCCTGTCTGCGTGCTGCTGTGTTAAAAGGTGTTATTGTGATCTAAGTCAGATAGTCCCATGAGCGGTTGGCCCACCCTGCCTTTGCTTCACACACATCTCTCTCCCCCACACTGTACTGCAGAGCCTCCTCACTATCAGTGTGTGTGTTTTCGTTTTGTAATTGTGCTCTGGCTTCTGCCGTGCGAGGACCACAGGGCAGGATCAGAGGCGGCTTGCAGAGATGATAGTTCCGCACTCTTCCCGGTCACGCTTGCGATATAAACTCTTAGATATGCCAGGAATGTCACAGTCCTTTTGCTGCTCACCTGGCTGTGCAGAGAGATGTGTGATGCACACATGGGGGCTCGTTCACCTCAGTAATCTCATGACCCTCTCACACAGAAACACACAGCAAGGCCGGGAAACAAGAGGCTCAACTTTTGTGGCTAGTCCGTAATCCAGTGCAAGTTTGTCATCCTTTCTTACTGGTGGTCCATCCAGATTACCTGTTGAGTGTCTCTCAATGATAATACAGGAACAAGTATGTGTAAGTAATGAGTATTTTCAGACACAGTCGCAGAGAAGTTCATCCTGAGTGATACTGGAACTAAAATAGTTTGGGAATCTTGGATGTTAAACTCAGAGATTCTCAGGAACAAGTCTGCTCTTACTTAACATGTTTCTTCCACACTCAAGCCAAAGACAACACAGCTTCAAGAGCAAATAGTTTTTTCATGAGCTGAGTAAAGCAGAGGAGAGTCCATCTGTGAGAGCCTCTTCCCCACTCTCTTTAAAAAGACACACAGAGACAAACACGCCAAGAGAGCTTTCCCGAGCTGCCCTCTTCACGAGGTGAGACTCGCTGTCAACACTGTGGTTCTGCTCGGGTGGCTGTGTAAGGCTCCGACAGGTCACGGACATGGCTATGATGAGGCGATTGTTAAGTATTACACACTGTCACAACAGAGCACAATGTGCCGTCTTTAAGCCTTCCGGCCAACATCAGTGTTTTTGAAAACACACTGTAGTGTCTCACAATGCCTGTCTATATGTAGAAAATGAATGGACTAAAGAGGGTGGTCTTGTAAAGCTGCTGTCAGTTTCTGGTGGTGGTGGTGGTGTGTGTGTGTGTGTGTGTGTGTGTGTGTGTGTGTGTGTGTGTGTGTGTGTGTTTGTGTGTGCGTGCCTATGAGGGCTATTTTTATCTCCATGTGTGCACAGACTTATCTGTGCATTGAATTATTGTAAGTGTGTGAAATGTTTTATTGCCTTTGGAGTGTGTGCACACCTGTAACTCTTTCTACATGTACGCATGTCCTGGTTTCTTTGTGTGTGTGTGTGTGTGTGTGTGTGTGTGTGTGTGTGTGTGTGTGTGTGTGTGTGTGTGTGTGTGTGTGTGTGTGTGTATGTGTGTGCATGTGTGTGTACTCTGCAGGACTGCAAATTGTTCATTGCGGTTCAGATGGCTCCCCACGCTCCTCATTGCGAGCTGGAAATGTTAAAAAAAAAAAACACACAGAGTACCTGATTCCAGCAGGTTTTTACAGCCGCAGAGAAGTGCTGAGTCTAAACCTAGCCTTGAGCCACACATTACGCACAATGAGTAGCATCACCAGGTTTCCACAGAGCAGTCTGACCAAGCTGCCTCAAACTATGTCTTCACATCTTCACACACACGACTGGCTACATGATGTATTTGAAGACAATCCCACATGACAGCAATTTCCAGGTGTGTCAGTCGTTATTTGGTCCTGCTTCTTTTCAAGCACCGGTTTATCCTCGCCAGTGCGAGTGTACAGCTCTCCTTTTATTTCTGACCCAGTTCTGTTTACCACAAAACTTTATGAGCAATCTCTGGAGGGTGAGGGAGTTTCAAGAGAAATGAATGAGTGAGAAAAGAGAGAGAGGCAAAAGCCTGTTTTGTCTTACTGATGGAATTGATCCCACGTCTGCCTTTCCTCTGTTTCTATGCATTTGTTTCTATTCAGCCCTTCCTGTTTAGCATGACGGATAATTTAGGTGAAAACAAATGTGGACAACAGACAAACAGATTCTAAGTCAAGAAAATTAAACTTTTATTGTTGCATTATTTTTTTTTCAAAGTTTCAACTAAAATCCATAATGACTGAAAGCACTGGAAACAATCTTTTTCATTCTCATATTCCTGATGTTTAACTGCAGATTTTCCTTTCCAATGAAACAGAGTAATGTAAAGAAATGTGTTTGGAAAGTCACTAAAGTGGCATTAAAACATTGTGTCACTTCAGATGTGCGGCTGTTTAAATTTAACGAGACTAAAGTCGTCCCAAAATTAGCTGCACATGCAGTATTTAAACTAAACCAAACAAGAGCAGCCTTTATTTTTATGACCTTTCAGCTTTTTACTGCTTTATATGTTTGACATTGCAGAGGGGAGTGCAACAGGAAAGAAGGGAGATGGCAGGTGTGCAGTTTGTGAGTCACACTTGAATCTGAGCTTCATGTGAAATGTCATAACTTGCAGATTCGGTCTTCAAAAATAAAAATCAGCTTCTGAAGAATGTCATTTCTTTCTTTCTTTTTCTTTCTTTTTTTTACATCTGATGAAATGTTCTCTTTTTTGAGTTATCAAAAATATAACAAGAGACTGAAACTTTGTTTAAAATTTCCCGGAGTCACAGCGTGCGTTCACTCTCCATCCTCCATTTATCCTCCTCACAGAGCGTAAGTCGTCCTGGTATCCTTCTGTCCCAGCGCTACTCACATAGATCCTCCCATGATCAGCATGTTTTGTCATTCAGATAATGAGGCCAATTAGCGCCTGCAAACCCTCCACCGCACTCCTCACTCTACTGATTCAACCAAAAGCGAAATGGATTAGAAGTGTAATTAACATCATCCAACGAGGCCCAGAAGAGCTTTTCATAAGACAGTGCAGACGGATATGAGCCTTAATCTCATTCACTCTATTGATTCTCACTCAGTATTGAGTAGGATGAAGTGGCCGAGGGGCATATTAACAAAACACTGACAGTCAGTCATTGAATAAATACTCTGTGTGTGAGAACATGAAGGGACTTTAACCACTGAGATATCAGATGGAGGGTTACTCAGCTATGAAAAGTGCTTCAAAATTAATTTTGAAAAGATCAGATGTTAATAAAAACAATGAAAACAGCTTATTAAAGCTTTATAAAACTAAAACTGCTGTTCATACTTTGATCAGCTGACTCAGCCTGACATGAAAAATATCTGTTTGTCTGCTCCGCTGCTTAATGTGTGCTCTTGCTCTTCATTGCTAAGTCACGTCATGGTTTTGTTTAAAAGCCGTGTTTTGGAGACTATCAAGCATGCTGCATGTGTTTCATGACTGCTGCACATGTGGAGCGTCGTGCTGGTACTTGATTTTTTTTTTTTTAAAAAGAGCAGATTTCTTTTTAAACTTGATGCTACTCTATGATGTCTTGAGTTGAACTTGGTTATCTTCGTTGAAGTGGTTTAAGATTTGAAGTTTTTACTCAGCACCCAGGCTGTTCGCTTTGACCAGAGAGTGTCAGCAAATGGCATACCTGTCCAATGAGCTCTGTGTGAGCGAGGAGTCGGCCAGCAGGGTGTGAGGAGGAAAATGTGACTGTTTACTTTGCTAACGACTAATGGTTTCAAGGTAACAAAGTTGTCTGATTATAGCCTGTTATCCTCTTGTGGTTGTGACCTTTGACAGAATGGGAGAGAAAAGGAGGTCAACAGGGACTCTGTAAATTAACACAGAGACAAACATAAACTATCAGTATGAGAATGGTTAAATAGCAAAGTCTGGACTGTTGAACTTAGATTTCCTGGCTTCCACTGCATCCTGTGCAGAGCAGACTGAAGCATTCAGCGAAAGCTGGACTCGTGTGTTTGTCTAAAAAAGAAACAGGTTTGTTTAAAGTTTAGTGCAAGACGAGGCGGCGAGCTTTCTCGGTGTGAACTCGGACACTCTAGCTATCTTATCAACAGACTAACCTGTTATTATAAGCCACTGTTAGACGAAGAGGTGGTCAGTGTGTGAGTGTGTTTGCTGTCTTCCATTCAGACAAGAGTCTGCTTTCTTGTTTGTGTGCGTTTATGTTATTGTGTGGGGGGAAGAGGTGGAGCTGCTGGGGGAATTCCCTTCTTATTGGTAAGCACCCCCCTGAGCATGCTTTGTGCACACATGCTACTCCTAAAGTACCTCCAGTGGTGCAGCAATTACAAACAGGGAGAAACAGGGGTACAGAAATGTTTATTGATCCCTGAAAAAAGAGGTCAAAGGTCATGCTTGGAGCAAAGATTCTGATTCTGGTTCTGACTTACCTGGATATCCCCTCTTTCTTGCTTTTTACTCTTAATAATGATCTGTTGGCAGTAAAATGTACTAAATTACAGACACATAGTTGCATTTTACCGTGAACTTTGCAGTCCTGTATTTATGGACAAAGTGCTTTTGACAGTGTCCATTAACTTTTATGTTCCAGGCCTTGGTCCGCGCCCTGGTAGCTTTCCAAAGAGCCTCCCTCCTCAGCCTCGGTATCAGTCTCTCAGAGAGGATTCCCTGTGGACTCTCATGTCTGTTTGAACTGCTGTCTGATTGTTTCTAAATCACAATATTTTTGTGGCCTTACAGAGGTGACAGACACAGGAAAGCGTGTGCCTTCCCGTGTATGTGTGCATGTATTCTCCATGCAGTTCAGTGCACATGTGTCTGTATGGTGCAGACAGAGGTTACAGTGGGGCATGTCAGGGATTAAAGCTCCTGTTGAGACCCTCACAGTTTAGGTCCCTTTGTTCTTTCATAAAACAATGGGGTGCTGCACTGCTAATGCTGATGGGGGCTGAAATTTTCTTCAAGGAGAGAGCAAAACCGCAAAAAGAAAGTTGGCAGACCCTCTTCCAACCGTGGTGGTTAATTGATGCAAATGAGACAATGCAGAGCTGATTTTTATTTTTTTTTTATTCTCAGTCTACTTCCATCTTTGCTGGCTTCACCGTACAGGAACTTCCTGTGTTTCAGTGAGTCACAGTGACACCCAAAATGAACTGTAATGTCGTTCAGTTTTGAACAATGACACAACAATTCAGGAACACATCATGATCTCTTTCTGTGACAAAGATATTCATCATGAGTCTCTGTGGAGCGCCATCCTGCTCACCAGAAACTCCATTTATAAGCAGTCTACCTGTGACTCTTTCCTTCCCAGAACCCCCCCTTCCACTGCTCCCTATTGCATTTCTAATAAATTTCCCCATCGTCATTGTCATGTCCAAGCAACAGAGGAAGGTAATATGTTGAACCTCCAAAGCATGCCAAAAATAACGCCATGTGTGATTGTTTCACAGAGAAAGACTATTGTGTGTCCATGGGAAGAAGCAGGGTCCCAGGGTCTCTCAGCTGATTCACTAAAATCTCTGACCCCACTAAACACACTATATGCACAGACAAGCTTTTCTCTTATGTGTTTATTAGTGGATTCAATTTAATTTGTACCTCAATTTTATTTTCTCACTTAAAGCTCCCGTGTGGAACTTTTGATTTGTGTTGATTGAGGCGCCTCCCTGTGGACAGAGCTATCAGTGGTGATAGTCAAACATGTCAACCATTAAGTATCATTGCACTGAAGCGTTAACAGGACTGTATCAGCATTATGCAATTAATCACATTGTCTGACACATACCCACAGCCAGCGGTTTTCAGACATTAAAAAAAAAAACACATGAAATCAATCAACCTTTTTGTTAGTGGAAAGATTTGATTTTTAGGTCATGAAGTCACATCATAATTAATTTCAGTCTGTTTCACAACCAGCTAAAAAAAACCTCACTGGAGCTTTAATCTTAGTAATGAGTGAATGTTGTCATAATTGTCTTCAAAGATTAGAAATTTGTGGTTAGGAACTGTCATCATCCCTCAATTACTCAATAGAAACATTAATAGATGCATTTTAGCGCTAACAGCACAAATCCACATTCTTTCTTCATTGATTGAGCTTTTCCTGTGGGCTAAAAGCAGCATAAGAGAGTATGGTTTGTTTGAGTATTTGAGGCAATATTCAAAACATATACAAAATAATGTTAAAACACTTCATACAGTATCTTCTAGTATAGACAATTCTGCCTTATTGTTAAAAAATTATGGCTCAAAAAAGTTTGTATGTATGTTTGTGTGTTTTCATGCCGCTGCTTCCAGCTGCTGGTTTGAAAATTTGTTATTATCTGTTACTACAGTGGATCATTGGCTGCTGTGAGGAAATAATACAGTAACAGCTGCTGCGTCTATGATAGCAGTGCAAAAGCAAAGAAAATACATCTCACTAAAGTTTTGTTGGACTGTTTTAACAAAATGTCATCATTCTGTGCATCCTGCAGATCTTCTACAAAGTCACCAGAGATATTTTCCCCGGTGAGGAGCTGCTACTTTTCATGAAGGCTGAAGAGTATTCATGTGATACCATGGCTCCTGATATTCATGGTTCGTACATTGCAAACACATTTGTTGTCCCCAACTTTTGCATTGATAAAATTCCTAAAATGCTCATGAGTCTGTCTTTCCTTCCATCAGAGGAGAGACAGTACCGCTGTGAGGACTGTGACCAGCACTTTGAGTCCCGCAACCAGCTGCTGGACCACCAGAAGCAGCCATGTGGGATGCCCCCCTCCTCCTTCCTCAACCAAGGTTGGTGTGTTATTTTACAGCAGTGGTTAAGTGTGACACGAAGGATGCGTAGATGAATTGGAATGATCTGACACTTACGTAATGCTTTGTGAAGAAGAGTTGCTTCAGCTGTTCTTCATCGTCAGCAAGCTGAGTTAAAAAATGATCACAAAAAAATGCCAGGTCATTGGGCCAGAACGACCACTGCTCCTCAGTTAGTCCAGTAAAAGATGCAGTCATCACTAAGTGTTTGTCCAAGACTTCAGAAAGTTAATGTATCACCATGAGATTCAGTCCGATTTGTGCAGACTGGACCACAGACGCAGTAATTGACCAAAGCCTGTGGCAATGCAAGTCATTACATTTTCCCCATATGCTCTATGTAATGTAACGGATGGCTTTTGAAGACCGCACATTTCTCAACTCTCCAACTTACTGTTACACCCAAACACGTCATTACATATGACTTGAATTTAAAGTTAGCCATAGTCCTTGTAGGCAGTTTTAAAACTGTAATTATGAAAAATATATTTGACGTATAATTGGCAGATAAACCAAACACCATGACTTTCTCTCCTTTTTTGCTGCCCCCTAGTTCAAGATTTATGTAAATCCATCTTTCTGTACTTATTTACTGATTTATCTGTTTATTCTTAGGTGGTGATGTTGACCTTAAGGCCCAGGAACCACAAGACTTGAGACCCCTCCACATGTCTCATGGTCTGCACGAGTGTAAGGAGTGTGACCAGATCTTTCCAGATCTCCAGAGGTGAGTAGTAGTTAAAATGGTCCTGCTCATAAAAAAAGACTCTCTGACTTTCATAGGGTATGAGATACATCTCTTAAGGTTCACTCATGTATCATGTTCTGTGTTTCCCGTAGTCTTGAGGCCCACATTCTGTCCCATTCTGAGGAGAGGGAGTACAAGTGTGACCAGTGTCCCAAGGCCTTCAACTGGAAATCAAACCTGATCCGACATCAGATGTCGCATGACAGTGGCAAGCACTACGAATGTGAAAACTGCTCAAAGGTAAAGTGAAGACATCTGGAGGGGAAGACTGTCCTATTGTGCACTTTTTATCTTTCTGTGTCTTCAACAGAAACAACACAGTAGCAAGAAACGAAACAGAAGCAAGTGTTTGTCTTGTTTTAGTAAAACTTGTCTTATTAGATTTATATGAGCCACATTCACATTCAAGACAAAAAGTATGCCTAAAGTGCTTGTATAAAAAGATATGTCACAGGCATAAAAATGCAAGTTTTTAGTTTCTTGTATTAAGATATAATTCTTTTAAAAATGCTTACCTTATTGGCTATTTTTTATACTCTTTACAAGCAATTCAGGAGTCATCATCTTTTCACCTTTTAAGATCTTGAAACCAACATTGTTCCAGACTTGTCAGGTGAATGTGGCTCAAATTAGACAATATTTACTGAAATAAGACATCAACACTTGCACAGACTTTACTGTTTGTAATCCAGATTGTGTTTATAGAAGCTGATAGTAACTCCCATGTGTGTCTGTGTGCTTGCTTCCCCAGCAGGTGTTCACAGACCCCAGTAACCTGCAGAGGCACATCCGTTCACAGCACGTAGGGGCACGGGCTCACGCTTGCTCTGACTGCGGCAAGACGTTTGCTACGTCTTCGGGCCTCAAGCAGCATAAGCACATCCACAGCAGTGTCAAGCCCTTCATGTGTAAGTCACTAAGACCCTACCTATGTAAGTCTCCTCAGTACGTTATAATAATAATAAGAACATAATGCCTGTGACTTGCCTTTAAAAAAACTGTTATGTTATTGCAAAAATATTGATTTATCCTTCCTCAGCTCCTTTTTAAGAGTCAGTCACATAATGTTACACATGAGTTCCACAGGGGATTATAGAGTAGCTGTGTGCAAAGTGGCAGACTATTTCTTTTAGACTGAATTTTATCTGCATCAGCACTCTCACGCAGTGCTGATATGGTGATAACAGCGTTTAAACTAGCATGTGATTTGACTCAATCCCATTTGGTGTAACCTTACTGTTGCCTCTCACAGTGATCCGGCATCCCCTACTGTTGACACTGCAGCTAACAACCTTTTTTTTTCTCATTCTCAGCTGCTTTCTCTCATGAACACACACTTTCCCCCTTGCTCTTCAGTAAACCTTAACCCCTGTGAGACCCAAACACATTGTGACCTTTCACAGTTTCCCCACCTCACACCACTGATCCCATCTCCTTCCCCTTAAGCATTATGACCCCTAGCCTTTGCCCCCTCTCTCTTTCACTGACCCTGCACACCAACACACACTCAAATGCACACCCCTCCTCAAGCAAACACACATTCATACACAATATTCATAGGCTAGATTGACTGCATTTCAACTGCAGACCTCTTGACTCCCCTCTCTTCTCCACCTCATGCTGCACCATTCCTCACAAATAGCAACCACATGTAGACCCCACTTCCCTGTACAGCTCCTTCTGGATAGGGGTCCATTTGCTGTAATCAGCAGAAAATATGCAGGTTAAAAACAACTAATGGCTGTGTTAAAAAAAAGGCAAAAAGACAGAGCTGCCCTCAAACATGACGGATGCCCAGGAGAGACCGTGTGTGTGTGTGTCCCATGTGTTTGTTCCTGTGAATCATCCTGTAGGGCATTTACATGTTTCAAACAGAAATGTACACATGAATCAGTTTGTATTTAGTGCACGCTGTGTGTCAAGGATGTTAGTGTGAGTGTCTCGGAGCTGTGAAGCACTCAGACCTGCTGGGTTATTAATTCAGACACTCAGCCAGCCAACACTTAGCCACCGCTCTCTTCTCAGGAATGTGTTTATAATATTTTTTGTCAGTTTATTAAGAGCTGATGAATTCTGTGTGCAGTGAATAAGATCTTACACTCGGGGTGTCATGTGTGTGTGCTGTTAGTCTGTAAATGTCAGTACAACATGATTTATGGTGTGGGGCCTTTTTTATTCTTCTGCGGCCTTCCTTGTAAAATCACACACACTCGAAGATAGAGCTACAGTAGCAGCTTTTCCCTACACTGACTGGAAGGATTTCGGAATTACTTACTGCTTTCTTATTTGATGATAAAATCTGCATTTTCCAGACTAAATTCTAAACGAGACATACTACTGAGCTCATGTGGATGTCTACATCCATGACTCAAACCCTCTTGAAACAGTTACAAGTATTCAGATGCAGTTTCCATTTTTTTGTGCAATAAAATTACAGTACACATACACAGCTTCTTGAGAGGAAACATCATGTTCAAAATCAAAGGAATAAGCCATCCTCACATTTTCCCAGATGGTTTAAAAATGTTTACAACTACCTTTCAGTCCTAAGTCTGTCAGCCAAAGCCAAACCACAAATACACTTTGTTTCAATTCAGATTTCTTCATCTATTCATTAAGAAAGACTTTTTCATAAGATTGCATTCACTCTTGGCTTCAAAATCCTCATTTGGCATGCTCCTGGGATGTTTATTCAAATCTGTTTCCACAGTTCTTCTTCCCACTCTTCCTCTCTATCCTCTTATATTGCCTCTTGTGCACCTTGTGGCTGGAAGGCATCCAAAGTATGCAGAAGTGTAATCACAGTGTGAGCCTAACCACTTCCTTATCCCCATTTCGAAAATCAAATAACAATGTGAGCAGAATCAATTGCCCAGAGCTGTTTCTAACTGCTCTTTGATACAGGATGATCAAAGTCTCATAAAACATCAGCTGTACACAAGCTGATCTGCAGAATATCCTATTGTGTGATTAAAGGTTGATGGGAAAGATCATCTTTCTCCTTTCATGAACTTTGAGTGTGACGAGCATGGGAAAACAATAAGCACTGCTTTACCATCCCTCTTTAAAAGTCAACAAATCATTCATTGGTAGTTGATAATGCTGACAGACTAAAAATGGCAATAGATAATTCCAATAGCTGAGGTTTGGTCTCAGGAGCTGGGTGTTGCTCCTGTACATCTCTCAGGGTCAGACAGAGCGATAGACATGGACACACTGGAGTCAGCTGTGGGAAGGTCATTTAGTGTGGGACGACAGGGACCCAACTATTGGGACAAGGTGAGGGGGCTAAAGGGCTGACAAGAGAGGCCCTGAGGGGGAAGAGGGAAGAGGGGCAGCAGAGGACGTGGGACCTGTCCCTGGGAACCGGACTGCAGGATAGGATTCATTCAACTCCGCTTCCTTCACAAACTTAAAATAGAGCCATTGTACTGCATGTGGCTGAGAATGTGTGTTTGTGTGTATCTGTATGTCTGCATCCTTGTGTGTATAATTCCGTTTCTCTGTGTTATGTGAATATTTAAGAATGTGCCTGCATGTCTGTGATTGTGTGTTTGTGTGTGTGATTGTTTATGGACTCCCTGGGAGCGTCCCTGGGAGGACAATAGGGCTGGAGATGCCTGGGAATTTGGTTTGATGTGCAGGTGATGAGTGGCAGCAAATGACTCACACCGTCAACCTCACAGATCCTCTTACAATACCAGGATCTGGACACACCTCTTCTTCTTATTTTGTTGGAAAACTGTTGTCAGGATATTGATGGGAACATGACAATACCATTTATGCTGGATTTCCTCTGTTGTAGACTGAGCCAGCCTGAAATGTGATAATAAGGGCTGTCATGTCATGTCATGTCATATCATGCTATGCTTTGTTTGTGTGTCTGTGTGGCTTACATACTAATTCGTTCCATATCTATGTGTGTGTTCATGCAGGCGAAGTATGCCACAAGTCCTACACCCAGTTCTCCAACCTGTGCCGCCACAAACGTATGCACGCTGACTGCCGCACACAGATCAAGTGCAAGGACTGTGGGCAGATGTTCAGCACCACATCCTCCCTCAACAAGCACCGGCGCTTCTGTGAAGGGAAAAACCATTTCACAGCAGGGGGATTGTTTGCCCAAGGTATGCCGCTCCCTGGCGCCCCTGGCTTGGACAAATCAGCTCTGGCAATGGGCCACAGCAGTGCTGGGTTGGCTGATTATTTTGGGGCAAGTCGCCACCATGGTGGGCTTACCTTCCCTTCTGCCCCAGCTTTTCCCTTCAGCTTCCCTGGCCTCTTCCCTTCTGGACTTTACCACCGGCCTCCACTTATTCCTGCCACTTCACCTGTCAGACAAGCATCCCATGCACCAATGGGGCCTGGTGGAGATTTGAGTAAGAATCCACTGCTGCCCCCAAGTCCTGGAATTCAGGAGTCCAGAGAGCTCCTCAAGGCACTTCGTAAAGATGGTGGTTTACCTGGCACCCAGATGCCAGGATCAGAGCACCATGCCCAGAGCTCCTCATCCACTACAAAGCAGAGGAACAAGCAGAGTGACCAGTCAGAAAGCAGTGACCTGGATGATGTTAGCACGCCCAGTGGCAGTGATCTTGAGAGCACATCAGGCTCTGAGCTAGAGAGTGACATGGACAGTGAAAGGGAAAGGGGTGCAAGAGAAAATGGAAAAGGTCCCAAAAGAAAAGCTAGTGAAGTGGGGCCCCAGAGCCCCAGCCTGACTGGAGAGAGCACTGCTAAAGACTTTCCGGGCCCTGGCCTCATCCCATCCTCGCTGGACGAGCACACAGCCGTTACAGGGGCTGTAAATGACTCTATTAAGGCCATTGCCTCCATAGCTGAGAAGTACTTTGGCTCAACAGGGCTGGCTGGTCTGCAGGACAAGAAGGTTGGCTCTCTGCCCTACCCCTCCATGTTCCCATTGCCTTTCTTCCCAGCATTTTCCCCTCCAGTTTACCCTTTTCCTGACAGGGACCTCAGACCTCCAGGCCTAAAGGGCGAGCCACAGTCTCCAGCAGATGACTGCAAGAAGGCTCAAGGAAAATCTTCTTCTGAGTCACCATTTGACCTCACTACTAAGCGGAAGGAGGAGAAGTCTACCACATTTGCCCCGTCCAAACCAGAGGACTCAAATGCCAGCGGCCAGGATCAACCGCTGGACCTCAGCATTGGGTCAAGAGGCCGTGGACGCAATCCCAGAGAAGAGGAAGCAAAGAATAACCTGGGGTATGAGGAAGAAAAGGCAGTGGTGGAAATCCCAAAAGCTGACACCTCTTTACAGCACGCCAGACCAACCCCTTTCTTCATGGATCCAATCTACAGGTATTGGTATTCCCAGTAGCTCAATCAACTATCATGCAAGCTGATCCTACAATTTTACAGTCTTACAAATTGTCATACTACAGAAACTTTGATATTGTTTTACTGCCATCTTTTGGTCATAGGGCATTTTTCAGTACTAAATAAAAATGCCTTAAGAGCTGACAGAAATCTACTATTAGCAGGGTTGAGAAGAGGAGAATGAGCGATCCGTTTGAGACTTTGAAAGACAAGTACATGCGACCAGCCCCAGGCTTCCTCTTCCATCCACAGGTAAGGCCAATCATTGGCATCAATACACTGAGACACCTTGAAGCAAGAGCTCCAAGCTGTATTTATCTGTATGTGATGGCATTATGTTTTTTGAGTATTCTAAATATCTTATGGCTCATTCCATGGGACCTTTTGATTCAGAATGGTTGTTTTGAAATGAACAATTTGGATTAATGAGGACCCAAACTACTGCCTGTTAGGCCAGTTGTTGGCTATCAGATCAGAAACAGATGTGGTATAAGGGAACACTCTGACACGTCTTCCCATAACATATATTTGATTACAATATAAAAGATGATATGCTTTAAAAGCAATGATTTCTACCCCTGGGTTCAGTATTTCTAGTTAGAGACTCTGCACTTGTGTGTGCGCGTATGCATTTGGAGGTATGTGTCTATGACGTTTGTCGTTGACATTCATTTGTTCAATCTTACCCTGCGGGTGAGAACGGTCCATCGGAAAGTGAAAACACCACTTTCTCAGGCACATGATTTTTTTCTCCTCTTTTCTGTCCGTTTCAGGTCTGGTTTTTACAGGCTGTTTCATTTGTCTGATTTATGTCCCCTGTCCAGACTGCTGCTCGGGCCCAGCCTGCAGCAGCCACATGGCCGTCCCACATGCCTTAATGAGGTGTCCTATCAGTAGAAACACTAACAGAGTGCTTAGGCCATCTTTATGACTTTATGATGTCTGGACACACAAATCATTCCCAGAAACACCAGACCCGGGTGGGTCTAAGCCAGACTGAGCGAGGGGCCCTTCTGTATACTTTTGAGGGGGTTTGTTTTCAGTCACCTGACTCACTCTTGAGACATATATCCAAAAAATGTTACAAAGCTGAGGGGATTGGAACTTTTTTCAACCTGGAGTGATTCAGCTTTTTACTCCCTGGCAAAAAAAAACTTTACAGTTAAGCAATGAAGGCTTAGATTACATGACTGGAATAGTATTTGTAGCCTGCTATAATGAGCGTACTTGAACACCAGGAAGTGTTGAGAACTATCAGGGCATCCTATAATCAAGGTGCCGTTAATTTGCCAAGAGGCAACTCACTCATCATTCAAAGTAGGCCACACTTGAAACCCATCTTTTTCTCTGTACACATACAGTATGTGGCTAATAAAAAGCTGTTGATTCATACATTACTTTCTGGTTCTGACTGCTGTCTTTTCCTTTTGTTCCGCCCCTCAGTTTCGTTTGCCAGATCAGAGAACTTGGGTAAGTTCCTCTAAGTGACATATCTTCCCCTCATTTATGAATGGGCTGCATATCAGTTAAAAACTGACATTATCCTGCCTTCACATGGCTGCCAATCACCATCACACAACTAAACTGGTGTCCATTTCTAGCCAGAGTACCCTTTATAGATTAATACAGATCTAAGTGTTATAATGAACATCATATTGTTGTGATAGCGATTCACCTTGAGTTCTGAGCCTTGCTTTAAAATTGGTATACATCTAGCCATAACCCCTCTCTGATTCACATTAAAGGGTTGAAACGGGGATTTCCAGCTAGGCTACACCCTGTCCACCTCTGCATGTATGTTTGCTTATTTGGAGAATGAAGCAGGGTTTTTTCAAATGGGCATGAGGGGGCAGGTCTTGAGGGGGCTGCTTTACATCAGTGCAAGGGTAACAGTCTCTTTGGGACACTGGTGAGGGGAGTAGGGGGTTTAGTGCTTCCCTCCAAACATCTGGTTCCTGATAAAGATCAACAATTGAGAATGCATCTTGTTAATTAAGGCCCTCACAGCATCACTGACATCTGAAGATAGCCAATCAACTGCTGGTCCCAGAGCGACGCTACAGCAACAAGCAAGTTCACAGACACACATACTGCCCTCGGGCAGACAGGGTTTTCAGACTGTGTGTGTGTGTGTGTGTGTGTGTGTGTGTGTGTGTGTGTGTGTGTGTGTGTGTGTGTGTGTGTGTGTGTGTGTGTATTGGGAGGTATTCTCCTATACAAAGCAGTAGGGAGGGGGTTATAAAACCTTTGAAAAATCACTTTGGAGCAAAATGTGGAGCCGTTTATCCTTTAGTCCATTTAGTTGAACATTTCGCACACACAGCATTGTCAAACAGTGGCCTAATGAACCTGGTTCACCATCCATAAAGCCGGCTCAAAGGCTGCAGGTCCTGAAAAGTAATCTGGCAAATTGATAATGCTTATATCAACTGACAATTAATCTAATCTAGTGGATAACAGAATTATCAACTGGAAACAAAGAACTGGAATCATTTGAAAAACACTGCTTAATTCTCTGTTATAGAAAAGCAGATTTAATTACAAACAGATGCAAAGTTTTATGTGATCTTACACCAAAGTGGACTAATATTGCAATGGTTTCAAAATTAGTTTCTATAAAAGGAATACTTTATTCCAGAAAGCTTTTTGCCTTTTCTGAAGCACAGATTTAATGTCAAGTTTTATAGCATCAAATATTTTTATCCTGCGTCATACAGACAAAGAAATACTGATCTGATTTTCAAATATCAATAGACCGTCACATTCTGACAATCACTTGTCAAGGTGGGGTACAGGTTTTAACCCTCCATAGATTGCAGCAGCAAAGGTGGGTTAACGTGGGCGTGGTATCTCGGGGTAGCTGGAGTCAGGATCATAGAGTTTCAGCTCTGACAAGTGTCTTATCCCACATGTTGGTTACTGTCGACAGCTTTAGGGGTCCTATTGTTCCAAAGAGTTACGAGTCCTCGTTGAGTAAAGCAGACAAACTGAGCCTTCACTCCAGAGCCTAAAGAGCCCCATGAAATACTCGTATTCACAAGAAATATGAAAGCATTTTAACCTCCTTCTTTCTCACGACTCCTTGCCTATCTTTCAATCCATCGCTTTTCTTCTCTCTCTCTCTCTCTTTCTCTCTTTCTCTCTCTCTCTCTCTCTCTCTCTCTCTTTTTTGGTCTGTCTCTCTTTACCTTTGATTCATGGCGTGCAGCATCGGCATATTCATAATCAAGCAGACCTGACACTCCACATCCGCCCTCAGTGGGAACGTCAACGGCTGCGGCAGGAACTTTACACTCAGCCGTCACTCCTAATCAGCCGCTTCCAACAGCAGGCTTCACCACCATCCATCAGCCCTCCACTCTCTCTTTCTACTTCCCTCTCTTACTTTCTTTCTCTCATTTTATTACTTTGCTTTCTTTTATTTCTATTCTTCTTTGTCTCTTTTTTTCTTTCCTCTCCTCTATCCTCTTGTCCGTCGTCATGTTTCTTCCTGGATTCTCTTCCTCTGTTTCTCTCTCCTCGCTCTGCTCGGTCTTGGCGTAAAGCCTGAGAGTGACAGGGGGTGAAAGCAGGAGATGAAATGTCAGCGTCAGAGCAGGGCTCTGGTGGAGGACCCGAATCACCATTGATTTGTTGCCTTATTGAAATAAGAATAAGGAACAGGCTGAAAATTCAATACACGCAAAATAATGCAAATTTGTGTGGCCTCTAACAAAAAAGGAAGAAAAGAGAAATCCTGCGTGAGTGTGTGTGTGTGTGTGTGAGAGAGAGAGAGAGAGAGAAAGAGAGAGATGGGCTGACAGGCCCTGCGGCCTACTGGGACCCCTTTAACCCACCCCTCCCTCTCCTCCCCCTCCTAGTTCTCCCTTCACTCCCCCTCACAGCCCCCGCTCCTCCCCCATCCCGCCCCTCTCAGCACAGCGATATCATTATTACCCGTGTCTGGCCCTTGATCAGTAATGTCAACATCTTTCATATTGACGAATGTGCTGTCTGCCCGCATTGTGCACAGAATAGTTTACAGCCCAGCAGTGGACATGAATCACTCCTCTGCCACACACACACACACACACACACACACACACACACACACACACACACACACACACACACACTCACACACGCACACACACAGGGACATGTATCTGACAGCGCACAGACACATGCTAAGCACGAACAATCAGGTTCACATACTACACATATGCACACGTCTGTGAGTGCATATTGTACACACACACACACACACACACACACACACACACACACACAAATATATTACAAATACATCCTTCTCTCCCTCACACATATTTTTTCTTTCACACACATTGATGTCAATTAATCAACTGTGGCCACCATGCAGTACACTGTTTCTCAGTCATATCCAAATACACACACACACACACACACACACACACACACACACACACACACACACACACACACACACATGTATCTCCTCTGAGAGTATCTGATGAGAGTATCAGCTTCATTAGCAGATTGGCTGTGGCCCTTGATTCTCTCTCTGTGAATGTGTGTTTGTATTTGTAAATGTAAATGTTCACTACACACCTTTGGGAACTGGCAGAATTTAAAATGCAAAGTTTTACACCATGAGGTTTTTTTTTTGTCCATCTCCAAAGTTATGAATCAGTCTGAAATGTACTTGTCATGCACATATGTTGGGGATTTGACCTTGTGATTCATGAATCATTGATGAACATCATAATAAGAATTCACTCAGTACTTGTTGTTTCACTGTATTTCACCTGCTGCCCAGATGCCTGTAAACAGCTGAAGCCTATACAGAAAGTAGTCATTCAGTCAAAGCAGTTTCATAGTAAATGATAATGATAGAAATATATTTCAGTGGTGCATCCTCCGTAAAATTAAAATAAGTTTGCTTGAGCCACTTCTGCTTCATTCATATTTTTAATGGCATAATTGCATGGCTATCATGGCTTCTATTGTTTCTGTTTTTAATTTCAAGCCACTTTCTTTGTCAGCCATGATGTATTTTTTGTGCTAAATGACCCAACTGCATGTTTTCAAGACCAAGGCTAAGACTTCTCCATTCTCCCTCTCCTCTGTCTCTTCAGATGTCAGCCATCGAGAACATGGCAGAGAAGCTGGAGACGTTTGGCTCCTTGAAGCCAGACTCTGGTGACCTGCTGCGCTCCGTCCCCTCCATGTTTGACTTCAGAGCCCCACCGTCTGCACTCCCAGAGACGCTGCTGCGCAAGGGCAAGGAGCGCTACACATGCAGGTAACTACAGCAACTGGTTGTGGCATGTATTTTTCAATATGTGTGGTGTCTCATGCTTTTGAGGATTCCTGTGGACAAGTTGTTCACCTAAGATGTCTTTTCTGTTTATCTTGGAAATTAGAAGTCCTTTTTCCCCCAGTAATTTCTAAATGTACATAAACCAAACTTTCATGATGTTTCCAAATTTGTATAGATACTGTGGAAAAATCTTCCCTCGCTCTGCTAACCTGACTCGCCACCTCAGGACTCATACAGGAGAGCAACCCTATAGGTAAGACAGTTTCCATGAGTCTGACAAGCTTTCATCACATGTATGTAGAAGATATTATGTTTCAGTCTGGGTCGTCATGAGAAGGAAAGAAACACTAATGTATCACCTTTATGTTATCGATGTTTTTCACCTCCTGCAACCTCCGCTCTCGCACTATTCAATTCAAACTTTATAAACAAATTAAGTCCATTAAGGAATCAGATAGTAAGCCAAATCCCTAATTCATATCGCACTTTCACACAGTTTAATTTCGGACAGAGAGAGTTGCAGCTCTTTTTTTTTTCCAAAATGTATAAATGCTTTCCCAGAGAGATCTCATTAACAGAGAACAAAGTCAGCTCGTGTTTTCTTATGCTGTAATATAAACCCGAGAATGATTATCCCCATGCTTAATAATAAGCCTGATGAGGAATGGCGTCTGTCGCTGGGTGACAAGAATAAGAGGGAGGGCAGGGGTATTTAAAGCAGGGCTGGTTAAGGAGCAAAGAGTAGAGGAAGGGAAGAAGTCTGCTGAAAAATTGGGGTGATGAGGAGCGCGGGCAGATGTCCAGGCCCGGCAGCTGTGGTCATTTCTCTCATGTAGACTCCCAGTGTTCTGGTTACTTGCTGTACCAAATGATGCTTTCTTGCCAGCTAAAGAAAGTTATCACAAGACGAAGTTTTTGTCCTCTGGAATTGGTGTCAAAAATTGTCAGCAAATAAATAAAATAATACATATAAAGAAATGTTGTAAAAGTCCTTCTGCTGTCTTACGTCAACACCGCAGAGCCTTCCAGGTGCTGCTGAGGTAGAAGTAACAATGCACCAGCAGCTCAGTACACATGAAAAGAAATGAATCTTGTGCATTTACTGCATTTTGGATAATGAGTAAGTCCTGGCTAGCACCACTCTGCTTTGTAGTTACTAAGGTAGTGGAATGTTGGCCCAAAGCTTGCAGGAGGCCTGCTGACCACAGGGGAGAGAGAGAGAGACAGACACAGGCCTCTACTGCCCCAGCCTGATAGCCTGCACTCTACACGCTGGCATGCCATTAAAGATCACCGCTGTTTATTGTAATTTTTCTGTGGAGATAACCGGGGGGTTTCCTGAGGGACAGCCAATCGAGCAAGCTAATTCCAGCAGAAGAAAAGATGTAATCTTCTCGTATAATTTTGCATGAAGAAACTTGGCAAGGCGCACTAATTTTGCAGGGCTAGAACCAAATCTGTTGCGTGCTTATTTTGTGGGAGAAGAATGCAATTTTATTGCGCTGGCTGGAGATAAGAGGCAGAGCTGTTTTACCTTAAACAAGCTCCTCCATCATGTCTGGGACTGTGGGACTGCTGGGACTGTCTGTGTGCACGTGTTTGTGTGTGTGTGTGTGTGTGTGTGTGTGTGTGTGTGTGTGTGTGTGTGTGTGTGTGTGTGTGTGTGTGTGTGTGTGTGTGTGTGTGTGTGTGTGTGTGTGTGTGTTAAGCATTATGTATCCCACAGAACAACCATTTACAGTTTCACCTACAGCTTGAGTTTTCTGCTTGTATATTTAACTGTAAACCTTCTTCTTCTCTGCAGGTGTAAATACTGCGACCGCTCCTTCAGTATCTCCTCAAACCTGCAACGCCACATTCGCAACATCCACAACAAGGAAAAGCCTTTCAAGTGCCACTTGTGTGACCGTTGCTTTGGTCAGCAGACCAACCTTGACCGTCACCTAAAGAAGCACGAGAATGGCAACCTGTCAGGTGAGAAGTGTTGAAACTTCAGTTTTCTTTTTCGTCAAGTGCGGAGAGTAACGAGTGAAAACACTGGCATTGTGTTTAATATTTCCAGCTTCTTTCCCCCAGTTTTAGTGGGAAAAACTGAGAGCTACTTTGCTGATTTGAGCTATAGCATTACTCATGATTGGAAACAGTTTTAGAAGCTGAAAAATTAAACTACATAAATCTGTCATCTGTCTCTGCAACAGCACACAATATTTTTAGAAATGAGCTGCTTTCATCAGCAGATCAGCTCATGGGTTTGAAAGATTGCAAAGCTCAGACTCCAAATCAGCAGAATAAGCAGTGACACCTGGCTAGCAGCTAAGAGCAACACTCCTCAGAGGAGGTTTTCACTTAATCAGACATGATGTTTACTCAGTCAAAGGCAAAATCAATTATCTACCAAGGTTTTATTTAGCAGCATCGATCAATATATCCACAACCCGCTGCAAAACTATGCTGAAGTGATTATTAACGAGCAGAAAGCTGCTCCCTATAGTCACTCAGTTTGTCATTACCAATGCATTCTGTGTGTCCTGGTACTGTCCAAAGTCAAAACTTAATTTCAAATGGGAGTGAAGATTTCAGCGTTTCCAGACTCACTGACTACTTAGTAGAAAATTCCATTGAAAGTGCACAGCATGAGGCAGAATCCAACTTTTTCCTCTGATGCAATGGCTGAACAACTGCAAAGTCAGGAAAACATGACATCTTAATAATTAATTTTACTAACAGACTGGTGCTACTACATGTCACACTGCTATAACATGTGACACATAAGAAGCTAAATAAAGGATTTTTTTTGAGAACAAACAAAATCCATGGTGGTAATAAAAAAAAAAAAAAACTCAGCTCCAGTGTTTTTGTTCAGTCAAGAAGAATTTGAATTGGAGTTTGAGTAGAATCCAAATACCTGAGTAAGTAAAGAAGTCCCTCTTAATGCATCTCTGTGCTGTAACAGCTATAACTGTTAGATAAAGTTGTTTAAGTAACCATATCATTCTCACTTTCTTCCGTGAGTGCATCCTGAACAGATATCAGTCAATGTTTTTGGTTTCCCTGGTAATCTCCTCGTTGTACTTTCATTTTTTTTTAGCTCATATTGAATGTTACTGCTCGGACTTGTGTTTAATGTAAAATCTTTAAATATGAAACACAGCTCTGTTGGCATCCTGGTAGGAACAGCTGCTGAACAAGACAGCATATGAATGGGCTGGCAGAGAGCCTTGACTAAAACCAAATAAATGTCTGTTATTTATTAGGGTCTTATACAAAAAAATTAAAAACAATAAAAAAAATATCATCATCAATCTTTATCTTCCAAGCCTGACTGCAGCTAATACTCGAGTGTGAGTTCCAGTCTTTCATTTTCAAAGATTTAATGGTAAAAACTTGCAGGTGCTTGTATAATTGTTGACGATGAAACATTAAAACAGTTGTTTTACTCTCTCTCTCTGTGTGCAGGCACAGCAATGTCATCCCCCCAGTCGGAGCTGGACAGCAGCAGTGCCATACTGGATGACAAAGAAGACTCTTATTTCAATGAAATACGGAATTTCATCAGCAATGCAGGCCAAAACCAGACATCACCAGATCCCTCAGAAGAAGGGTAAGAACAGTTTGAGGAGTCTATAAATGATGGCCCGTCTTTTTTCAGTCATATCTACATTTACAGAGCTGAACCAAGAGTTTAAAGAGAAGTTCAAGGGTGCATGCAGCTCATCCAGACATCTTGTAAACCACATCTCCACAGTGGATAAAAACAACATTATTGCATGGCCATTCAGTTATCTTGCTCAACACCTGCTAGCTTAACATAGAAAACAGTAATTTTACCTTCATTAGAACTATGACTCACACGACTATTAAGGCTCGAGTAAGTATTATTAATGGGTCAGTTGCTATCGGCCTATTTAAGACCTGCATTTTTATACCACCATGCTAGCCTTGTTAATTATCACATCATGTTCAGAGATCTGGAAAACTGAGCAATTATCCGTGATGACATATATGATAATCACAGGTTTGGATACGTGCAGGAGCCCCTTATATCTGTTTCCTTTTGGCCTCATGTATGAACAGATATCTTTGTGCATGCAACCACGTCTGAGCATTATGCAAATAAATTCTTGGAGCTGTGATCAGGTCAGATAGCAGCCGAGAGGTCTGCTCAGGTCTCCGAGTTTGTTTTCACGTGCCTCACGATAGTGCGATCACAGGGCAGACTGCAGGTTCAGATAGAGATCTGCAGACTGCTGCGTGATTGCGCAGAAGGCCTGTGAGAGCAGGACCCGGCGGCAGAGCGTCAGAGGGTCGGGGAGAGAAGCAGGAGTGGGGAGCGCAGAAGTTAGCCCACCACATCTGGAACCAACATGTCTGCCTACAGGAAGAGAGTAGAGGGGGTGGGGTCAAAGGGTCGGCCCGTGTTTCCTTTCAAAGTGCTGTGCTCCTGACTACTTCTGATAGATACTTTATCCCCTGCAAATTACCACGTTTGAAAGCGTAATTAGCGAATCTGTTTTCTTAATCACAGAGCTCTTGCTTTCTGTTTTTGGGAGCTAGTCCCTTTTCTCAGCTTCATTCCAGCACAAAACTACGGGAATACCACGCCTGCAGCCTCCAACTCTCAATCTCGGCTGGAGCTCAGTCCAAAACTTAATATTATAAGCTGCTGATTGAAGTGAAAAGATGATGGAGATCCTGCATGCTAAAATATAATTTTCAGTAATCCTTACTCATTCGCCCTTCCTTTTCAGGGCCCTGCTCTCTCAAAAGCATCATTTTTAAAATCAGCGCAGGTATCATGTGTATGAGCATCCTATAATTTTGTGATTCCTGCATTGTTTCCTATCTACTCCTGCTATATCCTATTCTCAGCCCTCCTCTCTGAATCCTTTGTGCCAGAAGTGGCATTTTTTCGAGCTGACGAAAGACGACCCGAAGTATAATTAGTGAATCAGTCTTAATGTGGTTCCAGATGATTTACCAAATAGTGGTTTCCTGTGGCGCTGAAACAGAGGGACAGATTAAGGCTCAGGCAGTTTGGATAGCTTGCTCCCTCTCCCTGTGCAGGGATAAACGAACTGGCCGGTTGGCAACACACTCATAACTCTCCCACCAAATGGGGCTGTCAGCTAAATATTTTGCCTATTAGATGAATACAAGATAGTAGAGAAAATAAACAAGGAGAGAGGCAAAGCACTCCAGCTAAGTGCTGCAATGATCAACCCCGTGCTGCTGTGCCCAAAGAGGCCCCAGAGCCTTGATGACAAACGAGATTCCGGCTCTCTTCATCCCAGCTGCCATGTCCCGCCTCAGATCTGCTGCTGCTCTTTATCCCAAACTCTTCTTTGCTTCTGTTTTTACAGAGTGAGGATTCCCACAAAAAAGCTGATAAAAATTTATAAAATGTACAAAGGTGAAAGACACCATCAACTTCTTTTTTTTACAAGTAGTGATTAAATCAACCCCCTTGGTCCGCAGGTTGAACAGTGGTCCATTTGTAGACGAGAAGCCGCTGATGGCCAGTCAAGGGTCACGCGACCTGGAAGATGAGGACGTGGAGGATCTTGGTGCTGATGAAGAAGAAGGGGAGGAGCCTGGTGACACTCCTGGGAAACCAGAGGCTGAGGTGCATCCTAGCAGCCTAAGTGATGACAACACACCAGATGAAATGGACTTAAGCGGGCCCAACAACTTAAACCTCAACTGTAACACCTCTCCCAGGAGGTAAATAGATCACAAGGCTACAATACGTCAAAACGTCTGCTCTCTGCATGAATCATTTTAGTTGATGAAGTGAGGTGAATGGCCTGGTTTTGATTCTATTTTCAATCTTTAGGTACAAGGATGAGGAGGAGCAGAGTGGCTACTCGGCCTTGGATCATATTCGCCACTTTTCAGATATGCGTAAGCTGGAGGAGAGTGAGTTGAGTGACGGAGATGAGGATGATGGATCGTTTGGCTCCCCCTCTCTGGCTGAAGCAGTAAAACAGCCACTCTTCAGAAAATCCAAGTCTCAGGTAGAAGAACTTGTACCTCCACTTACTGTTGCAGAAAGATGACTGTATTTAAGCATAGTAGTTAATGTCATCCTTCTCATTCTCCCTCAGGCGTACGCCATGATGCTGTCTCTGGCTGAAAAGGACTCTCTCCATCCGGCCTCCCACAACCCGGCCACCATGTGGCACAATCTGGCACGGGCTGCTGCTGAATCCAGTGCCATCCAATCCCTCAGCCATGTATGATGACACCCTCCCTCTGCTGTCCCTTTTACCTTTCAACCTCTGAAACCTGACCTATGGCACTGGGAGCCCATTGCTGGGCCTTTGTGTGGCCCCTGATCGTCCACAGAGTGACTGCTGAGCAGAACCACAGCCCATCTGACTGCTGAGCGGAGCGCCTCACACACACAAACAAACACAGAGCAAGGTCACTGTTCCTTCAGCGCCCAAAAAACCCCTGAAAACATAAAATCCCTCCTCAAAGAGACCTTCAAATTGATTACTTAACTCCAACCTGATGATAGCATATTGTGGATTGTGGTGAAAATAATAATGCTAAAGTAATAATAGCTGTATTTATTCTGCTGAATTTCTATGTTTTGCACAGTAAAGGCAGCTGGTGGACATGGAAGAAGGATGTGCTGTTGTGTTATTGCTCGACTGCAAGTAATGCAGAGCGCATAGAAAATAAAGAGAACACTTAATGATAAAATAGGTCATGTTGGTTGTGTCTTTAAGACGGTTTCAGCTCAGTTTTACTGTGCATGAACATAAGGAGCCTGACTCATCTGACTTAATTATGTAATTTCCAGTAACCCCCAGAGATCCACAGGTGTTTCTCATAAATTTATGTACTTGATGATATAAATGAAGGGTGGGGTTAGGAACCTCAGTGCAAATAAACACGCTTTGTATTAGGACGGCGTTAGCAGCGCTATAATATCACTGAAGTCATTGAAGAACATAAAAAAAGTAATTGTTGAACTGAATTCGGGCCAGTTTCCCTTCTGCGTTGTCATGGCTGCGTGTGTCTGCACAATCATAGCACTGTACACAAGTGTCTACCAACTGTTCTCCACTGCACTCCATCCTGCCCGCCTGCTCTAGCTGTGAAAGGATATATATAGATTGTCTTTTTAGTGGAAGAGAAGAAAACATGTTTTGTTTTTTTTTTGTTTGTTTTTTACTGTTTGTTTTTTTTTACTGAGATAAATAGCCAGTGCTGAAGTTAATTGTTGTTCTGTAAAGGGCAAAAGTCTTTTTTTCAAAACCCTTGAATCCATCCTAGTCAGCCAACAATACCACTAAATAGCCTGAATGCTAGTCGTTAGCTCCTCCATGCTTGTGTGTCTTTCATTTTTAGACAATCATGATTTTGTTTCCATTTTTTGTTGGTGTTGTTGTTGTTATTTGCTGTTGTATGTTGAGAACTGTATTTATTTCTTGGCAAACTGTAGTTTGTTTACTGAATAGCACTGCTCTTAGCCCAGGCAATGAGGCGATTCCTCACCGGGGCCTATCCCAGAGTTAAATGGGGTTTGTAGATTGCATTTGAGTGCCAGATAGTATTAAACATACATTTCACTCCTTATTCTTCTAATGAAACCGGTCGATGAATAGATATTATGTAGGGTTTTTTTTCTTTGACAATTAAATGATCCAATTGTAAAAAACAAAAAGAAAAAAAAGGAAAAAAGAAAAACAATATAAAGAATGAGTACTAAAAAAAAAGCCAGGTATAATTTCTTCATAAACGCATGATTGGTCTGGTAAGATCTGTATCTGACATTTTCTACGGTTGTCTGCAAGCTTGTGTGACGTTCGGTTCATGTTAATCCCTTGTGCCAAACTTATGATAAATAACGGATTACTTTCATTTATTCTCCCGTTTTGAGGGACCAGATTTTTTGTTTGTTTTTGTTGTTGTTTTGTTTATAATCGATTTTAAAAAGTAATCAGCAAGTTGAGGTACTTTGTTTTAATGCTTTCTACAATGTAACTGTTATGCATTTCAATTCAATACTGTGGGAGGAACAACTAAGAAATAAAGGACTACAATGTGGATTGACATGTCTTCTTTTCTCTCCTTATTCCTAAAACGTTTTATTCCCCCACACTTCATAAAGTCCTCCTGGCTGCCCATCATTTCAGCCCAAACAGGGATCTATACCAAGGGATGTGAGTAAGAAACCACCTGGCGTTTTCTTCTGGCGCTCCCATGGCCTCCAAGAGCGAGGGAGAGCCTGAACTCTGGTCCTCTTTTTCTCTCAAGGCCTTGGCTCGCATAGAGAGAGGGAAGAAGGAGAGAAAAGGCTGCAGAGGGCCTGAATGTGGTAGTGGGAGCGGAGGCAGGAATGTGTCCTCTTTATTTGTGTCCGTTTGTGGGGCATGATGGATGAGTTTGGTAGATGTGATGACCTGGCTCATCGCTCAAACGCTCAATAAGAGTCCCATCCTGCAGCAGGCCTCCCCATCCGGCACCCCCCTCTGTCACTGTTGCCAGCCGGCGTGGGCGGACATTGTGGCTGCGAGGGCTGGAGGTTCAGCAGTTCCATTGTCCACGGGCCGGCTCGGGTGGGGGCGGTTGGAGAATTGGGCATGACAGTGAAGATGGCTGGCGCTGACACTCCACATTTACAGTGCTCCTGGCACCCTAATGGATGGGGTGTTTTCAGAGGGCCTGTCGTCAGGCCTCAGGGCTCCATGGGGCGTCCAGCTTTGATGAGGTCACAGGAGGTCATGCGGTGTTGATGAGGTCAGCATGGGTCGTCCAGCTTTGATGAGGTCAGCTGCAGTGGTGGTAGTGATGGTGTAGGCCGGGGCAATAATGGAGTGGATAACGGTTCTGAAAAGAAGTTTGGCCACCTGTACGACTGTGGACTAATTGAAGTTAAAATGATCATGTGAACGTGTCAGAAGTCATGCAGGCTTCTGTATTTTAGGATACCAGTGACAACAAATATGTAAACTGCAATTAAGATTTCATAAGTTGAGCTTCAAATGTAGCTAACAGCTTGTTGAAGTTAAAATGATGCTATGACAAGTGATGTAGTGAACCAAAGGAAGAGAGATACAGACTGGAAACCAAAAACTGATCCACTCTTGTAATAAAGAAGAGCCTCTATTATTTGCGTTGGGATTCATGATTATTGCTGCTGATTGTTTTACTACTGAAAAGCCAAATGGTATATATATATATATAAAAAAGCCTTGTCTTGAGATATACTTTCAATGAAGAGGTGAGTTTCTCCACTTTTTACTAGAACAGAGGTCATCCAAAGGGAAACATTTCATCCAAATGAAGTCCCAATCAAAACAATGTACAAACAAAAGCTTAACAAGCTTTAAACAAACAAGAAACACACCTTAGCTACATCTGGGAGCTAACTTGGCAGCAGGATTTTGCAACCACTCATCTAAGGTCCCGCCTCCTCTGTGGTTCAGATTGCCCTTGTAATTACATCACCTACAGAAGAACTCCCCCCAGACAAAAGTCAACAGGCGGTGCCACTTGAAAGGGCACCAAAATATCATGAATAGACAGCAGTGTGTGTGACGTCTTTGTGAGGGCAGTGGAGTGGTGCGAAGAGGGCACATGTGTGAGTCTGGCAGCTTCGCACTGCACTGATGTGTGTGTGCTGGTTTGATCAGCGTTGATTAGCTGATGCCAGTGTCACCCGTGTATCCTCTCACACTTAATCAACACGCTGGGACGAGTTATTGCAGTCATTAAGCCACAGCTTTTCATAAAGGGCTCAGTGTGTATTGAAGTGTGGCTGGCAGGGCTGTGGATGAGTGTGTGTGTGTGTATATGTGTGTGTGCATGTGTGTTGAAGGAGCAGAGGAAGTCAGACAGAAGAGTGTGCATTAGTCAGTGCAATCTATTTTAGGTGAATGTGAAGTGTGTGTGTGTCTAGGGGCTGGATTCCCAAGCTGCTATGTCCAATGTGTGTGTGTGTGTGTGTGGACGGGTGGGCACTCTGTGGGCACCCCTCGTAGAGGCTTGGAGCCACTCAGCTAATGGGGCAGCTGGCACGGCCTCAGAATCCATCAGGCTTCGTTATAGCCTCTGTTCTGCCACTGTCCTCTTTTTTCTCCCCTCCCCTCCTTCTTTCCTCTCCTCTCCTCGCCATCACCTCCCTTCCTTTCCTCTGCCAGCCCTGTGTGGCATGTTCGCTGGAACATACATCACACCCCCAGAGAGGGAGACGGCCATCACAGCTGGCAGCTCTCACACTGATTGACTTGGCACCCGTGCTGACTCAGACGCCAGGGGAAACATTTTCGGCGAGGCAGGCACGGATGGGTGAAAAAGTGTAGCCTGTAAGAAGAAGGAGGGGATGAAGGGTTTCTATGGATTGGTGCTGGCGAACACTTGGCACATTTAAGGATGTGTGTTCGGGAGGGGAGCCTCCACAAATCATCACCTCAAGTTTTTGTTGTGCTTACAATCCTGTTTGCATCTCCTCTCACACCGTTCTCCCTTTAGTGTCAGCGCATCTGTGCGTGTTGCCCTGCTTTCTTCTTCGCTGCTTATCTTCATGCCCTTTTCCCGCCCTGACCCTCTCCCTCTTAGAAAGCAGCAGAGCTTTAGGTGGTGGTTTCATTACACTGTTTGTTTTTCTCCCTGGAGGCTGCGGGTCATTAGTGTTATTGATGGACACTCAGCACAGTCCCAGGAACAGATCAGGACAGAGCGGAGCAGTCGTGCACATGGTTTTAATATGATGAGTCTAATCAGTACAGGCGTGGTGGCAGAGCCACTTGGAGCCTTCTGCAGAAACCATCTCATTTTTTGCTCATGGAGAAGATTAGAAAGGAGCTCATCAAGAAGAGGACTGGGGTTTTGGAACTGCTGAAGCAATAAAACATGAAATGACTCAGTTTCAAGCAATTTGAAAGTATAAACTTTATAATGTTAATTATATTTTACCTAAGGCCTCTGAATCATAGGTACATTTGCAGCTCCATTTATTTCACATTGAGCGCCATCCAGTGGTGAGTAATCCAAAATACACTCACATGCCAGCAGTATGATTTGAACATTTCACCTATTGCATTAAAAAAAAAGACTTCTTATACACTTTTAGGAAAAGCTTCCCAACCACACACACACATGCTGGCACATCACTCCACAAACATCCTCACATTCAGACTGTGGGAGAGTTTCTCGATACGCATCTTTTTGCAGCCTTCACATTTATTTTTCCAACTAACGACTGAACAAATGGTGCAGGACGTGTTGAAAATGATTTCCCCCTTTCAGTCTTTTTTTTTATCTGATCCAACAGCTTCGTCAGCTGGAGTTCAAAAAAAACAAGGCCTTCTGGGAGATGTGGTTCAACGCAGAGGGCCTGAAATTATCTCTGGGATGTGAAGCAAAGGCAATAAAGTGATAGAATCTGTTGTGCAAAGAGTGGCCTATGCTTGATTATGGCAAAAAAGTACCCATGATGTGATCTCACAGTTTACGGGCTATTTCATTGCCAGTTTCCTGCAACCCTCTCTCTCTGGCTTAATCCTGATAAGCCAGCGTATACACACGAGTAGGCTATTTTTCTCCCTGCAGAAGCCTTTAAGCACACAGAGCATCTTTGTTTCTGCACTTGTAATAAAATGAGAGCATGGCTCAAAGAGCTGAGATCATTGAAAGTAAAAAGAAAAAAAAAAGGCATCTGAATCAGCTCCTTCCCCGTTTACCTGTCTGCATACAGGTTCTTTAGCTTGCATTTTCTACCTATTTGGCACCTTATTCTGCTGCTGCACCCAGTATTATGTGTGGACACTGACACAGAGGTGCAGTGGCCACCCAGAGCTTTGTGGATGGATGGCCTCTCTGTGCCTGTTTGACTGGAAACAGGTGTGTGTCATCTGAAGATGAAGGCCCGCCCGATAAACATTATTGGAGAACATCTGCTGCTTGTCACAACACAGGGCTAGCAGGAGTAGCCCCCAATCCATCAGACACACCAGTGTGTGTGTGTGTGTGTGTGTGTGTGTGTGTGCGTGTGTGTGTGTGTGAGAGAGAGAAGGGAGATCCGTCCTCTGCTGCTGGGCCCGCTCACCCATCACTCACCCTGGGGATGCTGGATGTGGGGGGGTGCATGTTCGGTCCAAGCACCTGCCTGCCTCTGCCAGACCAGAGCTGCCTCTGGCCGATAGAAAAGAAAATGCTCCAGCGCATTTGAAAAATGTCTCAGTGACACTGACATCTCTCTTACACACACACACACAGACACACACACAGGAGCAGGCACATACACCCTACAAAGCATGTGTACTTTCCTTAGGTACCACCATCTCACCCATTTTAGACTGTCAGACAGGCAGGCATGGCCTTAATGTTTGACCCTCTCTGGATGATGAGAGATGCCTGATTATAGACGCGATCCACACTGGCAGGTTTCCATGACATCTAAACCGCCCTCTAACCTTCCACCTGACCACAAAATACAGCATTAAAAAGGATCTTTTCAGATTTTGTGGGTTGTTTATTTGGTTCATGGCTCTTTTTCTATTCAAAACAAAAATATGATGAAAACAGTTTATCAAACGCACACAGACCACATGTACTGAAATAGCACCACTGACATTGGGATGCCAGGAAATGAGCCTTGACCTGAGATGAAATACAGTTTTTGTTTTGTTTTGGGTTTTTTTTTTATACAGAAAAAAGAATAAACAACAAAAATTCAAACATACTCATGTCGTAATGACAGTACCTCTGATATGGGCACTATAATCATATCCTCTGGCAGAAAAAGTGTTAAGATCAATTCCATCATTTTCCATAACGCTCTCAAACTCTGTATCAGCTGCTGACTCAGTAAACACGTCTGACAGAAGTGCAATGTGTGCAGGTTTCTGCTGCTGTATTTCATGACCAACACAACCATGATCAATGCCAATAAAAAGAGTGTGTTTGAAATTCTTATATAGAAGTTCCCCCATGTTATATTCAGGTTCCACGAACAAAGACAAAATAACTTACAGACAGAAAATAATTCCATAGTGTTGGTGTGAGATTAACAAAATAAGTTACAGTCCATTCTTGTAAAACAGTCCCATAGCAGAAAATAATAAAAAATATTATCAAAAAATGTTTCCAGAATATACGTAAAACCATAACAAAATATTTCATCATCCAATCATAATCCAAGAATTCAGCACATATGACTCAATACTGAAAGTAATGAGATGGTCTCTAGAGATAACAGGGATCAACCAAGAGGGTATCCATGATGACAACAAATTGTCTTGATGAGGATGTAAACACAAGAAGTATGTCCATTTTTTTCATTTAAATCAATTTAAATCTGCAGAATTTATAATACTGTCTCAGGATTCAAAGAGTAAAAGAAAAAATGTATCACTTTGTTTAGATGAATCCATCAACTCATGAGGCTCTTTCACTTTGGATGATAAAGAATGTACAGAATTCAGAATCAGAATCAGAATTACTGTAATATTCCCAGAGGGTAATTAGGTGTGTCATTTTTTGGATCTTTTTTTGATAACTTTGAATACTTTGTCAGAAAATTGAGGTTCAGAATGCAAAATATTGCATTTGAGTGGGGAACAAGATCCACATCCAGTGTTCAGAATCTATAATGTCTAAAATCAAGCTGCTTTTTCAAGATTGTGGATTTTTGGATAAAGATGACAGTGTAACATAAACTGATCTTATAATTAATCATCACCTACTGCTGTGTCAGTGATGCAGTTTGTGTGGATTTTATCTTTATGTTTTAAGAAAATAATATTTTATCTATATGTTTTTAAATCGGAGGAATTGTAGCAGAAACAAGTTTGACACTGAGAAAAAGAAAGAGTGTTTTAAAGATGCATAGAAAGAACTTAATGTTGGAAGGTCTTGAAAAGGCTCTATAATGGTGAGAAATTGATTTGATCACATGTATTTCTAAAATTACATTAAAAATAATAATAAAAAAAAAAAAAACAATCTCCTGAAAACATCTATCTGAAGGGACACTTGTTCTCCTCAGATATGCAAGAATCACATGAGTGTTGCAGGCATTTAAGCGTATTGCTGAGAAGTCTACATCCGCAGAAACGCAGGGATTTATGATCCTTTGAGGCCCCTCACATGTCACATCCACTGGGTGACAATCCTGAGCTCCATGCTCATTGGTGAAGTGCCAATTTTTGAAAGCTGAGTTCTACTTTCATAACACCCAGTTTTACTAATATCATCTTTACCAAGATGACTGAAGTAAACTTTCACAGAGCCAAACCCCTGCCATGCATGTCCAGTCAGGAGTTTGCACCTCTTGCTTGGGTTATGTGGTTTTGTTGCCTACCCTTCTCTTTCTGTGGGACGCAGAAGAGTTCATTGAGCCTGCTGTTTGGCGTTGAACAGCTGAAAAGGAGAAGAAAAAAAAAAGTAAGAAGACATCAGCACTATTTGAAAATCAAAAGCAAATGTTCTGGGGGATTTTGGAAGAGAAGTAACTGGTACGAAGTCTCCCGTGTGCTTGGCTTTGAGGAGGTAAGACGAAGACAGCCTGAAGGCCGGCTCCATGCTGGGTGCAGATTAAAATAACTGTCAGGAGACAGGAGCAGCAATTGAGGGAGACAGGGTGACACACGGAGTGATGGGGCTCAGCCTCTCACACTTCATGACACAGTATTTCACTAAAGCTGCTTCAGCTTTACAGCCCGTGACCTTCTGTGTGTGTGTGTGCGTGTATGTGTGTGTGTGTGTTCAGTTTGTTTTGAAATAGAATCTTAGGTTTACCTTCACTGCAGGTGGGGCCCAGCCAAGTAAGCGGGCACAAGCATCGCCCATTCAGCCCATTACAGCGCGCCCTGTTGGAGCACTGACATGGCAGAGAGCAGTCAGGACCAAACCGGTTTCCTCCACAATCTGAGACAGGAGAGGAATTAAAGGAGGTGTTCCTGCATCACAGACTCCTCAAGAACAAATATTGTAACGCCTCTTTTTGAGTCATTTTCAATCCTTCTTTTTTTAAAAAAAAAAAAAAAAGAGGCTCCTCTCGGTGACACCGACCTTTTTCACATCTCGGTCCTGTCCTTCCTGGAGGACACAAGCACTGCCCAGATGTTGGGTCACAAGTGGCCCCGCTAGCACAGTCACATGACTGTTCACAGCCTGGTCCAAACCAACCGGCGTTACAACCTGCATAAAAATGAACATACAATATGTTAAGATCTTATAACTTTTATCATTTTAAGCAAAAGGAAAAGGACAAGAAAAAAAGAATGAAGGTCAGAATTTACCTGATATAAGAACTGAGAATATACAATGTACCAACTAAGATTTTTTTTATTGTTATAATGTGTTCTTGGAATTTCCCATGTTTTAAGTGATGTTCAAATGTTTTCTCTCTTGTGAATGCATCATGACAAATAAACCAGCACAACCAAGTGCAAGTGCAAATAGTTAAGGCGACAGATGCATTTGTTGACTGGGAAATACATTAATGTATACTTTCTCCTGCAGACACAGACAGAGTGCTGTGTGTCTGTGGAGCCTTACAGCTGCTCTGCTATGCTCACTCGTGTCTCCTGCTGTGGCTGAAGTGGCCATTTAGGCGGTAACACTGCAGCTTAGAGCCCTGCGAGCAGGCAGGGGGCGCGAGGATGTAACAGGAATGCATTAAGCAGTCAGGAAACACCTGTCTCTCATCATATAACCAGCCTGCTTTCCTGCCCACCTACCTGCTAGCTTGTCTGTCTGTCTGAATCATGCTGCAGCTGGGCTTCCAGGTGCCTGATTTTAATGTGCACAAACGTATGACATTGTGTGCATCTTCAGGGTTCTACCTTTGTGGGGATGCTAAACTGAAAATAACAACAAAATGAAATAAAATACCTCACAGATCGTTTCTCTCTCCTTTTAAAAACGACTATTTTGTGCAGATTATGTCTCTTCTGTAAACTGTCTAACACTCATTCATTCATATGCACTCACGTCTTTGGCACTGGGGGCCATAATAGCCTGGTGGACACACACACTGGCCTGTCTCATGGTCACATCTCTCACCCATGTTACAGTCACATGTGTGGGCACAGTTTATTCCAAAGAGGCCATGTGGGCAACCTTACAGAGTGACACAAGAAAGGATCAACATTTGTTTTCAGGGCAAAAGGCTGATACGAGTCAACAATCATACTTTACTTCAAGAGCTTTCACAGAAGCATAAAAGAGAAAGCTTATAACACTGTCATCACGTGTTCTGTAGAGTTATGTGTGATTTTTTTGCATACTGTGTTGACAGGAGTGGCCGTAGTATCCAGCAGTACAGCTGCAGGCGCCAGTGAAGCGGTCACAGGTCCCATTGTTGAGACAGAGACAGTCGTGTGCACAATCAGGACCGTATTTCCCCTGGGAACAGGCTGCACATGCAGAAACACAGGCAGACATTGTCTATAAACTCGGGTCTATTTATAAATAAAAAAGTGATGTGAGAAATGATAACTTGGCAGAAAACTTATCAAAGGGATGGTTTGTGATTTTTTATGAGGGGTTATATGAGGTACCTGTCAATGTGGCTTCCCATAAATTTAAGAATTGATTTTAAGATTTTATTGTTGACTTTTAAAGCACGCTCTGGTCTTGCTCCAAAGTACATTTCTGATCTCCTCAGTCCATATGTGCCTGATGTCATGACCTGAGGTCCTCAGCCAAGGCTCTGCTCGCCGTCCTGAAATCAAGGCTGAGGACCAAAGGTGACCGGGCCTTCTCTGTCAGAGCTCCCACCCTGTGCCTGAGGAGATCCAAATGGCAGACTCTTTGTCCTCTTTTAAAAACACAGTTTTTCATCAATGTCTTTTTAATGGAGAATTTAGTGTGAGCGTGTTTTAATTGTCGAAATGCTGCATTTACATTATTTTTTAATTTTTTCTTTGCCAGTATTATAGACAGGATCTTAAATCTGTTCTCTTGTATTTTTTTTTATCTTTTATTTGTTGCCTTAATATTTTATTTCTTTTATTTCTTTTATGTATTCTGAAGTTTTCCTCTCCTTTATTTGGTGATGATTTTTAGCCTTTTTATATTGTTGTATTCTCCTGCTTCTCCTCACATTTCTCCTTCACTTGTCTTTTATCTCTTTTAACTATTTGTTTTTAATTTGCTTTTATTAATTAATTTTTTTTTTAAACTTTGTAACATTGTATTGGCTGGAGAAATGTTATGGAAGCTGTCAGCGTAAGTTTACTTTGCTGTCAGAAAGCCAATTTATTTTACTCATCTCTGTCAGTCCACTGATTGGCTGTTCAGGTCTGCAGGCTTTGGAAGAGACACAGATGTAGCCAAACTAAGTGTTGAGTAATTCTGGCACCTTCACAAACTGCAGTATAAGGAGGGGTTAAAAAACATTTGTGCATTTGTGTCAGTTGGGTTATGTACAGCATCTATTGACTAAAAACAAATACTCAAAGTTAAAGCATGATTTTCAGGCTAGAGCGAGGCAAAAATCATTGTGTTTCATGTCATGTGTGTTGTAAATGATATCAAACAAGACGCAAATCTGAAAGCAAAGTCAAGCACTGAAAAGTTTTTAAGTAGAGTGTGCTTGCAATGACATGAATGTTTACTAAATGATGTGGTAGAGCTGATTGCCTCACTTCTGTGATTGTACTTAGCTTACTGGATACCCTGTGGGCAATAAACCCACATTTGACAAGTACCTCATACAATCCTGCTACAAAAAAAGAACACAAAGGTTATCCCTGTGTTTAAAACTTTTTGTTTTATTTTTTTGAAGCTTTCAGTATTACACAAACACATATTTGTTTAATTTACATTGTTTTATGTTGTGATAATCTGTTGTACCTGTCTCACAGCTCGGTCCCATCCAGCCGAGTCCACACTTGCAGGACCCGTCCACAGGACTGCACAGACCTCCGTTTTGACAGCTGCATGTGTGTCTGCAGTGCAGGCCATAGCGCCCCCTAGGACATACTGGAAAAACATTCAGAGCAAATCAGGACAAAAAGCCTCTTCTGTCCTGCTGCTCGCACTCACAAATGAAAACCCAGACGACCCACAGGGCCAGGGTGTGCTCTGTCTTTTTGATTCTTTCACACACAAACACATATACGAGACTACGCTAACCACATTCCTGTTTATTTAAGCAACAGTTCATTACAGAGATGGCAGAGAGGTCTCATTTGGCACTGATATAGAAGAATAATCATGATTCTCTGGGTAATTTAGATTGAGAAAACAATAAGCAAGTTATCTTCGATTTCCTTGTTTGTTTATTTGCTTCCTTGCCAAATTCAGCGACACGGAACACAGAGAACGAGCTACTTATAGGTCTTTGTAAACATTCAACAAGAGGATCTTAAGAGGTACCAAATCCAAGAACATGCAAGAGGACAAAGAAGAGAACATTAAGCCCAAGCAGAGGTGGAAATCCCCACTTGCATTGTAGCAGAGCTGCTGATAATGGGCGAGATAAAGAAATTCAACTCTGCCTCTGTTTTGTTTCCCGGGAAAACAGCCCTGTGATCATCAGAGGCCCCATACTGAGGAAACGGAGAATTTGTTACTTAAATATACATAAAAAAGTAGCAAAATGCTGCCTTGTTTCAGTGACTGAAGAACTTGTAACAGTCTTTCCCACTTTAGCAAATCAGGTGATCAGTGACTCCATTACTCAGAAGAAAAGAAGAAGGTAATGGGTAAATAAAACTCATTTTTTAGAATAGAGTTGTTTTCTATTCCTCTCACCTTAGAATATATCAGTTAGTTTTAAAAGTTTGCCCCATGCCAACAAATTTTGATATGTTGAACTGTGCATGTATGTTGGTCACTATACAGAAAAATCATTCAATCATGAAATCATGCATTTTGGCCAATAGAATGGACCAATTAAGCTCATAAATGTTGCTTTTAATTAATCATAAACAAGAAGGGTTGCTCGGCTCAGGCTATTAAATCAAAACAAACAGTCAAACACATCACCTTGTTGGCAGGACTGTCCCATTCGACCGGGGGTGCAGATACACTTCCCAGATGCTTTGTGGCATTGGCCTCCTTCCCCACAGGAGCACAGCTTAGCACAGTCCTTCCCATAGTACCCACTCGGGCAACCTTTGAATAAAAACATCTTCATTCAAACAAACAGCACAAATAGGATACAGAGGATACAGAAACTGGAAACTTAACAAGTGCTTTTGTCTTAAATAGTATAAATTTATATGAGCCACATTCACCTGACCAGAAGAAAGAAAAACATCTAATCTATGGATTTTATGAACCAAAACTACTTGTCAGGTTTCTTGAAATAAGTGTTCAGTGTCTAAAAATAAGGACAATGCCTTGATTCACAAAACTTAATAAATATTTTTTTTTCTGTATTTTAGATGAATGTAGCCTTAAATAAATCAAATAAACTTTGTTTTCCATGAGTTGGGTTAGGTGAACTTTTAACAGTGTAAGAACCATCATTTCACACACCCTCTGAGTCCTTCAGATTTGATGCAAAGAACTATAACTCAAACGTCCTGACAGGTGAAACCCTTTTTTTTTTAAAATCTCAGTACAAACAGGTTCTGGTTTCTTTACTAACTTAAGCTGCAGTCAGCTCCAATAAATCCAGGAGGACAGTAACAGGTCCCAGTCCTGAAGTCACAGCGACCACCATTGATGCAGCTGCACCTGGACTTGCAGTTGGCCCCAAAAGTTCCTGCTCGACATCCTGGAGTCAAACAAAACACCATTGATGTAATGCTTTTTAAGATGTTCTTAATCATTTTACTTGCAATTAACAACCCGGATTATAATACAGTGCCAGCAGAGCAGCAACATAATACTTACTCAGCTCACAGCGGGCACCAGAGTAACCAGGTAAACAGCTACATGTCCCAGTCACAGGATGACACTGCTCCTGTTCTCCTGAACACTGACACAGCTGGCTGCAGTTCTGCCCAAACACGCCGGCAGGACAGACTAAGATGAAATACAAATAAATATATATCACATCAAATTTCCAAGCATGATTTTCGAGAAAAACTTATATGTATGAATCATTCAAATGCAGACATAAAATGTGTGGTGTCAGAATTGCAGATACTCAAATTAGAGGGGAAAGACCTACATAAAAGAGTACTATAAATAAAAAAAAAGGATTTTTGAGAAATACATGTCAAATAAAATGTAGTTTTTTTTTATATTGCAAAGAATAAAACACCAGCTGATTAAGAGTTTTTGGTCAAACTTGTGTTGTGAAGTAGCCTACAAACCTGCAAAAACCAAAACTCACAACAAATTTTCCCTAGCGCCCAAAACCAGATGGACTCAGAGGGACATTCTTTCACACAGCCTCTCTGCATACATTCACATATGCTCATCAAAATAATGAATGGAGTCCTTAGACAATCAGTCATAGCGAACAAGATGAATCTGTGAACCGAACATGTTTTGGGGTGAGACCGCAGCACTTGGATACTCAGTCAGGCAGCAGCAGGCGGCGTGGGGGACAGATAAGAAAGAACTCCAGACTAAAGAGGCAATTACGCTGCTGTCATTATGCATGTCTGCTTTCCAAAAGCCCTTATCCGCCGCCGAGGAGACAAAAACAATGCCTTCTGTTTTACTTGGCAACTGGTGTGTAACGTTTATCAGATGTCTGGGGAGTGTATGAGGAGAGGAAAGGAGCTGGGGGTACAGAGGGAGTGATGAAGGGCTGAGTAGGGAAGCTGCTTGTACAGTCCTGAACGGTACAGTCTAAATAATGAAACATTAGCATAAAGTCCGGTGACAGTGAGGTTTTAGTGCCGCTGTTGAGTGCATTTCCTGGAATGGAATATATGCTAATCTTTCCCACGAGAACGAGAGGGAAGAAAATTTAATCAGTGCTAAGAGAATGATGCCTGGTGATCACTTTACTTCCATGATGCTTTGCCTGACAGTGTTTCTATCTTCTGCGCACACATGTCACAAAATCAGTTTTAGATACATTACACTGATAAGTGCCAAAATATTTGCAAAGGTATGAAGTTTTTTAATACTTTGAAACACAGTAAACAATAATTCACGGTTATAATTCAAACTGCACATTGTCATATTGTACTTTACATTCTTACCTGTCTCACAGCCAAGTCCTGTGAGCCCAGCTGGGCATCCACATCTCCCCGTCTCATGGTGACAGGACATCCCAGCCTGGCAGTCACATTGTTGGGCACAGGAAACCCCGTAGGATCCTGGAGAGCAGGCTGAGGGTTCGGCATACACAAACATTAGTTAGTCCAAAAGTTCAAAGCTTCTCTATTTCTGATGTTATTCCGTTTGCAATTTCCTTGCTCCTATACACACACTCACGTTTGTCACAACGGGCCCCTCTCCATCCTGGCTCACACTCACAGCGGCCCGTCACATGGTGGCAACTCAAACTATGGACACAGTCGCACTGCTGCTCACAGCCCTCGCCAAAGAATCCCTCAGAACAGGCTTCAGATGAAACACACATAATAGTTTCTGTTCAGTCGAATAAAAACACTTTTCAAAGGTGAGGCTACTTGCACAAGTTGTTCTGTCAACAAGGTATACATCTGCAGCAATAATTAATCTATAACTAAGCTTAAGGGAAACTGCTTGGGAACATCACGGCTGTTAATCACTACATGCTAGGCGACAGACTACAGATGAAACTGTGTTGCCTGGCAAAATAAGTGCTCACTTTCAGTATTGCAACACAATGCTGTAAAGTTTAGGACATCACCTGTTTGACACAGCTCTTCTTTCCATCCTGGCAGACACACACATTTTCCTGTCACTGTGTCACATCGTCCTCCATTCACACAGCCGCAGGCCTGCGTGCAGTTCTCTCCATAACGCCCATCCCCACACTCTAGGAGAGAGGGAACCAAAGCCCCAGATAGAGGTTATGTTCCCAAAATTATACATCTTCATGTATGAAAAGAATATTAAATAAAAATAAGGACTAATAATGTAACACAAGTTTTTCTGAGCTGTGTAACATGCTAACAACATGCTAACAACATGCTAACAACATGCTAAAACCTTGAACTCACCTAACTCACAGGCAGCTCCTGTCCAGCCAGGCAAGCAGGAGCACTGGCCCGTCACGCTGTCACAAGAGCCCCCATTTTGGCACAAACATTGTCCGGTACAATTTTCACCATAATGTCCAGCTGGACAGGCTGCATTCAGACAAAAATAACATCAAAATTTAACTCAATTGACGATATCTTTTGTTAAATAAAAATATCTCACGTCAGGATATTAAAAATGACTCTAGGGGTGTTTACTATTTTGAAATCAGATATTTTTCTGCACTTAATCAGGTGAATGTGGCTCATATTAGGTCTGACAAGAACTTTTTTTAATTTAGTAAAAATAAGACATAAACACTTGCTTCTATTTCAGGTTTTGAAGCAAAGTACAAATGTGGTTTTAAGGGTTTTGGGGCAATAAATACAAGGTAAGCAGTCAAGAACCAACCAGGGTCGTATAGAATATAAATTAAAATGATGCCAGATTCTCTCAGCAGTGTCCAAATCTCATCATTTTATTTGAGTGCCCTCTATCAATTACTTACTATCAATTTAGGACATGAGGGTTGGGCAAGAAACCACTAACTGTGAATTAGCTGAAGGATGCATTCCTACAGATAGGCCACTTTCTTCAGAGAAAAGGACAAAAACAACAACAACAAAGAAAAAACAGGAAACATTTGATGGAATTTGTCATGCTGAGTGATGACACACTCACACAGTTGGCAGCTGACCCCTGTCCAGCCAGCCGTGCAGCTGCACCGCCCGCTGACGTGGTCACACCTGGCTCCATTCTGACACCCACAGGTCTGACTGCACTGCTCCCCAAAGTGACCCTGTGGGCATTCTGCACAACGCAAACCACACAAACCCATCACAATACGTTACATACACACACCTTCAGAATAAATCTATGATCCAACGGCAGCCACAGTTTCTGTGCTTCATCATGAACTTCTCCTCAGTGATCAAAGTCCAGGATGACATTTAGGGTCCAAGTAAGAGGAAAACGCACTAATGATAGAGATGCATCATTAAGCCATGCAAGTGGCTTTCTGCTGACTCTGGCTTTAGTAGTTTGGACCACAAAATGGCTGTGGCAAGAGGAAAGTCTTGAATAAGACTGCAGAATGACAGGCTAAGAGTTTTAGTGGGCATTTCACTGGATTCATTAAAACAACTGCATGAAGAAAGTTTAGCATGAGAACACTCATTGGTTCGTGGCTAAAGAGTCTTTGAGTTACTTTCTCCCTCTCCTAATGTTGATCACTATAAACACGTGGGTGCATTTATCCGGAATAGACCTCAATTAAACCGTGTATGCCTGAAGGCGCTCTTTCCCTCCCTCCCCCCTCCTCCCGTACCATCCCTAAAAAAGGCAGTCTCGTTATAGAGATAATTGTTAACAAACACATCGTAGTTGTGTTTGAGGAGAGGATGTCGTGATGGGCTGCAGCAAAGGGCCTCCCTCACACCCCGTTTTAATGATGTGGCTTCCATTACCCAGAATGCAGTGTGGTCCTGCCCAGCCGGCGGTGCATAGGCAGGCCCCTGTGATGTGGTGGCAGCGGGCACCGTTCCTGCACTCGCACATCTGGCCACAGTCAAGACCGTAAAAGCCGTCCGGGCACACTGCAGGCCAAGATAAAACATCCGACTGGTTAGAACTGGCAGCTTCATAAAAAAAAAAAAAGGAGAGGAAAAGGTTCAGGTGCCAGCTACTTTCTATTTTTTCTAACTTCTTTCTCTTCTTCATCTTTTCTCTTCTACTTTCCCTCCCTGTATTACCACCTACTGAATGTACCAATATCAAATTGCGGCACCACGCTGTTCATTTGCAGAGGGTCTGCGTTCGTTAAGTGTGCTCATGTCCCACATGTGTGGTGGATCTGGGCCACATCAAAGTCCAAGGCAGCTCTAAGGCCGTCCTCTTTTTGGGTGTAGAGGGGGCACAGAGAGCTGGTAATTAGAGCACCTGCTGTGTCCACAGGCCTCACCGATACACTGCAAAACAAAGCCAGGTTACCGTGCCGCCCTGAAACCACACAAACATACACATGCACTCGTACCTACAGTAATGCTGTTTATACGCAGAGGTGCAAGTGCAGGAGTCTGTTTCTCATTCCAAATGGCAGCTTGAGAGGTTGTTTGAGTGTGTTTAGAAACAAATGACACTTGGAGAGATTGGTAAATATTTGCCTTCAATAAGCAAGAACCAAGCTAAAATTAGGATGATTGATTCCAACCACTGGGATATAAATCTGTCTGTGAGCACAAGAGTAGGAAACTGTTCTCTGCCTCTGTTTGGTTCACTCAATTTCCCACAGAAAAACACATCCAAACTAAAACAGTACATATTTTATGTGTGTTTGTGTGTGTGTGTGTGTGTGTGTGTGTGTGTGTGTGTGTGTGTGTGTGTGTGTGTGTTTATTTACAAGAACGCTGTTGAAGTAAAAGAGTGTTTTACCAACTTTTTACAAGCAGTCATTTCTCTCCTCTGTTTTGTTTCGCATTAACAAATGAGAAATTCTCAGCTTGATTAGGCTTTGAATCACAATGACCGCAGCAGCCAGCATTTCATTTTAAACACTACATCTTCTATCTTTAGGGAAAGTAGTGGACCGTGTTACCAAAGGAAGCCACAAACTGGGACTGCAGCAGAAATGTGTAACTTGGTGGTTTTGTGTTTTCTAAATGTCGCGGTACTGCGGGTGTTCCGCCAAGGTTTATGCATCATCCTCTGCCTCTCCGGCGCAAATTGATGATGCTGTCCACTCCTCCTGTTATTTTTTGCCTCAAGGCCTCAAATTGGGAAAGTATCCTTCCTGCTCAGCAGTTTCTGGCATAGCTGTCTCTGTGTTCCCACGCTGACAGCATGACGTCTTCGCCTGCCTCTGTAGTGGTTAAGGCTGCGATGTTATTTAAGCCAACCCACTGAGGATGCTGTCATTTTAATCCAGCTGTACATTAGGCCTGTGGTAGCACTGTGGCTAAATCACTGCTTAATTATCTGTTGTTTGTTATTAGGAGAGGAATTCTGACACCATGGCAACATCAGTCCTGTAGGAGTAATGTTTCACGAGTTTGAATCATCAAAAGAGGAATCAGCACAGATAATGTGCAAGAAAAAAACACCTTCAAAGATGAGTGATCACTCATCCTTTGCTCTCTGAATCTGTGTGTAGAGTTTATGATTTATTTAAGCTACCAGGAGGCGACTTCTTTCTATTTTAACTATAAGGCAGAAATCTGTCATCTGATATTAGCACAGAGTCTGAAAGTGTTTGTGAGTGAGGACTCTTTTCTCCTGCTCTTTGTTTATAGGTAGGCACAGATGTATTCAGTCCACACACACACACACACACACACACACACACACACACACACACACACACACACACACACACACACACACACACACACACACACACACACACACTCACTGTGCCATCGTTGAAAGACTCCATCTCTACACTAAATGAGCTCTTTAAGACAGGAGGATTATTTCCAGATCCCTGGTTGTGTAAGAGCCGCTGCTGTCAGCCCATAAAGCAGGTCCAGAGACCACACAGCCGGGGAGGGCAGGCCACAGAAATAGAGCGGATAGAGAGAAGACAGAATAGAACTTCCTGGTGCTATTCAGGGTCTATACACTGAAGGAGGTCAACACAACAACAACAAAACAACCCGGTTTCTTAAATAACGCCGCGGATGTTCGATGCCAGCAGAACCAGAGTTCTTTTTAACTGAAATCAAATAAGCTGTTTTGATGTAAAGATCAAAGCTACTAAATGAAGCACAATCCACATTAATTGAAGAAGTGGTCCAGTGTGCAGGACTCATGTCAGCACAATGCCTCGCTTCCTCTAACAAAGCTTGACAGAAATGTTTAGCATCAACCTGAATGTCAACGGGAATGCTCCATGACACAACGCATTTTGCCATAGTAACAACCTTCCTGAGTCTTGCAGATCTAGTCACTTCCACAAATAAAGTCAAAAACTGGCTTTTGGAAGAATATCGCCCACGTAGATTCTCACACGCTAAAGTGGAAAGTCATCTCTTTCCATTTTAATTTCTGTGAAACAGATGCATCGGAGAGAGATCTGGTCCTTCTCACAGCACAGGCCTCTTCCTGACGTCTCCTGAAGGAAGAGGCCCTGCACAAGACGGAGAAACTGGACACCTCTGTTTGAGGAGAAATGATCCTCAGAAAACAGAATCTGCTCGGAATGATAGCCTTCTTTCCACAGCAACATCCAATCAGAGCGACATCTGTGACTGAGGCCATTAGACTGTTATGACTGGGGATGTGAAGCTGCGTTGTGGTGTGACATGGCTGTGATTTACGATGCCCTGTGTGCTACGGAGGTGGTATGAATTTCTGGCCTTGGTAGTCCTCTCACAGTAAATCTTAGGCTTTGCAATAACACGAGGCCATTTCAAGTCAAAAGACTATAATCAGGAACAAATCTATTACATTGTGAATACTCTTGGACTGCTTATACATCTTGCAGTTCAGTAAAAATATCCAAACGATGAAAAAAATATTAGTTACATGAAGGGTTTGCTGGGGCAGGATTCATAAAAAGAATGCTCAGCCGATAAAATACAGCCGATCTGCCCCAGAATGACTCATACAAATTATATCCTGGGATTTGTGGGGTTCAAAATGGTTTTGCTTATGACATTACACGGACAATCTGATGATTCACTGAATCTGTGCGGTGATTCACTTACTGAGCAGCAAATGAGAAAATCAGAAGTGTCCTGCAGTGCCCTCTGGTGTATCAAAAAGTAATTACAGCTATTTTAATGTCACTTAAGCAAGAAGCTGCCTCCAGAGAGGATGAAATCATATCCAACATAACTTAAAATATTTTTTGCTATATCCAACCAGCAGCCCCGAATATCACATTTTGGTGTTACCTTCCAAAAGACAGAGAAAAGTAACAAATTATGGTAGTTCAGAAGCTGGGATATTTCTGTTTACAGACTCCGAGTAGAAGATTGCTTTACTTTTTAGAAGAGAGTGTAAAGACAGCAGTAAAAATACCCGAAACATAGAAAAATAGACACAGGTTAAATTTGACCCGTGTCTATTTGGATGGATTTAAGACCCACCAGTATGGGTCAAGTCTGAAAATGGTTGTTTTAGGGTATCGTGAGACTGTGAAACTGTACAGGTCATGTTTGTGTGTATTTTTAATGGGACAGTAGTGACAGAGTTCATGGAGGAACTGTCTGTGGTACCCCAACATTCCCATTGCCACAGAGACAGACACCTGCTGGACTTTGAGGGAACATGAGGGAATCTCAAAATAGTGAAATAGTAAAACAACATATGATCATAAAGGGAACAGAAGTCACCCATAGGTCAGAGGGTACCTTAACACAGACACAAGATCCGCACCTGCAAACACAACCAGCTGTAAAATGATACAATAATCTACAGAGTAACAAATCAAGAACAGTTTGTTTGCTTTGGATGCAAAGACAGTTTAATATAAGCATTGATTGTATTGTGTAATGTTTGAGTTCAAAACGGTTATTGTTAAATTAATAGTGATAATTCTGATTTTTTGTAATATAGTAGTGAGGAAAACTCCTAATGGTTTCAGTGGTTAAACATGGTTAAATTATAACGTAAAACAGTTTGAGAAGTTTGTGCCATTTTCAGATTCAATAAGATTTATTTAAATAATTATGGCACACTTTATGGTTTTCAGGTGGGCTGCACGGTGGAGCAACTGTTAGCACTGCAACCTCACAAGAAGAAGGTCACCAGTTCAAATCCCAGTTTGGGTAAGGTGTGCCTTTCTGGGTGGAGTTTGCAAGTTCTCCCTGTGCATGCGTGAGTTCTCTCCAGGTACTCTGGCTTCCTCCCACAGTGTGCATGTAAGGTTGTCTGTCTCTGTGTGTCAGCCCTGTGATTGACAGGAGACCAGTCAAGGGTGTAACCCGCCTCTTTCCCACAGCTGGGATAGGCTCCAGACACCAGCAACCCTGAACAGGATAAGCGGTATAGAAGATGAATGAATGAATGTTTTCATGTCTTGTGTAAAGCAGGACATGATACTGTTTAATAGTGGATCATTATTCTCTAACAAAAATTAAAACCTTAAAAGAAAGAAGACTGTTTTTAAAAAAATTGTATATTTTGTATTTTGTATATTTATTCATGTGTAATGGGCCATTGAAAAATTCTAAATAGTTCTGTAGTTTAAAATTTGATGTAGACACTTGCTATGAAGGATTTCTTGGTTTGGGTTAATATTGACCAGAACCATCCTGGGAAGATATAAAATTTGAACGGTATGTCAAGATGAAACAAAATAATGCTGTCATTATGGTCATGGAAGAATATGAAGACTATTTTTTTTAGTAAAACTGCCTAAAACTTAAAAGCAAACCCTACGATATACTTTAAGTTAACTTTAAAAAAAATGCATCCAGCAGTTAAGTACCAAGCAAACCATGAATCATTCATGTAGTGCACTAAAATTATTTAAAAAGATGATCTGAACTCCATTCATTTGCTTCCAAAACAAATGCACATGTTGGAAAGAGTCACATCCTTATGACAGCAGGTGATTGTGCTCATGGGAACTGAAGTCGAACTGCTGGAATATGTAAAATTTTGATATCTTGTTTTTTTTGTTGTTTTTTGTTTTTTGTTTTTTATAGCAAGAGGCTGCATATCCAAGTAAACATCCGCTCACATGGTCACAGAGAGCTTCAGTCTGACAACCACACAGCTGGATGCATCCCTGTCCACAGCTGCCATTCACACACTCTAGCGGTGAAGAAATAAGAGACGGATCAAGAGAGATTAAGCTGACCATGCCTTGAGCCTTAGATCTACATCTGGGTCTAGAAAATGTTAAATAAAATATGTTCATCTCATTTGACAACGAAAGTCAAATGTTGTTTTGGTGTCATTTTTTGGTCAAAAAAATACAGAAGTTCCAAACGCTGCATCTTTGAACTATAATTTTAAATAATTTTATAATTTAAAATCCAAACATCTCGACCTAAGTGCGGTAAATCTTAATAAATCTAAATAAAAATAAACAACAAGCAAGTCAATGATAAATTCTTGAAAATATATCCAGGGGATAACTTTGAGTATTACACAGTAAATGAGTTCAAAAGATGTTATAATTTATGACCCCACTAGATGGCGGTGTTATTTAAGAAGTTCACTCACTCTTCTCACACTGGTTACTGGTGAATCCAGCTTCGCACACACACACAGACACACAGACACACAGACACACACACACACACACACACACACACACACACACACACACACACACACACACACACATGAATGGATCTCAGCCCAGAGACATCTCTCTGCACTCTTACTGAGACAGCCTGGACCCCAGTAACCAGATTCACATGCTATAAGGGTTAACAAATGTTGCCTGGATTAGACAGATTTACACTTCACTTCACTGTTTCATTGAAAATATAACATTTCCAACCACATTACCACCAGCATTTCATAACATGTAATAAAAAACTGAAAAAATCACAAGTTAAGCTCAGCTCTTACGTTTTTAACAGTTATAGCCTGTTTTGCCAGGAGGTCAGACAGAGTGTCCAGTCCTTGATCTAGTATTCCGTATGTGTGTTTCCACGTCAAGTGTTAGTTTGCTGTTTTATTTTGTATTTTTTGCTCACTGTCTTGTCTCGCACCTGTATTAATTTACCCTGTGTCTATTCAGTCTGTAAACATTCTTGGAAATACATGACATAATCAACTATTGAGCTTTTTCTGAGTTTATTTCAGAAACAATATCTAAAAAGCAAAAAGGTTCTTTTTTCATGAATTCCTATGAGGTTAAAACTCACCAGTTTGGCAGAGGTTCCCTGTGAAGCCTGGTTTGCACTCACACACACCCGTCTGCTTACTGCAGGAACTTCCATTCTCGCAGCTAGGACAAGATGTGTGGCACTTCAACCCCCAGAATCCATCAGGGCAGTCTGGGAAGCATCAAGTGAATTTCAGATTAAGTGAGCAGTAAGCCTCTTATGTTAGTTATTTCCCTGTAAAGCCCTAAAGCCACTTACATTTGAATCAGTTGGTAGAGAAATGTATTAAATTGTCAGTAAGCTGCAAAGCAGAGGACAAGTTTTAAACTTCTTTGAGTCTAAGGCCACCAAAGAACACAAACATCTTGGTGGTTTAATGTGCTAAGGATAAAACTACAGGCTCATAATGTCATGGAGTTCAATCAGGTCGTCAGTATTAACCAGACCTCCTGTAGCTTAAAACAACAACGACAGCAGTATGAGCATAAAGGTTGGGCCCACATTGCAACAACTGAAATCCAGTCAGTTTATAAGCAGTTTCAGTAAAACTGACTTAATAGACTTCATTCACCTGACAAGTCCAGGAAAAAAAATATTTTAAGATATTAAAGACAAAAATTATGCCTGAATAGCTTTTATGTTGATAAAAAAGAAAAAGAAATCTGCAAATGGGGTGTGAAAACAATACCTGTCTAATTTCTTGTAAAAGAAATCTTTCTTACTCCTTTGACAGATTTTTCTTTTTTTTTATTACTGTTACAAGGTTACAAGCAATTCAGTCTTATTTTTGTCTTCAAACATCTTAAAATAATTTGGGCTAAAGAAGGGCTGTAGAGTGGCGCAACTGCTAGCGCTGCAGCCTCACAGCAAGGAGGTTGCGGGTTTGGGCAAGGTGTGCCTCTCAGTGTGGAGTTTGCATGTTCTCCCTGTGCATGCGTGGGTTCTCTCCGCGTACTCCAGCTTCCTCCCACAGTCCAAAAACATGCTCACTTGGTCAAGTGGTGATTCTAAATCACCTGTAGGTGTGAGTGTGTGCATGAATGTTGTTGTCTGTCTATATGTGTCAGCCCTGTGATTGACTGGCGACCAGTCCAGGGTGTACCCCACCTCTCGCTTTAAGACAGCTGGGATAGGCTCCAGCCACCCTCGACCCTGAACAGGATAAGTGGTCTCGAAGATGAATGAATGAATGAGGATATCTGTCTGGACCTGTTACTTAAATGTGGCTGGTTTAATTCCTGATTCAACGTTTCAACACTTTCTTTTTTATTTTACTAAAGACAAAAACACTTGCTCGGATTTAACTCTTTGCAGAACAGCAGGAGAGAAATACAGAAATAAATACCTTCCTCACAGAATGATCCAGTCTTCCCAGCAGGACAGATGCACCATCCACTTACAGGATCGCAAGGAGCTCCTCCACAGTTACAGGTTAGATGACAGCTTTCCCCATATCTCAGTGGTAGGCAAGCTATTCACACACACACAGACAAGTGAAAGAGGGAGACACATTATGCAAAAGCAACAGTAACAAAACACAACAACAGAATGTATTTCATTGCAAAAAAAAGAACTGCAGAAGTGATATTTAAGACTCATTAAATTATTTAATGTTCAATTATTTAGCCTGTGGTAACAGTAAGCTGCCCTGGTACTGACTAAGAACCCAGCCAGGGGTTGTTTTTAACTCTCCTCCTGCACCACTCCACAGAGACACACCATCATGTTTTTACCAGAGGCTCCTGAATGACACCCACTATCATTTCAGATCACAGAGGGCTGACCTCTCCATCAACCTGCAGAGTAAACACCCAGAGGACACCCTGCTATGGAAAAACACTCTCGTTCTTAGTTGCCTGGCTTTACGATACTGACAACACCTGCACTGAGCAGGTGAATTCAAGAGACACTAAATCCACTCAATCCATCAAAGGCAGCAGAGAATAAAAAGTCAAAGAACAGAATAAAGATTTGTAGGTGAAGTGAAAAGGTTCACGTGATGCCAGAGCTCACTAAGAATGTTGACATAGTTTATCAGACACAAATTCACACGCGCATAAAGTATGCGAACAACAACCGCACATGCGGCCACATGTATACATGCCCACGGACTTCACATACTGACACAAATGCTTTCAGTGAGTGTTTCTCCTGCACAATACATCCATGATATGACCACAAGAGGGCACTGTGGAGTGAAGCTGTGACTTGAGATCATTTAAGTACAGATTCAAGTTCACTTAGTATTTAAAGGTGAAAAAAATCTCTCATGATGTCTCAGAAGACACACTGAGAGTTGACTTGACTGTGTCTCTTTCAGTTACGTCCCTTATTTTGTATTTGTATGTTTTATTATCATTTGTATGTATTAATATATAACATGTATATCTGGTTGCTGTAGCAACGAATGAAAGCAGCTTTGTGTGTCTCACCCAGCTGACATTTTTCGCCGTGAAGGCCTGCAGGACATCGCTGGCTGCACTCTCCAGTCCTGGGGTCACATGACCCTCCACCTGGACAGTCACATGGCTGCTCACAGCCTGCGCCAAAGAATCCCCGCTCGCATTCTGCAAAGGGAATATCCAGATACAAAGCACAGAGAGAGAATAAAGAGAAGAGTCTGTTGCATAATAACACTTTGAACCACTTCTTCACACACAGAGATAGAAAACTTACATCTAACATCGCTGAGGGCTTTAAAACTCGGAAAAATGCACGAGTCCATCTTTCAAATTAAGGATCCTGCTTGCTAAATAAGTGAAGTCATTTTAGGAAGTGGTAATACCTTTCTCACACTGTGGCCCCTTGTATGCAGCCTTACAGAAACAGCTCCCTGTCTTAGGGTTACAGCCAGTGGAATGTTCTTGAACGCAGTCACATTCTTTGGAACAACCAGCGCCGTACGTCCACCTGGGACATGCTGAGGGGAGGACGGGATCAGTTTGAAAACAGACAAAGAGAATGCGTGAGGTCGACAAGCTGTGAAAGGATGAATGGTTTCAGTATGTTCTCACGTTTGTATGAGGCTGTGCAGAAAATATGCACGAATTCAACATATAGACATACGACCAATAAGATGCACAGCCGACAAAAACGTCACAGACTCAACTCCAGATCAGTTTGTTTTAAAGGCAAAGACAAGAAAACAAATTATCTCTGCACTTGTTGTTTCTGAAAACTCAGGTAGTCATAGTTAATAAGAGGAAAAGTCAGTATGGCACATTCTTTACTCTCAGCTTACATTTTATTATAAGAAAACAGACACACCCAAACACTATGTTATCACAACGTCAAAGCTCTGCTATTTAATGTCATGTGACCACCTCCTTTTGCTTCACTTGATTTATAGAAAAACAAAACACGATGTTCGATGATTCATCATCTCTACTGTATGATAATGAAGATTATTTGAGAACCAGCTGGCCATTCAGGAAACAAATTTCCTGCAGAGCTTATTATGTTGGCTCTGGTTCCTACACACTTTATCACACTAACTGAAGCACATACAGGCCGTGTGACTGTAAGACTTCAAAAACTGAAGCACAGCCACATCCTCGCTTGATGCGAAGAACAATTAATCTGCATGTTTTTAGCCAAGTCTGTCTCTACTCAGCAACAGAAAAACTGAACTCCACTCCACCCTGTCCCTCTCCACACTGGCTTTATGTTAGGTGCAGCTGCAGGCTCTGGTTACACCCTCTCCACCCTCTTAATGTCCCGCTGCAGGATGAAGCAGACAGCTGTGAGAAACTGATAATATTGCTTGTGCACATTCTTCCATCATTCTGTTTGGTGTTTAAAGAGTGAGCAGCTTCTTTACCGAGAAATTAAGAGGAGTAAATTCATCGACATGTCCATCCGGAGGTTCAGGAGCAACCCTAAAACACTGGGGGATGTGAATTTGGTGACGGAGGAGCTGAAGAATCTTTATTATAAGAGGCTGCTGCCTATTGAGAAATACTACTCCTTCCATCACTTTCATTCACCCAGCTATGAGGATGCAGACTTTGACAACAAACCAATGGTGTTAGTGATGGGTCAGTACTCAACGGGGAAGACAACTTTCATCAGGTAAGAATAAAATCCTTCACTGTGCATGCATCTACAACATATAGTACAAGATAAGTACACATATTTCACAGAGTACTGAAGTTCTGTGTTGGGGGAACTAATACTGGTCATGGTTTGGGCTTTTTCTTCATTTGAGATATCTGGTAGAGCAAGATTTCCCAGGTAGCAGAGTGGGACCAGAGCCAACCACTGACTGCTTCACTGCTCTCATGTATGGAGAGACAGAAGGGATCATCCCCGGCAACGCTCTCACAGTGGATCCAAAAAAGCCCTTTCGCAACCTGGACCCTTTTGGAAACACTTTTCTCAACAGGTGAGAGGAACTGAAAGATAATAAAGAGAAAGGGAGTTGAAAATAATGATAATGAAGAGTTTTGATGGTACCTATTTGTATTTCTGGCATTTCCTCTCTTTTTTAAGACATTTGGCAATGATCTACCTTCATTAGAGAAGCAGTATAGTCACAAAGTGTAATATGAAGCTATGCTACTTTCTAGTAAAGATCCTCAGCTGTATAGTTATTATAAGTATTTTTTTTGCCTTTCGTTGATATATGTTTGTGCAGATTTCAGTGCGCTCAGATGCCCAATAAAGTCCTTGAGAGCATCAGCATCATCGACTCACCGGGCATCCTAACAGCTGCTAAAAGAAAGCTGAGTCGAGGTGAGACCTTTAATTTCTATTTTCATGACAGGAAAGTTTTACTTTCAGTCTTTATTTTTTTTTCTTTTTAAAGATCAGAAATATGGAATGCATTGCTGCTGCCAGTGGGATTTAAATTCCTGCCTGAAGAAGAGCAGGAGTGATAAAATGGGAATACCTGAGCCCGACATATTTCAAACCTTTTAAGGCAGAAGCCCAGCAGCTGAAAGTAATTTATCAGTAAGTAGGGAGGAGACAGATAGTTAGTAACTCAGTCTCTCCTTTGTTTTGGGGACACATTAATCTATGGGTGTGACTCAAATGGCTCTGAATCCAGGGAGGACCACTGGGACGTTTAATGTTCTCTCACTTGTCTGGCAGATAGGCTCGCCCCATTTCATAGTGTTAATGAAAACCCTGTGTTTTCCTGCAGGCTATGACTTTCCAGCAGTGCTGCGCTGGTTCGCAGAGCGTGTGGACCGGATCATCCTGCTGTTTGATGCACATAAACTGGAGTTCTCTGATGAGCTCACTCGGGCCTTTGGGGCTCTGCTCGGCTATGAGGACAAGTTGCGTGTGGTTCTCAACAAGGCTGACAGGGTCGACTCCCAGCAGCTGATGAGAGTGTACGGCGCTCTCATGTGGTCGCTTGGGAAAGTGTTTCGAACACCTGAGATCTTGAGGGTTTACATCGGATCGTTCTGGTCCGAGCCGAGGCAGGTGTGTGACCACTACCAGCTGATCGAGCTGGAGGAAGAAGATCTGCTGAGTGACATCAGGAACTTGCCTCGCAATGCTGCGGTTCGAAAGCTGAATGACCTGGTGAAGAGGGCACGCTTAGTACGGGTAAGAGATCTCAATTCTCCACCATGATGTGAGGTTTATACTTCTAAGATTAGGATTATTTGAGCTTTTCTTCCTCCAGGCCCACGCCCACATCATCAGCTATCTGAAACAGGAGATGCCGACTATTTTTTGCAAAGAGAGCAAAAAGCACAACTTGATTTATCAACTTCCTGTAATTTTCAACAAGATCCAGCAACAGCAGCGAGTCCCTGCTGGAGACTTCCCTGACTGCACCAAGATGCAGGTTAAACATCACTGTTAAAATACTAAATTAAGAGATTAACCACCTAAATATGTGTCTGAACCTTACATGTGATTGCTTGCTTTCCAGGAGAAGCTTCTAGGTCAAGATTTCTCAAAGTTCAAGACCTTGAAACCAAGTCTCATGGCTTCCTTGGATAAACTTCTGTCCACTGACATAGCAAACCTGGTGCCTCTGCTCCAACAGCAAGAACTGAGGAAGAAATCCCTCCATGGTGTCTTGGATGGGGAATTTTTAGGCACATTCAGGCGCGGGGATTTTAAAAGAGACCCTTTCAAGGAATTCAGGGATGATGAGAGCAGTGAGGCAGATTTCGATGAATGGGTGGTGGAGAAATACAAGCCCAAATACGATGAGATTTTCTACAACCTCAGTCCAAACGAGGGCAAACTGAGTGGCACCAAAGTTAAAGAGTGGATGGCGAGCACGCTGCTGCCTAACTCTGTGCTCGCTCACATCTGGAGGCTGTCAGATGTGGACGGTGATGGCATGCTGGACAACGAGGAGTTTGCTTTGGCAGTTCATCTTATTGAAGGAAAGCTGGAGGGTTACTGGCTTCCTCGAGAGCTGCCGTCTCATCTGGTGCCTCCAACTAAACGGCAGAGTGGGGCCAGTGATGAAGAGTGATGACTAAAGCTGCGGCTTTCTGTACATAATTTGTACATATTTCCTATATATGAATGAAACTAATGTGTGCTTTTCTATTTTTGAACCATTGAGATGCCTCTATTTTTTACAGCATTGTAATGTAGAACTATAATTAGAAAATATAATTTGACTAGTTCAGGAATAGGCCACTAGATTTTTTTAGCCTATCTTAACTTGTATCCCTATCTGAAGAGCACATCAGTATAACCTTTAGAGAACATGATCAGCTCTGATTGTTACATTTTGGTAGCACTTAACCCTCTACAAAGCTAACAAACTGTGTACTGCCTGTTTATGTAACTGAGACAGTGTAATCCATTTCTGTTTGTCATCAGGATGCAAAAATCTTCGAGGTGAATAGTGGTCATTTCACATTTTTCAGCTCGTTCTTATTTCATGGTTCCCTGTTTTATTAATTCACATGTTGATTGAAACAAAACAATTACAGAAGCTCTCAGATGTACCATACCAAGTATGAGCCACGTATTTGCATACTGTGTAATTATAAGTTATCTTCAGTTAAAGGTATTGAAATTTTTAACATAAAATTAATTGTTTGAAACAGTATAATCATGTAATCAGTATATAAGAGATGTTATGCTCGGAGGTCTGGGTTTTACTTACGCAGGTGGCAGAAGCGTCCATATAGTCCTGGAGAGCACAGGCAGCCCCCATACAGACGGTGACAGTGTCCATTGTTGGGACAGTTACACTTTCTTCTGCAAAACCTCCCGAAATAACCTCTCGGACAACCTGTCAACATAAAAGTACCCACTTGAGGCTTGCTTTCAATAAAATAAACTCCACTGTGAAAGTTAAACGTGTTCTAAAAGTTAAAATCAAATATCATGACACATTGTCCATGTAAAATAAACTTTGCTTATATCGTAAGGAAATTTGTGTTTGGTAGATTATTTCTTTGTTGTAACAATGCTTCTTGGTAATAACTCTTATAATGTTGAAAAGGCTGTTTATTTCTTCTTTGAAAGGTGCCACATTTTTAAGGAACATCATTTGTTCAGCAATGAGTCCAGATCGCCAAGAAGTATTGTATCAACAGAGAAATGCTCTACCAAACACAAATTTCCTTACTGTTTGTGTTGAGTTTAGTAAGACAGCAATAACATCAGAGTTATTACACGTTCACCACAGAATGAATGACCTTTAAGATCAGGATCAACATGAAGGGTTAGAAGATAAACCGAGTGGGCCATAAAAAGACAAGAAAATAACTGATTTTTTTTTTTCTTTTTCACAATTTCTACAATTTTTCTAGAATCTCTCCTATTTTCCCCCATAAATGTGGAAAAAATATTCAAAATGATTTTACCTTCTGAAATACTGCTTCATATACATGCACACAGAGAAAAAAAATCAATGTTTGGAGCATGTTTGTCCTATTCCCACCACTGTGTTTAAAATATGTGTCTACAGGAAATGAGTGAACAAACCATCCTCGCAGAACAGGCCCTGCACCCCAGGAGGGCAAAAACACTTCCCAGTCACGGGGTCGCATGAGCCTCCATTCTGACAGCGACACAGGCTGTTACAGGCATAGCCATAGGTCCCCTGTGGACAGGCTGGAGAGGGAAAAAAAAGAAAGAATCATGAGTAAAAAGTAACGACAGCTTAATAGTTGCTAATGAATTAAAATGTGGAAAGTTTCACACTTGTCTCCACACAGAGAAAGAAAAATAAAATGCATCCAGACATCAAGTTATGCCTGACAGCCAAGATGTCAACCCCTCCATTTTTCCATCACCCTCCAACAGTGTGTACCCTCCTGACACTTTTAATCTTGTGGATTTGTTTGCTGTTGGAGATGTGCTGAAGTGTTACTATTCACTAAGTTCAATTCCATGACACAGAGGCAAAGTATCACTCTATGGGAGAAAAAAACAATAAAATACTCTAACAAAACCATAAATGTTCGTCATATAGATTTGAGCAGCTGATATGAGCAAAAAGTTGTTTGGATGGGATTATGGGAAACTGATTTTAATGATTGAGCTGAACTAACAGAGTTAATTCAGGCTTCTTTAAGCATAAAAACACATAACGCAGTTTAGCTGATATAAAATGCTCTTATTTCTACCACAGTGATATAAAATTGTGACAAAGTTCCTATTTGTTTCTGTGTTTGACCAGAGTTTGGTTTATCACTACTGTTTAGACAGACAATAAAGTTTCCATGTAAGTAAAATAAAATTAAATAAAAGTTCAGAAAACAAAGTTTTAGTAACCTCGAGGTGCAATTACTGAGACGGATGTAGACAAATTCTCTCATTTTGTGACATGTGTTATTTAACTGTATTAATTATGATCCAGTCCACAAAAAGTTACAAAATGTTACAAAACTGAGTGAAGTTCACAGAAATTTCACTCCTCTGAGGGTCTGGATCAATACATCCTTTCCTCTTTTGTACCGCTATTTTCAGCTCCTGTTTCTAGTTCCCATAAATGTTCTCCAGGTAGTAATTTGGCTCGCTTCTCCATCTAAAAAATGTTGCCCATGTCCAGACCATCACCTTCAGGGTGTGTATCTGAAAGCTGCTACCTCAGGAGCATGTTCCTGCCGATGACAGATTGCTCCTAATGGACTTGTCCCACGTGGCTTTCCTCTTATGATTACCAGCCAGACTCAGGTTCAGACCAAAGACAGCCATTAATCATGGAGCAGGATGGGAACAATGGAGCCTTGCTTCCTAACCCAGTAGTGGACATCCTTGGCCTCAGGCTGTGCTCTTGCCGTGGGCCCTGGCCTTGCTCCAGCAGCAGACAGATTGATTCCCTCGGTGCTCCTGTGTTCTGAGACTGTAAACAAGCCAGCCTCTCACACAGCAAGGCAGACAGGTTTTGATACATAGCCCCAGATCGATGCACACAGGGAGCTATCTCTTTGCTCTCTATTAAACTACACCACATTGCAAAAAGGTAGACCCAACAGACCTAAGGGATGACGTCCAAAACCGGTTGCTTGTTCAACATGTGTGCACGTGACAGACCAGAGAATCATTTTTATCAGTTTACTATAGACAGCAACTAAACTTACTCTCATTGCAGACGATCCCAGTCCATCCAGGTGAGCATTCACATCTGTCTCTGTTTTCACCACACTCTCCATTCATACAGTCATCACAGCTCACACTGCAGTCGTCACCAAACGAGCCATCGAAACACACTGCAAAATAAATGTTCAGTGTTATTATAAAACTGTGTTTTTAAGACTTAACAGGAAAATAATAAAATCCTCCTGATTTCAAACCTGGCATTCATCTTTCTGTCATCACTCCTGTTTTTTTTACTCTACCTATGTTGCTGTCCGCTCTCAGCTCCCCTCGACGCTCCCTCTGGATCTCTAACTCTTCATCCCTGTCATCACCTTTACTGCCATCATCATCATCCGTGTCATCGCGGTAGTGCAGGGCTGCTGTGTACTGCAGTAGCTGTGGTGAATTACGGAAAAACAGATCTGGTAATCTGTGGACCCCCAGCTGCTCATCGTCTTCTTCCTCCTCCTCCTCCTCTTCGTCTTCCAGTTCTCTGCCATACAGAGCTGAACACAAGCACAGTTCAAGAGTCACATAATGCTGAATGGCCAAGTGCGTGTTTTTTTGTTTTTTTTTTTACTTCTGATGATAATATAACTTTGACACTTATGTCACTCACAGCTGCAGGAGTGCTGGTCCTGATCCAAGCGGAAGCCCATCCGACAAAAACACTCGTATGTTCCCAGAGAGTTTACGCAGTAGTGTTCACAGCCTGAGGTCTCTGCGAGGCACTCATCAATGTCTTACGGAAGACAGAACACATGAGAATGGAGGCGTGTAATGGTGCTGCGATGGCTCAACGTTGATATTCAAAGAAATTCAGGGAAGTTAGTATTTGTCTGCTGCACTAAAAAGACGTTAAAAACTTTCATTTCTGATCGATAATTCCAACAATTGTCCCACAATAAAAAAAAACTTTCAAGCCCCAGATAAAGGAACGAACCAGCACTCTTACCATCACAGCCACAGCCGTCTGGGTTCAGCCTGTAACCAGCTCTGCAGCTGCACTCATAGCCACCAGGGTAGTTTTTACAGAAGTGACTGCAGCAGGACTCTCCACTGGCACACTCATCACTATCTGAGAAAGGTTTCCAGTGGTGCAGCATTTGATGAATATGGGAGAAAAGGAGCATAGAAACAAAGATGGAGAGCACATCACTAAGAAACAGTCTTACCTACACAGGTCTTCCTGTTCTGGCTCAGCTGGTAGCCATGGTTGCAGGAGCAGAGCGGCCCATTGGTAGTGTGCTCGCAGTGATGAGAGCACCCTCCATTGTTCTTCTCACAGCTGTTGACAATCTCCATCTCGATGCCTGAAGGAGAGAGGACCCAAACCACAATTAAAGTGCAAAACCAGAGCTGAAACATAAGGGCACTGTTATGGAGGCTTCATCCGGACTATTTTTGTTTGTTCCTTCTGTAATAATTACAAGTTACAGATGATGAGAGGAAGACATAACCACAGATAGTTTACAGTACAATGTGATCAGAAAGCTCAGACCATGTGTATTCACAAACATAGCAAATGTGGCTGTGCTGATATTAGTAGAATGGAAACGTTTCTATTTATTTCATGACATGTATCATCCCACACACCTCCTCAAATAACCGGTTGTTTAGAAGGAACGGAAACCTTCTTGCACAGCAAGCATGCATCCAACTGCAACGGAAGGTTGCAATTCAAGGAGCACATCTGTTACAACTTTTTTCGTTTCTCTGCAGCAATGAAGCAAATGATCATTAATTCTTTAAGTCCTGGCCTCTTTTTTGGGGTCTTTGCTAGAAAAATGACACACCCAAATTGAAAAGAATATGTCTCTGCATCTACAATGTCTGTTTGAATCATTCTGGTGTCATAATAAAGGCAACACGTGTGAAATTTGTATATTTTTGTCCCTGGCTCAGAGTAATAACACAAGTGTTATTTAAATGAACAGAGAGTTCAGTTGTTTGTAGCTGAGTTTCTCTTGTTTAATCTGATGTGCAATATGACTACATTTATACTTGATGAAGTCCTTCCTCGTATGCTTTTTTGTTCTGGAGCGACATCAAAGTACCCCAACTGGGGGACCTTGGCATTTATAGAGTTGAAAGTGGTCAAAAAGGGACTCTGCTGTACTGGAAACAAGACCAATCCTCACCCATGTTTTATTCAATCTGGTCCTGGAGCAGGTTCACTCCTGCCCAGTTACAAATGTTCATACGACGTAAGTTCAGGTTCAATGGAGGCATTTTTGATGCAACCATGGTAGTTGGATGGTAGTTCATGTTGCATGCAAATGGGAAGTGTTGGCAACTGAATCCAACCACATGCATCATGAATCTGACATCGCTGATTATGTGCAAGGGTTTACCGAAGGGTGAAATTACAACAGGTTAGCAAATATAACATGTTTTTTTTTATAGTGTTGCAACTAAAGAATTGTGTATGCATTATTTTTCTAGTCCTGTTTTCATCATTTGAACACATTTTAGGATAAGAATTTTAAAGAACATTGTTCAATATTTGCTTGAGGTTGCATCTGGTTGACTTCATTTACTCTACTCACGATAGCACTGTTTGCCATCGGCACCCAGTTCAAAGCCTGGATGACACACACAGCTGAAGGAGCCCGGCATGTTGACACAACCATGAGAACACTTGGATCGTCCAGAGCTGCACTCATCAATGTCTAGACAGAGGAAAAGGACAAAAGTAGAGGAAAGGCAAATGAACAACTAAGTGTATCAATCTTATTTTTATTAGACAAGAACAAGTCTGTTGATCATACTGGGTCTGAAGTTGGCATCTATTTTAACTGTGTCATCTTGCATTAGATAAAGTAACCCTACATCCCTGAGGCTCTCGGTGGTCAAAACGAGACTGGGACAGAGAGGGACTAAACAAAGGCTTTGTTTGGAGCTGGATTTCTGCCACTAGGAATTAATGAACTAAACAGAGGCGCAGTCGCTCTATTGCGTGAGCATTACAAAACAAACTTCCCACATGGTCTAAAAAAAAAACTGTATGTGTACAGATTTCAAAAAGAACGAAGCAAATACTTCCTCCTGCAGGAAGACTTAGTCAGGAGTCTGGCTTCTCCTCTGTTCTAGTTTGGGCAGGAGAATGTTACATGTTAGTGCGAATAGTTTCCATCATTGTCCTTCCAAATCAATACAGGTCTTTTGGGGTGCGTAAATACTTCCAGTAAAAGGTTAAGTAAAGCAGTTACTGATGGATTTTGTAAATGGGATTGTTTTAAGCACAGTTACAGACATATCTCTATTTTTTGTGAGAATCTGCAGAATGTGTGTTTAATGCCTTGCCTTCACAATTCTTGCCATCCCCAGCGAGTGTAAAACCAGGTCTGCAGCTGCAGTGAACCCGACCTTCTTTGGAGTGGCACAGCTGGGCGCAACCTCCATTCCTCTCATCACAGGGGTCCCTTACTGACGCACATAAACACAGAGACAGGATGACACACAAACATAGTTACACACAAACAAAAAAAAAGACAGGTCAGCCCAGGAAGGGATCTGTCCGAGTTAATTCAAAAGCACATACTTCACTCAGAACTCTCAACGACTTCTAAGTTTGACTTATGTATGTGCAGCCTCTTGAGACATTAAAATTCCTGCTCTTGACTCTGCCTAAAAGTTTTCGAAAGCTTCTCAAGTTCATTTCCTCTCTGGTGTACAGTTTTCCAACCTTGCACTCAAGCAGTAGCCACAAATATTTTTATTTTTGCATAAATTTGGTCTGACTTGCAACAGTGGCAGAACATTAGTCATATATAAAAAAGATATCCTTCTCAAGTGGTGGATTGTGGGGGAAAAAAATGACTTACATTCACAGTGTCTCCCATCTCTCTTCAGCTGGTAGTTTTTCCGACACTCACATTTGTAGTGGTTGTTCCCCAAGTCCACACACTTGTGCTCACATCCACCGTTAAGTACTGAGCAAGAGTTCACAGCTTAACAGTAAATGAGACACAGAGTTAGATGTTAGATGATGAATAAGCATGGGAACAACCAAGCATTGGCTTTTATTATCAGAGCTAATAGAGTTACAAACTAAATCCACACAGGGGGACAGATATAATTGAATTTGTTGGCTGTGTAATATGGCTTTCACACTTCAGAACTCTGCAGTGGTGTTATCATGGAAAACACTGGGGTAAAGGCTTAAAACTGGAGAATGATATTCAAGCTGGGCACCCCCGGTTACTTTCTAATGATCTTTCCATCCCATTACTCCTGTGATTTAATGATGTGCCAAATATGAATATTAGCAGAGTGCCCTCTGAGTGCTCTAAACACAGACATGGTGTCACAGGCGGCCTGTAAAACTTAAAGAATGACTGGCGTTACACACTGATGACTTTAACAGACACAATAAGCAATCCCTTTGCCTCCATTCTTACCCTTAACCACTAAGTTGCAGTCATAAGATTGGAGTATCATGACAAAAAAATAAGACCAAAAGCAACAGAGGAGGACTGATTTTCAGCAGGTCACAAAATCTCTCATTACCTACAGATTATATGGTGCAAAAAGGAGACAAAGTACTCTACTATCTTGCATAACCATGCAAATCGTGTTCGAATATCCTCTTCACACTGTGATTAATCATAGCAGCTCAGCACTTCTTCTTTATGTGTTACAGTAATAATCTAAAAATCAGGATTGTCATCCCAGAATTGGATATAAGTAGCCCTCAGATATGATGACAGAGGATCTAATACTTTGTTTTTGTGTAGCGATTGTAATCTGAAGCTTGCAAACATCAAAACATGAAAGCACAGCCTAATTTGGCAGCAAAGTTTTTTTTCTAATGTGAGGTTCTGTTCACTACTCACCAATGCAAGTCCGAGCGTCTGCATGCATGCGGAAACCTTCGCTGCACTCACAGTGGTAAGAGCCCAGTGTGTTGACACATGTTTGTTGGCATCCTCCATTGAGCTCTTCACACTCATCAATATCTAAACACACATATCACACATATTATACACACATCAACACACACTTAAAACATAGGGAGGCAGAAATACAACTTTTTAAGTCCAGATACCAATACTGATACTTTGGTTTCAGCTGATACTGATCCGATCCAATACCAGTATTATTTTAACAAACTCTGTTCCATAATATGAGGATGAGCTAGAGAATGATGTTTCAGCAACTTTAGGCTTTTCTAACTTGAGCTGAACAGATGAGATCAACAGATCTGTCCAACAGATCGACCCTAGGTCACCAATATCCAATCTAGTTTTTTAGACTGTATCGAACCAACGCCCAATATCAGGATCGGATCAGTGCATCACTACTTACACATTGAATTCTAATTGAAAAACTACCCACTAATGTCACATAATAAAGCCAATTTAAAAACAATTTCTTGGGCAGATATCAAAACTGTTACAAATGTGAGCCTGCGTTCACCAGCATGCTGCTCAGGAATATGGAGTTAGAATCCCTCCGAGATGAACAGGATTTAAAGTTCTGAGCTTTTCTGGACGATCACAGAACAAGAACTTTAGCCATCTGCTGGAAAATAACATTTAAATGAGGGGGAGCTTAGCGAGACGTTTATTGCATCCTTTATAAAATCTGGCATCTTACTTTCAGGTGGTCTAATCACATATTCCCTTTACAGTGAGCCAAAGAGGGAAAATGAAAAGCACATTTTCGATATGAGTGGTTTTAAGAGTCAGAGGTGAATTATATAGATTTCACTTTTTCACATTTTAGGAGTGGATGGGAAAGTGCAAAATTCTCATTTTAAAGTTTTATTGCATTTTTCTGTTCTCCTGCACTGTAAAAAAAAAGCCAATTTGTATTTTTTGGTCTAAAACAGTGTTTTCAGTTGTAAGGACTTGAAAATATGAATTATTGACATCTGATGTAAAATTGTGAGTTAGCCCAGCAAACTGAGCTACTTGTCTACTTTAAATGGCTTCACTGAGTTACTGAAACTTAACTTTTTAAGTTGGAGTTCATTACAACGAGCATTAGTTCTGTAAACTCAGGTTTCTTTGTTGGAAAATGCGGGAAAGACAACTTTCTGAGTTGGCATTAGTCACACAGTAGGTTCAAACTCACAGTCCTGCCTCAGTGGTCCCTTGAGCTGGAGCTCACACAGGTAAGTTTAATCCTGCCTTTTTTATGGATTTCAAACAATAATGGAAGTTTTTATTTTGTGTGTGAAACTGTTTTACAAGTAAATGCATGGAGTGACCTATGTATGTTCAACATTTAAACACAAACAGCTTGACGGTTATTAGTGAAAGCTAGCAGCTAATCTGATGCTAACGTCTGGTTAAAGTAGCCTTAAAACAAGCTGTGAAGAGTGAAGGAGTGAAGGCTGCTTGAAAATTGTTAATTTTGTTGCACCACAACTCAGACTGAGTGTTCTTCTGTCTGTGTTGACTTCTGTTTCCTAATGTTGGCAAGATAATAAAGTAGCACCACCTGGGGGTGAGCGGTGTATAGGCCACAGGTATTGGTTCAAACTGCAAGTCAGTCTCCAAGCCTTGTTACTTTGGCAGAACTTGCCACAATAACTTACAGTAACTTAATGAAAGTAGCATTTTTCAGTTATTGTAATGTGAATTCGTAAGTAACTCCAACTTTCAGTTAGTTGATACAAATAAAAAAAATTAATTGACTACGAAGTGAAATTAAAAGTAACTGCAACTTACAATCAGTTGATAAAAGTTAAGAGTTTAAGTTAATACAACATGAAAACATGAGCTTGTGCAACTTCCAGTTGAGTAGACACAAATTAAAATTTTAAGTTAACCTAACTCAAAAGCTAAACTCAAAAGGTTTTCAAAAGTTTATGAGCTTAACTCAAAAATTTGCAGAAGTTTGTTGCCTTACAATTTTGAGTTTTCTCAACTTTTCTTTTTTTACAGTGTGCATTAAATATCAACCACCACCTGCATCATCTGCGCTGTATCACACCCGTCCTCTGCTCTGACTCCTCCATGCAGAAACATTTGTCTAAGGTTATATTGTCTGAATGATGGATGGTTTATCACGCTGCTTGTGCAGTAGCATGCGTGCAATCCATTTGTTTCCTGCACAGGAGAGAACTACATGTGGCTGCACGTGTGTCAGCCTGAAGCTCATGTTCCACAGAGACAGAAGCAACAACAGACCTGAACACTCAACTCAAGGGCAACTAGGCTCTACTACACATCTGGAGAACACATCACACATTCTTCCTTACCTCCTCTTAGTTGTCATTTCTGGCTTGCAGGAGCTTTTTCAGCTTTTTTAGTAATGGAAGGGTAGTTATGTGTTTGGAGGGGACAATAATGATCCATTTAAGAGATTCATAATTGTTTGCCAAACTTCTTTAGAAATCTGAACAAGTGCTGAAACAAATTTTCAGTACACAAATGCCTGTGAATAATCACATTCATGAGCCTCCTCATTATTCTGCTCTCCTTTGTATTTTAACACATTGGCAAGCATTGTTGAGGAAGCCAAACATGCTAAACAATACACACAGGGGGAGGTTTGCCAGGGTTAATATACTTATTAGTCTCCTCATGTGAGAGGATTTCAGTGAAAGACACACAATGGCTGCTTTTCACCAGTTAGAACGTTGGTGTGTGTGGCAGCAGCGGTGGTGGTGGTGTCAGAGGTCGAGGGGCATGAGGTCTGAATGGTGTCGTGTGACACCGTCTGGCTCAAAGCGGAGTTGCTGAGCTGGCATCTACGAGCAGACAATGTAGAGGACTGGACGTTGGGAGGCGCTGCTTTGGTGGCAGAAGGGAGCAAACAGGTGGTCTTCAGAATGAGCACCACAGGGAGGATATTTACTGCAACAAAAGAGGAACTCTGGTGTAAGAGAAAATGGTTTTATGTGTGTGCGTGTTTGTTATGAGTTTTCTTCTGTGATTGACGTGAAAAGCAATGGGAAATTATTGAAATTTTTCTTAACATTTGCCAGTACATAAAGCAGTGCACAGCTACCTAAATAAAATGAGCTGTCTTATTTCACTAATGTTGCAAACTAGCTTTGAAATTTAAACAAATATATATAAAAAAAAAAAAAAAATACATTAAAAACTTCTCCATGACTTCATTTACAATGTGTGTGTGTGTGTGTGTGCGTGTGCGTGTGTGTGTGTTGTTGTTGTTGACTTCAGCACACAAACAATTCAGACAAAACCTTGTAAAAAAAAAAAAAAAGACCCTAACAGCTGCTGTGGCTGTGGAGCAGCTCTTTCAGACTTTACGTGATTCAAGAGTGACAAAATCTTGACTCAGGGGTCAAATGTCCGGGGCATTTGTTTACACCTGTAACTGTTTTGAACAAATGGTCCTCAGCGCCAAACATTTTCCCGGTAATGACTGATGAGTCAGCAGAGCTGAGAGGAAACGGTCATTAGAAGGTGATGCTTTCTGGACAGGGGGTTGGTTCACTGCAGAGGTCTAGACAGTTAGATTAGCTGTAGGTGACAGTATTGCTTCAAACCAGCAAATGTGTTTACAAACTGTTTGTGAATAAATTAAAATAGATGAATTACATTATTTAACGACACATTTATTCATTTTATGTTTCTAATCCTTGGTTTTGTCATTTTATTGCATCTGACTCTACTTCATCTACATTTGTCCTGCAAGGTGAGAGACACTTGACCAATAGAGACAGCAGGAGGCGTCAGCAGGTCACTTTTCAGTAGCCTTACTAGCCTTTCTACAAAAAACTGTAGAGGTCACCAATGATGAAAAACAGCCTAGGAACTTAAGTTGAAAACAACTCTAAAGATTCAATGTTATGAATGTGGTGATAAATGATAAAGGAAAACTGAGAATTTTTTTCAGTATGGAGCTTACTTTGATAACTTTTATACAAAAATTTACTCAATATATTGACCCATAATGTTAATACAGACATACACATGGTTAAAATGAACTTCAGGTATTCAAATGTATATTTTTGTGAAATAATCAACAATTTTCCGTTGTTGATAACATAATCAGAGAAAAAAAGGACTGTGTCCGAGCTAGTCGTAGCTCAATTAGAAGTTTCACCCAGCTCCTGCAGTCAATTGCTGAAGTGTCCTTGGGCAGAACACCAAACCCCCAAATTGCTCCTGAGTGGATTAGAAGACTAACTAACCATTATATAAGGTTAAGTTCAAATACAAGTAAATTTACTGAGGTTGGTTTTTTTTCTTTGGTTTTGTAAACTGTCATGCTCTAATAAGCTTTTAAAAACGTTTTGAGGAAGTGCTAGGATGCAGTCCAAACGTGGGCCTGAACTCAAAACAACTGAGGAAACAGTTTAGACCTACATCATTGAAGTTTCTTTTGTTTATTGTTTTTATAAAACATCACACACACACACACACACACACACACACACACACACACACACACACACACACACACACACACATTAATTACAAATAATTACAGTTTTATTCTAGCATTAATCAGTTTTAAAATAGTACTGGAGGCCCAGCCGAGCAGACAGGCTGAAACAGAGTATTTGTCATTTTTTGTGCTCACTGGCTACATCCATGTCCATCTTACCTTGACATGCTTTGCCATCTGGCCCTAGTTTACTGCCATCAGGACACTTGCAGTAGAAGCTTCCAATAGTGTTGCAGCAGAAACCTTCACAGCCGCCATTATCTGCTTCACATTCATTGACATCTGAAAGAAAAAGATTTAAAAGCCTGAATTACAAACATAACAAGGCCAACAAAGGTTTTTAGCCTCCTTTCAGCTTTCTTTTCATTTCCTTTGAGTTATTCATTATTTTGTTTGCTTTTTACTGGGAAGGAAAACTAATTAATTGTATCAGGTTTATCACTCTGTAGATAATAGAAATTATTTAATGTTGGCGAACTCCTGTCTTAGAATAGGTTTCATGATTTGTCCTTTATCCTTCAGGCTCTTTATTCGTATGAAGTCTCATGAGTGGGGCAGCTGTTGGGCAATGATAGCGCTCATCCAAGGGTCTACTTTTCTGCTCTGTATTTTGTCACCCATTTGTTTATGATAAGAAGCACATAGTGGAAGTGCTTTATTGAAAAATCTTGATTCAGCCAAACTTAGGATGAGGTTAAGAGGCAGGCCTCCAGCCTCTTTACAGACAGAGGGTGCCCAGCTGTCAGTCAAGTGAAACATGCCCCGAAGGGCAAAACTTCAAAAATAAGGAGTTGTAGACATTACTCAGACCAAAACCTTTTCTTTTTTGAACCAGGAAATTTTACTGAAATCACTGATATCAGTGTTGACTGCAACTGTGGCAAACTTTTGCAAGTTTTAATGTCAATAATGATTTTTGATCTAGTTGTCCAAAGATCTGTATATTAACATTTCACTAATGCTTGTAAAAATGGAATAAGCTACTGCTATTGCCACTAGTCCAAGTACTGGCAAGAGCCACACTTTTCCACAGATGACACAATATTTTATGTTTACTTCAGAAAACAGAGACTGTGACAGTGAAATGCATTGCATTTGGGCGGACACTTCCCTGTCAGAGAGGGAGAGCAAAGAGACCGAGAGGAAAGGAAGAGTTATTTAATATTTCTCCCCATCTGTTAAAAGACTTAATGGGACCTTTTAGCTTTGTGTTGAGCAATAGCTTATTTATCTTTGAACAACAGGAAATTTCAGAAGCAGAATTTGGAAGAAGAGGATGAAGAAAAGCTAAGAGCTGAAAGCTTTGTGTTAGAAAAAAAAAAAGTTTTTATCAAAAGCAGACGACAAAAGGAAGTCTGCACGTGTAATCAGTATGCATATACTAAAGAAAGTTTTTTAGCGCAGTTGCCCGAAGCTCCTCTTTTATAAACACGAATGTGTACCTGATCATTAACAAGCTTGCAATAAAAGTTGTTTAGGACTTAAATCTCCTGGTGTTTGGGTTATCATGTGAAGTTAAATCTAAAGCACATTTAAGACAGTTAAGACAGTTGCCAAAAAAGCAAAAGCAAAATCCAGATGATGTGCTCCAAATGCCTCTCTGGTAAAAACCTTAAAAAAAAACAATTTCTGTTTTAGGTTTCAGCATACTTAAGGAGTAAAGTTATCGACAGTATTCTCCTGGTTCATTTGGGGTCTTTGGGGTATTTCATCTGTTTCTGCAGTCAAGAAGACACCCATGGAGCATGGACATCTTGGCCAGTATGATGCACAAACAACAGGGTATGATTAACAGCCTGTAATGTCTGGATAAAATGTCCCTTCCACCATCTGTGCACATAAATAAATATGTTAAAAAATACAGTAAAAAAAAGCAGATTATGAAAACATATGGAAAGAGATAGTGCTTGAATATGACGGAAAACCACAGCAAGCTAGCTAAACCAACTCCAGCTGAACATTTGAGATGCATGCTTATAAAAACTACACACAGGTTGTTTTAATCGATATGATACAAAGCACCGCGCTCAAGACAAGCAGTGCTGAACCATATAAACCATATATTTTCCATATATTGTCCCTGCAGAGACCAAGAGATAAGAAATTGATTTGTTACAGAGGGTAAAAAAAGGCTGTTGACCAGTAGCTAAGAAGAACCAGATTTCAGAAGGAAAGGATATTTAATAAAAAAAAAATAGAAGCTGTTTGGCAAGAAATTAAATCCATTTCTTAATCACTGCAAATAGAAGCTCTACAGTCAGATGAAACCTGATGAGTTCTGAAGGACCTCAGAAACTAAGGATGGGTCGCCATGTTTGTTTTTCAGGCCACACCCACACTTGGTTTCTAAGGGCAGACAGTGTTAGCTGAGGCATCTTGGGTTGAATACTTGATAAAAGTCAGTAATTAGGGGAGAAAATTCCTTTGAATGAGGCTCGGCTTTCTTTTGGTTTCTTTTTGTTTCACTTTTTAAATGGCCAATTGTCCATTTGAAATACATACTATGTTTGAATGTTCGCTAACTTCAGCAAAAGTGAACTCCTTGAGTAAATTGTCCTGCCTGGCTTTTTGTAACCCTTCATTTAGTAATCAACTCAATACCCTTAACTCTAAGAAGGTGATTTTAAAAACCTTCTTCCTTATGAAGAATGCACATTAACACACACACACACACACTAACTCAAAGAGAGAGAAAGAGAGGGAGAGTAAAAACCCAGCTCTGCACTTTTCATTTACTCATGGGGGGAAAGACTGACATGTAACAGCAGGACTCTGTCCTCTTAGTATCTCAGCTTTGATCCTTCAGCTCCTGGCTGCCTTAATGAGCTCCCCATATTGGCTCAGGGTCATTTGCAACCATCATTAAGACGCCAAGCACAGAGTGCAGCTAAATTAGAACAAACATGCACTGAATGCATGCAGGAAAGTTTTTGGTCTGGCCTTGGCAGAATTTATCACCATCCTAAACACGGCTCTTATTATTACTTGCACACCATCAAAGACAAAGATCATTTAGTATGATGTGGCCTGAAATATAGACCAAATCAACAGAGGTCCATGATACAGATTTCTAAATTTTGTCTCACTTATACATAATGTATCATACCCTCACCTCACTTGGCAGACATCAAATGAACATCAAGTAGTAATACTAGATTCAGATTGTTTTAAACATGAACAAAAAAAAACATTTTGTAATAGTGATGGCTCTTGGCTTGGATCAAACATTCAAGAAATCATTTCACTATATAATGTATCATCTTTTATGAGACTTTAGGGACTGAGCTATAAAGATGACATGAGGAGACCTAGTAAACATAAGTCTACCGTGCATGCAGCCAAAAAATACCCCAGTGCTCTGTTAAACTATCAATTTAAAAGAGGTGAAGAATGAAACTAATTAATCATGTTAAAAATATAAAAGAAAATGAAACGTGGAGAAATTAGCACCAAAATATGAAGAAATATAAAGCCTGTTGTAAGGAATGCAAGAAAGGGGGTTTGCTCCAGAGAAAAGGGCCAAGAAGATTCCACTTTGTTTCCACATTCACTGTCTTGACTTTACATCCAAGAGAGATATATAGTTTGACACTTGAGTCATTCAGAAAGAAGAAAAAAGGACTGCTTCCCTTCTTCCCTGTCTTGTTAACACAACTGTACCAGGGCCAGACAAACTCAGGGTAATAAAATGGAAAACAGCAGTGGTGCACATTCACTTGGATGCTAAAGCATGACAGTCTTCATAGAAAGTTATGGGGCACCATGCGGAACCTTTTCTACAACATCCCTTTCAGATGCTCTCTTTCAAACATGTCCTAAGTGGTTTATTGATTGTTTAATCCAGTTTATCTGATTAAACATGTAAACAGCCCATTTCTGTCTCAATCAGATTAAAAGACCCAAACAAAGTTGGGGGATTCAATTCACAGAAATTATCCCGTCTGACTCATGTTGTGACTATTTAAGCTGAGTAAGTGCAATTAATACAAGTCTTTGGTTTATGTCTCCAACACTCCTTCCATGAAGTCCATGAACTACAATGACCTCCTCCTGAACAATCTTTCTAACTACCTTTAGTTTCAATTCCCCTGATACATGAACACCTGCAGCCTTTTCCTGGATATTCCACAGTCCTGACTCCCTCGTGTGGCCTATGAGCCTTAAAACTAAAATCCATGATCATCAGTCTTGATCAAAGTGAAGGACTGGCCGTTTTGATGACACTTCAATTACCTCAACACGGAATCATTCATTGATTATTTCTGAAAGCACAAACATATGTCTTTAGCTTGAAGTAATAATGCTCCACTCTTCAAATTTTTAAAACTAGGTGCATCTCTGGGTTACCCAAAGGATAAAATAACTTTGTCTTTCATTCAACTTTCATGTAAATTTTATTTTGCAGAGCAGGATTTGTCATTATTGATCATGACAATAACTTTTAATGGCTGGCAAAGATAATGGTCTACAGTGTACCATCTTTCCAGAAATAAATGTGGCCTCCCCCAAGGCTCAAATCTAGGACTCTAGTTGTTTTGCTTCTATGCTGGTATTGGTAATGCATTTTTATCCATCAGCCTTCTTTAAGTGTCAACTTACTTAACCACCGTAGCTGTTAAAATGTTATCAAAACCGAGACACTTGTGCTTGGGTAATCCACACTGGAAATGTGGATTATTGGTTGGATCTTTAAAACTCTTTAAAACTTGTTTCATTAATGTTCTGATGCAGCATTGACCCTGTTGGATCACCTACACCACTAACCTACCCCTACTGCCCATGTACATACTGCATCTCACTGCAGTGTAGTTTTGATATTTATGGAAATGCACCTCTGTTGCACTTTGCAATTAATGTAAAGGTCACATAAAGCAAGTACAACTTGGAGCAAGTAGTTTCAGCTTAAAGTGCATCTTTTAACATTAATCTCATCTTTGGGATATTAGGATCTAAAAATAGTTATCCAGACTTTGATTATCTTAGATTAATTATCTGAATACAATTTAATGGGTACAATTCAATACAGCTCTTCTCCATTACAGATGGAGGAAAATACAGCTTTCCCAATTTTAACTGGAACCAAGAAAAGAAACCAAATCACATCTGTTCTGGGTTGACAAGTTTGTACTGACAGATTTCAATTACCCACTTTTTGTTTTTGAGTTTGAAATGACTGAAAGGGAGTCAACAATATATAACACAGCTTTGCTAGCTTCAAACTCTGTCCCCTGACAACAACTAATGTCTGTCTCTAAATTCCATGGGTGAACGATATTAAGTTTCTGCTTTAAAGCTCTGGAAAAGTTTGATTATTCACATTTAATGAATTTAAATCACATTTAAAGACCCAACTACTCCCTCAGTCTGAATGCTTTGATTGGTTCCCCCTTGCTTGCTTATTCATTTATTTGCATATTACTGTTTTTGCTTTGCAAGTCAATGCTTATATTGCATCACTTCCTTCCTGTACACCTTTACTACCTTTACTGAGGCAGATTAGAAATTGCACTGTGAATGAATCTCTGCTGTTTTAACTGTGCTGTATAAATAGGGAGACTCTACTTGACCTGATAACATGTATTCATGTGGAAACCTCATGTGTTGAGATACTGACTGTTGAGAAACTAGTGGAAAGTGTTCGTCTCCCTTAGGTTTATGGCAATGATAATGGCTTCCCATCATGTAACTGGGGGATCCAACAGCTGCTTGAATGCTCTTTGTGTTCTCTGCAGGCAAACACTGGCCACCAAGTCTCAATCTCAATGTGTTTTTGAAATTACTTGTCCTCTACAGTACAGTGCTTCCTCCCCTTAAACCTCTCAAAGGACCAACACTGTTCCTTCCTTAAAAAAAGGAAACTATCTAAAGTACCTTGACATGTCATAAATCAATAACTCTGCAGCCATCTGTCCCTTACCCTCCTGTTAAAGACATTACGCAGAAAGTAAAGATCAATAACTAAATCGGCAGGTCTCAGCTGGGTTGCTGGTCTCCGTACACTGTTCGATGAATGTAGAAGGCTTAGATGTCAGACCTCTGTGGTCCAAACTGATATTCAAAACAAATGTGATTTAAATGTTTCTTCCATAAGAGTTGGAAACTGAGCTACTGGAAAGTATTCCAGCGTTTTTTTTTAAGTCTTTATTCCCCCAAAACTCTATTGTAATAAATGGACAAACAGCAGTTTACCTAATATAATGTCCTGACTGAATCAAATAAAATCAGAGTCTCTGCACTTTAAGTAAACCGATGGAGGAAAATAAGAGGGAAAAGCATTGAACTTCTCTTTCAAATGCCAGAAAACCTTTAGTTGGTAATTACGTGTGAAATCAGAGAAGTTTGCCCAAGACCTGAATTTTTAAATACTGACATTTTCCACCTGAAGATTGAATTGGCCGACATCCTTCTCCCCTTCCCTTTATTTGCACTCTGTTAACTCTACTGCAGACATGGATAAATCTCTTTCTCTGTGAAATCAGGAAATTCGTGGGCAGAAAAATAATCCTTCATTAGATTATAAATCAGATGGCTGGTTAGACCTAAATTGCTGAACTTGTATTGTTACTGTGATGCCTGCTTATTTGTTTCTGTCTTTGCACTTGCCTTAGGAATCTTTGATGTCGAGTGTGTTTGGCTTTGATCTAGCAATCTCTTCTGCCAACACACTCAGTGTACTGATGTTTAGAATTAAGGTCAAATTAGAGACAACTTCGTTGGTTTGTCTGATGGTTAATCATATTTGATCAGACTAAAATTCTTAACAACTTTTCACACACACACACACACACACACACACACACACAAACACAAACACACACACACACACACACACACACACACAAAAAAAAAGAATCTTGATTTCTTTGTCTGTACCCTGACTCCTCTCTTGTATTGATTCATACAGCCTTATTACCATGTTTGTTTACTAAAATGAAAGAGAATCCCTTGCAGGTTTTGGTTACTTGAGTATTTAAAGCAAGGAAACAAAGGTCAACAAAATGCTGTTAGAAAAAAACGAACTTGTGAACTCATGCAAAGGTCAAAGTTCACCCACAGACAGCTGAGGTGCTTTAGAGGACCTGTCACAGACAGGAAAGTAAGATTTAACAATATGCTCAGTAGCAAGAAAGACGAGACAAAAGTGGGATTGTTTTCAGTGTTGCACTGAGTGAGATGAACAGCTAGCCTGAGAAAGGAATACCATCAATCACATTCTTCAGTACTGAGAGGTTTTTGTTTTATCTGGCTGTCATTCAACCAATCAATGATAGACCAAAGGCACAAAAAGCTTGTGTTTGATTGTTGAGTTTCACAATTTAAATGTTTTATTGTCTGACTGTCTAGAAGCAGGACGTAGAGAGTTTGTCACACAATAAGCTATCAAAATTCTTGTGAAACTGGGAGAGTGTGGACTGAGTGTGAAAGAGACAGTAAAGGAGCTGTAAAAAGAAACTAGAGGAACTGAATGAGACTGATGGCTGAGTCTACCCTTTTCTTCTTCCTCTCTCTTCTCTCATCCCTCATGGAAGTTTTTGTAGCCTACCCAGGCAGGACTGAGCCCTAGCCTATACAGATTTCACATTGGGCTTTGCTTTCCCTGTACTTTCTCTAACATCTTGCTTGATGTCACCACTTAGATCTTGCATGTACAGAGCATGGATCTGTTGAACGTCTGTTGAAGAATAAAGGATGTGTTGTAACATACAGAGGGGCTGCTTGTGGATACCATGAGGCAGCTATAGCTATAGCTGCTGAGCCATCCCAAGGTGTTCTGGGCCTAACTGAGCAATGCACCTGTAAGGTCATAGACTGTATATAGAATAGACTTATGTACTATCCTTTATGTACTTATCATTTTTATAAAAGCAGAAGTCCAGTGTGTTATTTCAATTTTTATGTTATCATGAGTAATCAAGGTGTGAGAAACTACAAGCTGTTTTGCACTGCAGAGCAACTGCAGTGTTCACGTTCTTTGCATCAAAAAGAAGAAAAAAAAACAGGCAAAGGAGGCAAAAGGACGTCTATAGCTCAAGAACTATTCCGGTCAGTTCTGGTGTGAAAGCACTCCTAGATGGCATGCAAGGCCTTCAATGAGAGCAAGTCAATGTCTGTTTATTTGACATGAGAATATACCTTAGTAAGTTGATACTACCATCATGTTGCCATATTGCTAAAAAGTTTTCTGAAACAACATTGAATAATTTTCTTTTCAGCTTTAAGCTGTTAAGCTTTTGTGACCTATATCTTGATAGAAGCCTCTGTCAACCTGTACTCTCTACATCTGGAAAAGTCATCCTGTTTAGTCCACCCATAGATAGGTTTGAAAATATTTTCCACAGTGTGGATGAAACCTGATTGTAGATTTATGGGCTTATGTTCAGAAGGTTCAAGAATATTTAGCATCTCTCAGCGAATGCCCCCCACAATAACCTGAGGGTTGATTGTGATGACAAAGATGAACCATAGTATGTGCTATGAAAGGTTATTCTGCTGAGAAATATCCATTGGAAATGGATTTCAATCCTGGCTTAGATAGTATCCATTTCAATTGTTTATCATGAAAAGTTTGTTTTGCTCTATGAAACACTATGTGTCACATGTTCTGAGTTACTGAGTTTCAATATGGTTTGCCATGTTCATAAACTGTGTTCTGACTGATGATGGTTTGTGAACAGTTTATTTGGTTTTGAGCTGCCTCTCTGACAGCAAAAGATTAACTTGTTACGCTTATTCATCAAAGTTTGAAAGTGACAGTTTACAAGATAGCATCCACCTTTTTCCAAAACTAAGACCATAAAGTTATCTCAGTTTCTATAAATTCATAGAAATATATCTGCATCCACAGTTGAGGTTCTCTGTCAGTTAACTTTTTTTCTAATTTTCCTCATATTTACCCCACAAGCCAAGTCCACTGAGAATAAAGTCCTTTAATCTCAGAGGGTTTCTCTACTACTGTTGGAATCTGAAAAGCAAGCCTTTGGAGCACATGGTCAATCACACAGACCATTAGCTCCAACCCGCTCAGCATTAACCTGGTAAACAACAGTTCTGAAGTGCATTTGGAGAGAAGAGTGTGTGCTTGTTTAGTGTGTGAGAACTTCCCTGCCATATGGCAGCCATTAGGGCTGTAATGAGGTTCTTCCTCTGGTAGCTATATGCTAACCAAGAAGCAATGGCATTACAGAGTCTGTCCCTTTGCCAGAACAGCTACTTCCAAGCCTGTGACCTGGCATACCATTCCTATATCTACAGAGTTAATGGTAGACAAATGAAACCAGAAAGGGGAGGTTCACAGGACACAGCAGATAACATTAACAAGTGACATGCAAATGATGTCAATAATGGCATTGAAGAGTATCTTAAGACAAAAAATAACATTTGGACCAAATACTTTGTGTTCTTAATGATGATATACATCTTCTCTTATCCCATCATAGACCTTCTCATTCTTACCATGTGGTGGATTCATTATAATCCAATCTGTTTCCTGGCACGAAATGAACGCTAAGTCGAACAGCTGTGGCTGACATTGCATATGAAAAAAAAAGTAATTAAACTCTATCACAGCAGCATTGATGGAAACAATAAGCCACCTGGTCTTTCAAGTTTGCATTGACCCCAATGCAGCAGAAAGTCTTCTAAAAACCATAGAGATATTTTTGGTGCTTTAGTGAAAATTGATTTTTCTTATACCAGTTTCTGAACAGAACACCCAAAAAGAGGCTCTCTGATTGAAAAAAGCTTACCTCCATTACTGGAAACTCTGATGCAATATACCAGAAGCTCCACAGGATTTTAAATCCATTTTCCACCGCTGTTCATTTCCTTTAATAATTGCCTTCAGATAGGTCTTTAAAAATGTATTTCTAGTACACTTCTGTTTCCAGAAAAAGGAATGACAAAAGTGAAACGTAGCAGTTATTCAGTGATTACGCTTTTATACCCCCTGGCAGCCAGCTATACAAGCTTTCATTGATAAAATATTCTTTAGTCAAACTTCTCAGTTCTTAATAATAATAACAATAATAATAAACAGAACATAAAAGCTGCTAGCCAAGGTAAAGATCAGTCTATCAGAGGTAATCATGAGGTCTATTACCACTACCTTATGAAAACAAAATCATCCACAGCTCAAAAGCTTTAGCACCAGCTAGCTTTAGTTATAGTGAATAAATTTTGGACAAAGACATCCTGGACAGAGGACCAAACCACACAAAAGTCTAGCTGACATTACCAACATGTGGTTCCTATCATAACTCAATCTAAACCAGAGTGTGCTGCACACTTTTGATACACCTTATCCTCGTAAGTGGAACAAGAGAAAGTGTCCAGTATGATGATGATGAAGAAACATGCACGTTTAGTGTATGTTATATGCATTTTGAATTATTTCCTTACACTAATATATACCTGACCCCCCGTGCTAAAATGAATAATTATTACCTCACTTAAGATCTCTGAACAGGGAAAATAGATGCTTTATAGGCTCATGTTACTTGGAAGTCAAAACAAAATCCCTATCACAAGCCTGGGGCTCTGCAGTAGTTCTCTCTGAATGGTAAGAATCAGAGCAGTGAAGCTCTATGCCTCGTGTGGATGAAGCAATCTTTCCAGATCTGTTATAAACATCACTGTTCCCTGAAGTTGTGAGAACAGTTGTAAGTTACTGAGAGACCAGCTTTCACGCCCTAACACTCAGAAGTTATTTGAGTTTAAAAACAAAAGTCTAACTTTTTGATTTTTCTTTTTTTTCTGTAATCAAATTCTAAAATTCCTCTTGGACTGACCCTTTAGCTTCCATAAATCTGAAATATATATTGTCTATTTTCGCAGGAGCAGCCATACCAGTAAAAGTCCATCTGTCCAACACAGACTGACATGTAGGTAATGGAACGTGTGATAATGGTACCTCAAATGCTCAACAGCAGTGAAAGAGAAGCGTTCAAAGAATGCATCAGTTATCATTATACCATTTACAATCGCGAGAACATTACCAGATCATTTTCCAAGGATTTTGCCAAGTTGGAAACATTTTCAATTCACAATCATAAACACTGATCATAAATTATTTTTACTTTACATTTTTCTGGAAATTTTGCAAACGGCAACTGTCCATCATCAAGTATAAAACTGTAAGCTCAAGTGGAGAAGGGGTGAAATAGTGCAGTAGATGAGGAGAGAACTTGCTGAAGTCCTCTGAGACATTTAAAGTCTGTGTAAAGCAAAATCAGCCATTTTCTTCTAAACACATTAATTAGGTCACAAATGTATTTCCTAAAAACAAGTAAGAGCCATTCAACAATTTAGGATTTAATTGTGGAGCTCAGCTTCACAAACTGTGTTTCAAATGTCTGTGTTCAGGATTTAATGGGTGGGTCCGAAATCATAGCCGCATTAAGTCGCTATGACTCCACCTCCAATTTTTGTTAATTTTGTGGGTTTCTTGCTTTTAAAAGCCGGTTATTAGAGCAAGTATGACAGCTAGGCTAACATTAGCTTTGTGGTCTCCATGGCAACATAAACAGAATGTTCAACTAGAAGAGCAAAACCAACTACCTCTATGAACTATGGGTAATCAGGAAAACGGCAACTCAAATCAATAACCGCTGGCAGAAGTAGTTATCTATCATAGCAACACCCATAGACTTCGGAAGAAACGGGTAGATGGCTAGGCTATACACAAAAACAACACCTGTCCAGAGTATGGTCCTGTCATGAACTTACACCTAGTGAGATTAAATAAAATAGGATAATCCTTTAATCATCCCACAATGAAGAAATTTACAGAATTACAGGATAGCAAAAGCAGTGTATAGTGATACTGAAAACATAACAAGGTAAGACTACAGAACAATAATACAGTGGCATGTCGCACATGTTAAGATTTTACAAGTTCTTAAATTAAACCAGTAATATAAAAAATGTATTGCCCACCTAGAAGAATGAAGTTTTAAGCACCTGCACACTGTCCAACTTGCAAAGACGTACTTATTTGCAACATTTTGATACCAGACTTTTATCAAACAGTTTGCTCAAAAAGGCCAGGACATGTTAAATAGGAGGAGGCCTCACACCTGCAGCCATCATGAAGTCAGATCTCGATTGATCAAGACAGCAAGATAAACACCCAAACTGCAACCCACAAGTGCAGTATTCACAGTATTAAGGGGATTAAAAAACCCAAATCCTCACTGGCTGTTAGGAGTCATTTGCTCTCCATGTGGCCACTCCTGAGTTCTTCCATGTCACAGTCTACTATCAACTCCAGTCCAAAACACTGCATGCATGTAGAATTCACTTTAGTCAACTTTCAATACAGCAAGCATTAAATTCTTTGTCCTAAAAAGAAAATATACAGTAAGTTCTCATTTAACCCCTTTCTTTATATGACAAATAGGTTCCATAAATGACACAACACTAGCTAATGGTAAAAGGTTTACATACATGGACATACACAGACAAATGTGTTTAATCTAAACCAGCCCTGTCCAGACATAAGCTCTGACTGAGATGAGATCTGAGCCAGTGGGAGACAGCTCAAGGTCCTAGGTATAAAACATTCAAGTTCATATGAAGACAGACAATTCCCACGTGTGTAATTAGGATTTTGACCACAACTGCAACAACTGCAACATTTCCGCAGAGTTTCCTCAGAGGAAATGATTTGTAAAACTGTCCACAAGGCTCTCATTAGTAAAATTTTGTTATTGCCATTAATTTCTGAGACGGTCAGACTGTGTGCTGGAGTGTGTTTGCAATTTTTTACTTGTTAATTCTTCTCCCACACATGCTGTCATATAAAAGAGCTGTTTAACGATTTAAAGTAACAACTGAAGAAAATCAGTTTATAGCCTGTTGCAACACAGCCCAAATACTTCATTTTAAAACCAGTCCCACTTCAGACAAGACAAAAGAAAGTTCACAACTTAGGATTCAATTTTACATCATTAGACTTAATTTTTTTCATATTCTTAAAGAATGTTTATAATATTATCTAAAAAGACACCTATTCATTGTGCCAACTTCACCTGCATGTAGACAGCTGAGAGATACTCTTGGAGGAACTTCTCTTTTGAAATACTTTTGAGGTGTTGTTGAAATTTGCGCAAGACTATTTTAAGTATTAGAGCTACTTTGGATATTTTGTGGGAAAATGAGCATTTTTTTCTTTTCACTGATTTGTCTGTTTTGCTCTCATGCTGTGTTTGGGAAGTTAGAACATATTGCAAAAGCACATGAACCTCAAAAACCATTAGTCTTAGAGTCCGCCATTGCTCTGGCTGGGGATGCCATAAAGTTTGCAAAATAAAAACTCATAAAAACTTTTCATAGATTCTAGATAGGTTGTAAGCTGTCTCATTACACTGTTAAAGCACCAGGAACACAGGGTCCAGGTCATAGGCTCTGTCCAGAGTAACTCCTGTATAAAGCGCTCTGAAAACAGCCAGGCTGCTTTAGTGCAAACCAGATGGTTTCTGTCCTCACACTGTTGTGTGCCTGTGCTCTTTTAATTCCACACAGACCCATCCACCAATTAGACCAAAGCAAAGCCTTAACCAAGCTGTAATAGAAAGAGACAGAGTGGCATTCACAAGCAGGGGTAAACACAACTATTATTGAGCCGGCTCTGATGTCTCGGCACATGCTTGGTCTGTATCCAAGCTGTTTATTACCTCACATTGTCAACACCACGGCCTCGGTGTCAGCAGCTGACACACATTTCTATGGACGGTGCCTTCTGTCTCGTATCAGAGATTGGAAGCAGGTGGTCGGTCTGCCCCCAAAGCACACACAGTGGGCCCTACCACCACTACTTGGCAGCAATACCAAAGAGACTGACGTTCAAGAGCCCAATTCATGACGAGTGGTGAAAAGTGGAGGGAGGGATCAGAGCATGGGTTCTCACTTCAACTTGACCAGAGCCAGACTGTAGAAAACACAGCTCTCAGTGTACACTCTACTTCTACTTAAGTGTAACTGGAGTGAGATGTAGTCATCGTTCAGGCTGATATGTTTTTTCTGCAGCAATCCCTCACATTCTTCATTGTGATGAGCTATATAATGGTTTTTCAATAATGACAAGGACAGATCAACTCCCACACAACCAGTTAAAAGGGATATCATCCACTCTGTGATGATGTTAATTTGATTCGTCATTTGTGATTTAAGATCAAGCTCATTCTTACTAAATAAAAACATTGAAATTGTCCTATCAGGCATGGATAGAGAATATACACTCTCACTTTGGCTCTGTTTTGACAACTGACTCCTCAACCTCAGGCAAGCTGTAACTTAATGAATATTGTATTGTTTTCTGCAGTACTGTGGTAAAGAGAGCAGTACCAGTTCAAATCAGGTTTACAGAACTGTAGACCAGAAATTCAAACAATCAGTTACAAAATACTGAAAGATGTTGGACCCAAAGGGAACATCCAAACCGTTTGAAACTGAAAGACATTGTCTTCACATCCAAATCCCCCAAAATATTCATATACAAAATTCCATCAAATTGATTCAAACACAATAGGGATATCATTTTCAGGGACCTCAATAAACTGACTTATCATTGTCATGAAAATACACCTCACAACAGCCTCAATAAAAGCTCAGGGTGAGATGGACCAATGCTTACATACTTAAAACAGCCATTAAACAGTAGTATTAAAACATGTGGGAATAGAGAGCAACATGCAGAAAACACCAGATAATAAATCTGAGGAAGCCTTGTGAAACATCTTCATGACCAGACCTGGTCCAGTTTTCTTTAATGTGATACTGCAGGATACATCCACAACATTCCTTCCTCTGTCTGCCCGATCTGCTTTTCCTGCACCATATGAATCACACACGGGACAGTAAGTCTGTCAGTGTGGAATGTATAAACTCACAACACAAATCTAACCAACAGTTTTCCCTTGGGGGACATTGTATGGTACGAGTGAGCATACAGTACAGTAAGGTATTTTTTTAGGCTCTGAGGATGAGCTACAGCTGTCTCCCCTGGTGATGTAATGTAATGCTTGAATAAGATAAAAATGCCCTGTATCCATAGAGCACAGGCAGCAGGGTTCCTGTAGGTACTATTGTTATATTTGCAAATAATGGGATTCATTTTAACGGTTCTTTGGGGTGAAAGAGGAGAACAGAGATGAAATTGAAAGAATCTATTTTCATATCTGAGCCAAAATTTTGAATTGCAATCCCTTTGTTCCACTAAAGTCCAGCTGGGGGCAGTAATGTACCTCCTACCTCCTATTGTTAATGTCTGCAATGTGAACAAGGAAATCAATCGATGTCACGGATGCTTTTGGGGGAAGGATGAACTTTACTTCCAAACGCAGCAAAAAAGAGATGAAAGAAAAATAAATAAATAAATAAATAAATAAATAAATAAATAAATAAATAAATAAATAAATAAATAAATAAATAAATATCAATAGTTTTCTCCATAGGGGTGTCAATCCTACAATATTTGCTGGTTGTTCTGTGCTTTGATGAATGTGTAGGTGAGATCTGTCTTTCACCAAACATGCTATATGCTTTGGCAATGTTTGGATAAGGCTGATTCAAATCATTGCTTGGTTCTGTTGATGTGATTGGATTGTGGAAACCTACTTACAAGGAAGAAATACATATTCTGATACATGGTTCATCTGTCATTGAAGAAAAATGCAAAAAAGAAAAACCTTAAATAAATAAATAAATAAATGCATATAATTGTCCACCATATTATAGCATATTTTGCTTCATTTTGGGCTGCCAATCTGATTCCTATGAATTTACATTACTTTCTGCTTTATGTAGTTGCTGAGGTGATGCTAGCTTCCAATAACTACTCAACATTGTGTTTAAAAAAGACACCACAAGGGAGATTATTTACACCTTTTTTCTTTTTATCATTTATCAGCTGAAATTTTCTAAAGGCTCTAGGTATTTCTGCAAATGCTTTAACAGTAAAGGGAATAGCCTCAACTGTTTGTAAAGCACAAGTTGCTTCTGAATCATAATGAAATTTTGATTCCAATTTCTAAATGTTAATATGGACTTTAAATTACAAACAAACTTTTTCTAATGAGAAAATGGGAGAAATAAATGTAATGCTCTAAGCTGTACATCTGAGAGTTATGGTGCTAATGGATCTGCACAGAGCACAGGTTCAGTAAAGGTACCTGGCTGAACTCCGAACCTGGCAGACTTTCTCTGTTCATAATGATTCTGGCAGATGAGTGAGGAAATATCTGTCTCAAGAGATGCAAGGAGGAAAAACACTTTGCAAGCAGAGAGGAACAAGAAAAGATCTCACAGAGGAGATCTCACTGAGGAGGATCAATGACCAGGATGTGCATGAGAGGAAGAGAATCCAGGAAAAATTGCAGGTTAGATCTAATACCTCTATCTGTTCCCAATCTGTCACTCAGATGTGTGAAAAGCAAAGAGCCCATGTCAAAGCAAACGCATCGGAGAGGTACCTTTAACAATCAACAACACGTTCCTGTGAAATGTCTAAGCAAGTCATGGGACTGTTTAAAACTCCTGGCAGGCAGCCCCCCCCTTCTGGGAAAGCCAAGAAATCAAACGGGAAAGCCTCTGTGTTTGTGTGTTTGCGAGCATAAAGGGGATGGGAACTAAGTATTCTCTGTTTTCCTTTCTGTCTTAGCAGGACTTTTCCAAAATACTAACAACCGTCCTCCTGTTTGCATGTTTACATAGACCGCAGGGGTTTGACAGTAGAACAGATGCTGGCTGTAACATGACAAAGCATAGGGACTAAAGGGAGAGCTTGAGCTTTTGTATTGACTTACTGTTAATGTTTCCCGTTGAATAATGACAGATTTCCCACATCTGAAAGTCTCTGTAGCTAATTGCTTAGTCAGGTTGCTCATTTAACAGCTGGACAGAGCTAAGTGATTCAGGGGCATCAGATCTAACACTAGATGTTCACAAGCCCTTTAACACTGATTTTGTGTTATTTTTTGCTCTGGCTGCTATTACATTTTAGAAAGTTTGTGGAGTGACTGTAGTGTGATTGTTAGGGTACAGCTAGCATCCAGCGTAGCTCAAAGGCTCAAAACAAGGTGATAGGCTTTATTGTAAGGTAAACGTCAACTAGTTTATATCTTTCTTTCTCCCAAATAATTGGAAGATAATGGTGTTACATTAGTAACATTTTAACAAAGGAAAGCTAGCTGTTACTTTATTTATTGTCTTTGTGTTAAGCTAGGCTAATGGTCACAATCTTTAAAAAGTGGACTCATTTCTGTAAGTTTTAGTGTCAGAACAAAGTTTAGTGTCATGTCTGAGCTATAGTTTGTTCACGATATGAAAGAGGAGGCCTTTACACTCATGAGCACACAGTTTTATGGAATGGAGCCTCAGCTGGACTTGCCACAGCACTTCAGGCTCTGGCCTTCAAAGGAAACCATTCCTCTAAGTGAGCACCTCTTCTATGTTTAACTACTCAGAGACCCCCACAGAAAAGACCCAGCCGATCAGCTACACAACAGGCACAGTCTGGTTTAGCAAAGTGAAAACACAAGTTCTGGACCAGGCCTATTAAATCTTAACAACACATTGGCCTCTTAAGATGTATCCTCATTGACTTACAATGCTGACTTAAGCTTGCAGCTATATGCATGCATGCAATACAAGTAATGACACACATGTTTAAAGCATGAACAAAATTTTTACAACTCACCATACTGGCACAGTGTCCCTTTGAACCCCAGCGGACACTGACAAATCTGTTCTCCAGTCTCTGCACATCTGCCTCTATTGAAACATGTGTTGGCACCACACACTCCTGCAAAAATAACCATATTACACACCATATTATGGCTGATATATCAAGATATTTGTGCATGCATGATGTAACTGACTTTGACTGTCAGCTAGCTTTACTGTTCTATAATTTTAGAGTGCTAAAACTGCAAACATAATTAAATCATACATGCTCTATGTGATACATAAATATGCAAAATGTCTTTACTCACTATGCAGACAGCCTGCCTCTTCACCCCTCTGAGTCCAACCAGGGCAGCACTTATAAACTGTGTGAAAATCCATGCTGTATATCTGCCTGTACACTGTGTAGTATGCTGTCCTGGGAAATAGAAATTCTGTTATACGGTAGTTACTAATATCTTTGCACTCCTATGACATTCAGCAGAACAACAGTCCTTCTTGCGTGATCTTGCTTAATTAATAAACAAATGAAGATTGATTGTATGGCCTGTAGGAACCTTAACTGACAGCATTGGCAGTCTCTGATTTCTTTTAAGGTTTATGCATTTCAGACCCTGCATAACCTTCAGCTGTCATTATGTGAGGCCATGTTTTAAAAATTTGTTTGAGAAGATGAATCAGATTTGTGACAGACAACACCATACTCCTTTTAAAGACCCAGTTACACCAGTAAAGCTTAAACATAGAAAACAAACAAACAAATTGACGAATTGCATCAATGTGGGTGGTATTAAATTTAGACTGTGTTAACTGCATATTGCCAATGTCTTTTTGCTCTTACCTTCTCTCATAGCCCATACACCAACTGTGGCTGCTGCAGCCCTGCCTCCATACTTTTACCATGCGGGTAAAAGCCTGGACACAAGGCTGACGGTTCCCCAACATGAACATCTCCTGGTCAGCACAAACATTTGGCCTTTGCATGACAAATACACAAATTACACAAAGATTAACAGAAAGAAATTAATAATTCTTTATGCTTCAGCAATCAATACAGCTTTAAAAAAAACATGGTGGAAAAAAACGCTTCTCTTTTTTTTCTTTACTTCAGTATGGTACAATTTCTGTGTGGAGAATCTTGCCATTGTGCTTCTATTTGTGGTCCTATAGCATGTGTGCTACATGTGTTCCAGTTTACATGAACTTACACGTTTCACACATGTTCATGCTTTCCACACACCCTGTCAAACCATTACAATGCTCTCGGGTTGTTGCAATATGTCTGATTAAGATCCAGAAAAAGACACCCCCTTTGGCATGCAATAAACAACCAATGATTTTACAAAGAAGAAGTTGTTCTCCCATTAAGTTTGCATGATCTTGTACATGCATGTGCATTTATGTAAACATGTTCACATAAAAGAGCAGACTTGCTTTAACGAAATCTATTATGTAATTTCAGGTATCCTTAATTATAGGTACACTGCAACATAAACCATCTGGCTTCAATACACAGCAGCAGAAAGTAATTAGAGGAAGTATCCAGTAACGAAAACGATTCCCTCGCTCATGTCCACAGTCTATTAATATTCAGAAATCTCTGACAAAGTACTAAAGCCGCAAAACAAATAACATTCCACTGAAAGCTATTATGCAGAAGTAAGACATGACAGTGCCATAAAACCCCCATCCATTCTCACTTGGGACCCGAAAGAGCGACGCCTAGTGGGTATTTAACAGAGTGAATTTATAGCCTACAAATATGCAGACAAAAAAAATGCCGTGCTATTATATTTTTAACTTGTCCTGTGATAATGCCTATCTAAAAAGTAAGCTCGTAGTCTGTAAGGCATGTTGCCTCTGTCTTGTCAGAAACGTAGACACTAAAGCTTCTAATTCATGCCATTATTTACCAAACAACACACAGAAAACTAGATAAATTCAGACGCGTAACTTACATGCCAAGCTGCAGCTGCAATGATGATACGATATGTAAAATGCTGAAAAAAATCACACAAAATATACCGGGCAACATATTTCAGCAAGTTACAGACGCTGAGCGGAGGAATTCATTCGGCGCTGCTGCTTCTGTGTCCATCAAATAAAAAGCACCTTGATTTGTATCGAAGTCCGTCTCAAGACATGACCGAAGCTTTTGCCCTCCTTGCATTGATATTTCCCGAGAAAAAACTAAAACGTTAGTTACAGTGCACTTATAACACAAAGTGAGGACTTGTCTTACATCAATCGCAGTCGAGTGACTCTGGGTTAACGCACCACCCACAGTCACTGAGGGGCCACCTCTCGAAGCTTAGGCGTTTGGGACCTGTGCATACACTTTTACAATCATGACCAGCTATCGTTTTGTTTAAAATCAAAATGTGTTATATAGATAGTAAATATAAACATAATATAATTGAAAATGTGGAAAAAATTGCCAAAGTGTGCGTATCTGCCCTGTATGATATAAAGCAATTTAGGAATAAATATGGAGCAAAGTGCAGTTATGTACTTTACATAGGAAAAAAATAGGCCCGAGTTCAATATTCTGTTTTATGCACTCTATCAAATCACTTAAGAAACTCGAAGTCCATCAAAGCATTAAATTGTGGCCTGCCTTATGATGAACGTAACTTATTGTCGATCCATAATGCACTTCAGTGATTCTGTCAGGTAAAGAGGCATGTCTCAGCCACAACAGACAGTTTGAAAATAATAACTTGCATAAAAAAAAGTAGGGAAGAAACAAAAAAATAAAAAAAAAAATAAAGGCACTATGAACCTCTAGTATGCCACATATTATTTTACGAGTATTCAATATTTTTCATCAAAATATTAAAATAAAGCAGAAACTGAGTAAAATGCACATCGCTGAGGTCTGTTTGGCTTGAGAGGGTTAGGCTCGGAGTTCTATAATCGACCGATGAGCGATCATAAAACAAATCGTTTAAACACCAATCTCGTTTCGGGCTTTGAGTTCGGCGCTCGGTTTTAGTAACGTCAGTTCCTTTGGTCTTTTGAAGTCACTTCCTCTCAGTACAGACAGGAAGAGAGGACTTTCCCCTCTCAGATCAACACAAAAAGGAGATGCCCGACAGCAACATCACCAGTGATACCTTCACATTTGGTGACATCTGAAGAATAACAAGAGTCTTTTTGTGCCCTACAAGATTTGAACATCACATTTTCTGTCGGATAAGGAGCTATATTTAGCTACAAATCAAACGGTAAGGAACCCAAATTGTCGCGCTACTGTTAGCTGTAAACGGCGCTAATGCGTTGTTTAGCTCTTTATCAACCAAACTAACCTCAGTGCTTCTGGGTTTTATTTAGATCCTATAACGCCTGCTTAACTGGATAAAGTAGATTAATGGATTACGGGTTACTGTAAAACTGGTGATTGTTAGTGAGGAATAAGCAATCAATAGCTGCTGTAACCCAACTAGCTTCACTGATATTTCCCCACTGCATCATCGTTGATAAACCTTTTTTTGTAAATAAAATCATATCCTTTAATGCGAGTAGCAGCATTTCTTCTCCGGCACAGTTGCGTAAGTAGTTACCACCCATCTTGTTTGGCGTATCCTTTTTTGTAAAAGTACAATATTCTTTTGTGTCCCTCTGCAACGTCAGGAGGCACAAAGTTATCATCATATGATTGTGTCACGAGGAGCTTTCCATCTTTAACTTCTGCCTACAGCTTACTGGATGAACAATTATTTTCCGAGAAGATCTGTGAATAGGTTTTTGGGGGTAGAGGTATTTGTTTGTGGTAGTTGGTATGCCGTGTAACATGTTTAACTGGACTGATACTGATACTGAAACGAAAATCAGAACGCAGTGATAACTCATGTTGACATACTTGTGCCCTTAGTGACCTCTTTGTGGCTGACAATTAGCTTTGTGTTGCTGAACAGCCAAATGAACGGAGCAGCATTCCCCTCCCCCACGGCAGAGATGGCGGAGATGAACCGAATCCAGTATGAGCTAGAGTACACCGAAGGGATCAGCCAAAGGATGCGCATCCCTGAGATGCTCAAAGTAGCTCCTCAAGTGCACCAGGATCCTGACTTTGGATCCCCGGAGGTCTCACACAGTGTTAGCATGCAAGTTCCAGAGAGAATTGTGATTGCAGGTCAGTATTCTGCTAATATATTAAAGTAATGTTTACCTACCATAAGTGTCTGTTAGCTGATTTTGCCATACAAGTTTTATTGATGCCACACACACACACATACACACACACACACACGCGCTAATGTTACATATTTATTTATTTAATCAGACATAAAAATTTAAATTCATACCTCACTTTTTCAGCAGATAATAGTGACTCCCAGTTCCCCAGACCTAGAGACCTGGACCTCATCCAGGCAACACCTCTGGAAACCCTGTCACTGAAGACACCACCCAGAGTCCTCACCCTCAGTGACCGACCCCTGGATTTCATGGAGGAGGAGCAGCATGCAACTCAAGACGGCGAGGAGGGGGTAGGTGACAGACCTGCTCATTGACAACCATCAAAATATACTAAATATACCTTAAGTAACTCAATCCTTAATGTCTTTGTAGTTGCGGCCACAAGGAAGATTACGACGGGAGCGCTCAGCCAGTGAGAATACTGCTCGTCACAGCAGTCAACTGGTGCGCAATGATTCAGCGTAAGTACTGGCTTTGATGTGCCATCTTGAGCTTGTCTTGTCGTGTATGCATGTGCTTGCATGTTGTTTTTGTATTTTCTTTCATACCTCAGTCTTTGTGGAGAACTAGCAGAACGTATTATATTGCTTTTAGAGTATGTCAGTTGTCGTTGCAGCGGATACTCATCCATTAGCGCTATCATTTTTAATTTTTGATGCATGCATCATTTGATGTAATCACTATTGCACAATGATATTAGGAATTGTTGAAATGAATTATAAATGATCTTCAGACTCATACTCCTCAATCACTAACCTTAATGGGCTTAAAAAACAAGAGCATTCTTTGAAAATTGCAATGCAGTCTCTACATTTTTTATGCAAAGCACATGGTTCAAAGAAATATGCACATGTATTAGCTTTACCAATTCATTTAGTTCCTTTATAATACGAGTTTGCTCAGTTGCTTCAAACTAACAGGTTTGTTACTGGATCAGCATATTTTGTATAATCACATTTTTATAGATCAGGGGTTATAAAATTCTTTCATGTCCTGAACACACCTCAATATATGTGATATTTTGTCAATATTGTCAAGATCAGCACATATTTTATTTGAACAAGATTGATCTTGTTTGCAAATCTGTCCTGAGTAATCTAATCTATGTTGGAATTATCTGCTTGTCAGTGCCTTTAGTTTGCGTCTCTTTTTGTTTGTTTGTTTGTTGGGTGTGTTTTCTGTTGTACAGCATTGGTTGTGGCTGGCAGGTTACATCTTTAACTGTCATTACAACACTAGTTTTTCTTGTGTCCACTTAGTTTCGTCTTAAAGCAAAATCAGCAAAGTTAAGGACAGTTCCTTTCCTTATTTCTCTCCCTCTCCCTCATCCGTCTTTCTTTCCTCTTTTTCTTCCTTTTTACCTTCCCTCCCTTCCTGAATTGGCTGCTCTTAATGGGTGGGCACTAAGCAGTGCGACTCCACCCTCCCCAGCCACTGGCCACCTTTGCCCCCCTCTCACTGTGACTGAAGAAGAACACAACCTGTACAGCGCTAGTGGTGTTCTATCTTTCCTCCAGTCCACTACACGTCGAGCCTACCAGCAGGTCTTGGAGGTCTTGGATGAGAACCCTCGCAGGTGACCCTCCAATTGCCAAGCTGGTGTTTTGCTTTAAAAAAGGAACTTAAGTGCACAAACTTTTAGTCAGAGATGCCAAAGGTCTTCAAAGTCACATTAAAATGCACACAGTCTTTTTTTCTCTTAGAAGTGAATGGATTTTCCTTAATATTTGGAGTTTGTTCTCATTTGGAGTGTTTGCATGGTATGCTCAGGCAATACCCTTTCTAACAATTTCTAACTCTTTATAACATTCAATAACAATGCAAATACAGCACTTCTAAATAAAACTGCACAATGTTGCTGTTTGGCCAATATATCCTTCTGATCTCTGGCAGGTCACTCCAGCTGTTGCTAACTTTGAAACCAGTATTTTGATGTCACTGACAAGTTAGCCTGCTGGTTTTTTTAGAACAACTAAGGCCATTGCAAAAACGTGTGTGCATGTATGCAGCACTGTACCATATGTGTTTTTCTATTTTTCTTATTTTCCAAATCCTGTCTTTCCCAACCTCTGTAGCAAACCATCACTGCGAGGGGGGTCAGCTTCAAGCTCCAACCCCCTGCATGAATCCAGGTAACCTCACCTGGCAATCTTCATTCTGATCCTTTGTCCTTCCCCTTTTCCACATCCTTTCCTTCCTTCCTTCCATTCTCACTTAAGACCAAGAATATATGTCATGTTTGGGAAATAATGTATTGATGACATTTTATCTTTTTCGAGTTGCGTAACATCCTTTTGATAGAACGCACTCTTAAGAGCAGATTTTCTGTCATTCTCACAGTAACACTTACCTCTTCCAGGGTGACATTGACAGCATATGAAGCTTCACTGGATGGAGGGCCTGATGACATGACCGTGGTCGATGCAACAACACTTCGACGTCAGGTGAGGATCTTAATCAGTGCTCCATCTACAGTTTCTGATGTGAGAGCAAATCATAGAATCCCTAACAAACCAGAACAACATTTCTTGCTGTGTGCAGCTCATCAAGCTTAACCGGAGACTCCAGCATCTGGAGGAGGAGAATAAGGAGCGAGCAAAGCGCGAGATGATCCTGTACTCTGTCACTGTAGCTTTCTGGCTCGTCAACACCTGGGTGTGGTTGCGGCGTTGAAGCTAGTGCATATTCTGCCATTGCTATGACAGAAGAAAATACTATTCCCTTGTTTTATGTGTCAAATGTTAGCTTTGCGGGGCACTCAGTCCCTGTGTGAGGAAGACCTTTAAACACATGCACTAGTCTGTTGCACACAGGGCTGGCATTTCGATTTTGTTTATTTAAAACATGTACAGTTTTATTTTTTTACACTTATTTCATTCTGTCTTATGTTTTCATGTTGCTTTTTTTTTTTTTAGAAATCTTCTTGCTCAATGCTAAGCATGACTTGTTGTAAATATTTGATCATTTCACTCCAGATTCAGTATATCAGAGTTTAGCAGTAAAGAAGAATGGCACTGCAGGGATGCGGGATGTACAATGTTGAATATTTATTACAGAGAGTGATATGTGACTTGAACAGGGACATGTTATATTTAGTAAAGTTATACATACTAAGTATTGTCCTGTTTTTTACTTACATGAAAAACACACAACACACTCTTATCATGTTTTTTTTTTTTCTGTGGATGCACCCAAAACCTGAAAATGTGCAAAGACTATTAAAACTACATCCAGTCACTAATATCTTTGCCATTATAAATTCATCTAAAAGTAATCGATACTGAAGGTAAACCAAAGCAAATTGATCAAAGTAATGTGACACTTGTTCTATTTTGAAAACTGTCATATTGACAATCCCATAAACAAAAAGCCTTACAATTTCCAAATAGACATAAATAACCCTTCAACATTTTAAATAAATGAACGTTCATTTTTTAAATCAAAGCTGCACCCTGACAAGGCATTTCATAGTCCCACATGGCATATATAGTTCCAATCAGCATTAAATATATTTAGCTTGACCTTCTCACTTCAACTGGTGAGAAAAAAACACTTTCAGCTTTGAAATTATTAGTCCAGCTCTTCTATCAGACTTTGTGGTGGATTGGTGGTTGCAGGTTTTGCAGCTGGTTCAGATATCAGGGGCTTAAAGGCACACTCAGTTTCTAGATACACCAGTGACGAACAGCTGTAAGATACTTCTGATGACCTGTTGCACCCACTTTTTAAAAGTGAGTGTTTGTTTTCACCAGGTGTGCAGATGCTTTTATTCTGATCCTCGCCATCACTTCCTGATAAGACCTCTATTACTGGTTTAATTGCCTGCTGGGAAGAAAATATCTCTGTAAAATCTTCTGTGTCAACATCTTCCAGATCAGGCAAGTCATCAATATGTAGTGCGTGATGGAATTGAGGGTGAATGGTTTCAAGCTGCTCTGGGTCTTCTAGCTCTGTAACAAGAGGTCCAGGAACACAAAGTGGTGCAACTTCATCTGGTTCAGGAGTGACAACCAAAGATGGCAGCTTCTTTTCAAACTGCTTCATCATGTTTGCTGCCTCTCTTGCCTCTTCATTTCTCTTAAACAAGATTCCACATGACTGTTTCTGTTGTTGCTTGTCATCCTCTTCCTGTTCTCCGTCTAACACATTTTCAGGAATTCTCTCCTGTTCTTGTGCTGAACACTCTGGATTCACCCCATCTCTAGTTTCTCCCTTAGACTGCACTACAGGTGTTTTATTATGACCATTTTTGCCTGACGTCTCCTTATGAAATACTTGATCTGATTGTTCTGCCATTGTAACTTTACTGCCTGGCTTATTTTCAAATGACCCCTTTCCTGATTGACTCAGCAAGAACTCTTCGTGGGCATCCAGGCTATCCTGCACAAAAGCTTTAATCTTCTCCTCTCGTGAAGTCGTAATCTGGGTTTCCTCTCCTTCAAAGGTAGTCTCCACATTGGTTGAAGCGTCACTTGCCCCTAAATTGAAACAATGTATTAGTAGCGGTTAGAATAACAAATTCACATTTTCATTGTATGTGCACTAGCTGGTATAAGTGTGTAAACTTTTTACCTTTCTCCTGGAGCTCTCGGAGGCACCGTCTCTCCTGTGCATCCTTTCGAATCTTTGCCATGCTGTCCAAGCTGTCCTGAATTTTCCTCCTCTCTCGTGTTTCCCACTGCTCCCTCTCTTCACGCTCTGCATGAAGCCCTCCAGCTGCCCATGCCTCAGCACATGCCCTGTCTTTGGGAAACACAGGGCGATCATCAAGGAAGGTGAGCTGCTTAAGCCGCACTATCATAGTCTTCCTGTAGTTTTGGATATTTTTCACCACCTCATTTCCCATGAGGTTAAGCACTCGCAGGTCTGGCATTGCCTCAAGTATGCAAAGGATCTCAGGGTCATGTAACAAATTATGAGACAAGTCCAGCACACTAACAGCTGGACATTGGCTCAGATGTTCTATGTCCTCCACAGACTCAAGCTTGTTATGGGCAATCTGCAGAGTGCTCAGGTCAGGGAGGCAGGAGAGGTTCTCAATGACATGTATGTAGTTGTTAGAGACATTCAGGTTGCAGAGCTTTTTCAAGGGTTCAAGGTTTTCCAGCTTGCGTATGAGATTCTGCTGCAGGAACAAGCAGCGCAGATCACTCTGGGCATCCAGGTTCTCAATACGACCAAGACCATTGCTTTCCAGCCAGAGACACCTCAGTCCTGTGTACTCCTCCAAATTCTCAATGGCTGAGAAACCTTTGAAATGCAGATACAGTGTGTCGTTCAGGCAAGGTGTACAATAAAGTTTGTACTGTTTACAGTGGTCTTTGAGAAAGGCCTTAGTCATCCGTGGTCCTGAGTTCTTATCTAGCTTTCTGTTGTTTCGATTGATTTCTTCAGCCGCGTCCTTGGGCGTAATATCACCTTCATCAGTGGTAAAAGTTTTTTTGACATCTCCCATTTCCGTTTTGGTTGTCTTCATCTCTTGATTCCCTCTATGTTCCTTGGCTTCAACAACTGACATCGCAAATCAGTCCTGTTATCTCTAAATATTACAACACCTCCCAAATAACGGCGTTTCTCAATGTTTTCACAGATCTCCGTCGGTGAACGCTGGTAAACGTTTGCTTTTATCACCATGGTAACGAATGATCGGGTGTTTCTGGTCGACCGGATGTTGCTTGTTGTTTCCTGTCGGACAATTTCAACTGTTGCACTCTACCCTCAGTGATCAACATGGCGTCCGGGTTCATATTAAATCGTGGAGTGCTAACGTTAGGGATTCACAGTCAGCGTGTTTGCAGAAATATATCGTTGACGCAAGTAAGAGAGAAGAAGAGATGGATGAAGGCATACGAACATCTGATGGCAAAGAAGAAAAAGCTCGAAGGACCTCCAGCACCGACGCCACGGTAAGGCTAATGTCAGTTAGCTTAACACGAGAATTGACTTGAGAGCATCTCAAGGCCACTTAAGACTTTAGTACTAACATTGTAATTTTTGTTTAATATATAACCAAAGTATTATGCTAAATTTTACCCACATTACACACGCGAACCAAGACAATAGTTACCTTCTCATGGCTCCTCATTCGATGTCAAAACCATGCCTCGCTCTTAACTCAGTGTGTCTCCGTTGTTTTATCCTTATGTCCTAGCTAAAAAAAATATGTATTTTTCTTATGTTTTAAATTCATATTATTTTTGTCTGTATTCCCGAGTCAGTCGGGTTTTTGGGTTAATACGAACCCGGAGGTACAGATGTTTTACATTTAAGAGCAGAACTTATTTGTTTTCCTTATTCTTTTTACAGATCACAACAGCCGAACTGGGATTATCATGCTGAGGTGCAAGCTTTCAGCAACCGCCTCCATGAGAATTTCTCCCTTGAGCTCTTAAAAACCGCTTTTATCAATCCCTGTTACCTACAGGCAGAGCAAGAGAGGAGACGGGGGTTAGGTGTGGACTCTGAGACCGCTGCTCTTGTTCTGAAAGACAATGTTCAAATGAGTAACAATGGAGTAGATTTTACCAAGACATTCTTGACTGACTGGTGCAGGGCCAGCTTCCCCAGCCTGCCAAGTGAGGGAGTAGAAAGCGTTGTCGAGCACCTCACCAGTTCTGCAGTCATTGTACATGTTGCGAAAAATCTTGGAATTGAGGACCTGACAATGAGTGGGGAGTGCCCTGTGCCAGATAGTGTGCTTCATTCTACATTCATGGCAGTGATTGGAGTCCTGCTGGAGAGCAGTGGTGCAGAGCGAACAGGATTTTTCATCAGGGTAAGATTATTCATTTTATTTAAACATAATAATTTTTATTGTGTTGGGTTTTTAATACAGAAGTCTAACAATTTCTACAAATCTCTATATTCTTTCACTACTGTAGGATTTCTTGGTCTCTCAGCTGATAGGGAAGGACCTATTTGATTTGTGGACAGTTGTCGACCCAATGGGCCTGCTGGTGGAGGAGCTTGCAAAAAGGAAAATCCCTCCGCCAGAGCCTCGCCTCATTCGCTCCGCTGGAGCCAGCACTGTCCTGCCACTATACTTTGTTGGCCTGTACAGGTTTGTGAATCCTGTTTGGATTATGAGAGAAATGCAAATGATTTCAGGAGATTTCTTGGTTTAAAGTGTAAAATCATATCCTCTTGTTTTACTTATTATTTTGTGTGTTTATCTGTTTCAGTGACAAGAAGCTTCTGGCTCAGGGTCCAGGAGAGACACTCATAGCAGCTGAGGAAGAAGCAGCACGCGTGGCCCTCCGAAAACTCTTCGGCTACACAGAGAACCGCCGACCCTGTGACTTCTCTGCACCACAGCAGCATCAGAAGCCCTTAATTCAGTCAGTTAGCAATTAATAAAACAACAAGGATCTCATCATGAGAAAGGATTCTTCCTGTTGGGTGTTAAAATGCCATCCCTCCCACCTGAAAGGCAACAAATTTAAGCCTTGTATGCCACATGAAAATAAAGAAATGAAATAACACATTTAAGAGCCTTTAAAAGTCTGCTGGTCTTACAGCCTTCTTTGGCTGTAACCTGAAGGTCAAGTGGTCAGTGGCATACAGTGGAGTGGATATCTTGCTGTCCTTGTAAATACTTCATTTGCTTAGTCTCAATCAGCATTCTGTAAAGTTTTTGGTGTATATTAAACACTTAAATAATTACACCTTGTCTCATTCTTGTTCTTGAATGATTACTTTTTTAATCCATGCATATATCTACTGTATGTTTCTGTTGGAAATGCTGATTCAAAAATACCTATCCCTTTATTCCAGAACTGTGCGTCACTGTACGTGAGCAGCATGTTGGTGTAATAACTATTAATCGTTTTCTCAGTTTGAAGTGTTGCAGTGGCGATGCGAATCCGCACAGGGTCGCTGATGTATTGGAAATTTGGCATGCTGTGACCTGTCATGAGCTCAAAGAGAACTTTTAAGTAGACAAGATAGTTCGTCTCTATAATTTTTAATTTTTTAATTCTATAATTTAATCTCTAAAGTATCTAGCGTTTCAGAGGGAACTCGTCTGTTCTGCTTTTATTGATAGTATTTTCGCCCGATAGCTGATAACCTGTATAATAACCGTAAATGTTCACATACGCCCAGCGAACGGTGTACTTTGCTTTGCGTTAAGAGAACAAGTGAGATGTTTAAAACCACGGAGAGTCAGAGTCGGTGCTTAAGATATACTTGAATTAAAAAGAAGACCTCATATATTTTATAAATAGTTAAAGGAATATGAAACAGACGTAGACCAAAGCTTATGAACCAAAAACGGTGTGGTCCGCCTAACGGGATATAAACGAAAGCGGAAGTAGACGGCAAGATGCATTTTGATCTGGAAACCGTGCTCCAACGCCTCGAACTCCTTGTTTGAGGAGACGCGAGGAGGCCCCCTGACAACAGAGCTACATTCTTACTCCCTCTCCGTCTTAAGCACGGACCGGCATTCGTCTCAAAAGCACAGATCATTGTATTAGTTGTAGCGGACCCCTCGGTCATCCTTTGATTTATTTAATCCCCCACCATGGCGGCGAGTGTGAAACGAAAACAAGAGGAGAAGCACCTGAAGATGCTGAGAGAAATGACGAGTTTGCCTCCCAACAGAAAGTGCTTTGACTGCGACCAGCGCGGCCCTACCTATGCCAATATGACTGTGGGTTCCTTCGTTTGTACCTCCTGCTCTGGCATCCTGTAAGTTTGGAGTTGCTAAGTGACCTTAGCTTAGACATGGCGTACACTATATAACGTTTTGGTACCCTGTGAGCCACATGCGAAAACCTAAGCCAGTTAGCCATCTAGCGCAAGCTAACGGTAATAGTCATCCAGTTGTGCCAATGTGAGTTTCGCTGTTTTGACATTGTCTTTTGCTGCGCTATGTTGGGCGGGGTACATAGAGGTGTCAGTGTTTAGCAGAGCAAGCTAACTTAGCAACCACCTTACACTGGCTAACTTCAGCTTTTAAAGCCACCCAGGAAATATACCAGACTATAGCTTGCTGGTTTTGCAGGTAAGTCAGTGGGCAGTTGCCACTAGCTACCAGTTGCTATAACGTCTGAAAGCACTGCCTTATAACATTTCCAGTGGTGTGGTGACCCCCTATGCACAAAGGCACATGCATACATATAATTATCAAATAGTTAATAAATAGTAATATTAGAAATAGTAATAGTCATAATTGTTCGCGTTGATATTTGACATCATAGTCAGTTCCTATCAGTTCCAATAATGAAAATATCTTGTTGCTAAATATGAAATGATGCTAGACACTTGCTGGGCGTGGGGTAGTCTCGTGATCTTAAAATGCGACTAATAACGCATCATGGACTCAGGAGTTATAATCAGTCTGGTGATAACATTCATAAGTGGTACTTCGGTCATCCTCGTGCATCAACGGACTTTCCGAGATGCGAACCCTAACCGTTTGTCAATCATTTATCAGTGATAACAGTTTAACATATCCAAAGGAGTGATTGTTTTGGTTTGGCTGTTTTTGGCTGATGCGACCTTAGATAGCGTTTGCCTGACTGATTTAAAGCTTTGCTGTGCAGTTGTGTAACCAAGCATCTGCAGCTTGTGATTTAGGATTAGTAAAGCATTCCATTTCTTTTTATTCAGCTGAAGATATCCAACCACTGTTCAGCTGTCAAATGTTGCATGCTAAAGAGAGGTTTGGTTTGTTGGTGTTTGTGGCCCATAGTGACAGATTATAGCATTATTTTTTTAAAAGATTTTTATCGGTTGCATCAGAAATCCTTGACTGGCATACAGTTTTGTGGTAATGTTTGCCCTGTGTTATTAATATTGCATCTACACATAATACAAGTTATCTGGAGATTATTGCAGATCTCAGTGCTCTCTGATGGTAGTGTTTAGATATCTGGCTCACAGGAAACATATTTCCACAAACATACATTTCTAAAACTTTAGAGTGCAGTTTTGCTCCTGCGTTTGGACTTTGATGATGGATTGTGGATGTACATTTTTCAGATTACAAGAACTAGTTATCAAACAGGATCAAGCGTTTGGTATTCACTCATAACTATTTGATTACAAATCTTTGCTGTCTCATCAAGCTTCATTCTTCCATCCTGATCTGCTCAGTCAGACATTAAGCAGCCTACGCAGGTCCTTCTTAATGCTTCATGAAAATAAAATCTTCATCTGTTGTCATAAGTATTCCTATAACGTTGCAGCGGAAAGGGAAGACACGTGTTACTCAGTGATTTCACAATAACCTTTATGTAGACAGCGGGACAGATGAGAACTTGGAAGCACTTCGCCTTATTTAACTCCGTTTGTGACCTTATGCTGCACAAAGTGCTTGTCTGTAGCTGAAATGTGGAGGTTATTTACTGTAGCATTAGAAGAAAGAGATTAAGAGTGTTTGCTGAGTGCAGTTTGCCCTCTATTTCACCTCAACAGTGGGACTACTGGGACTCTACTGTGAATTTCCCATCTGCTCAACCTGTGGTATTAAATCCTGTTATTTACAAGTTAATTGAGTTCTTATAGTTTCAGATTGCAATTCACAGTTGGTCGGTCATCTCCCCTTGCTGGTACTCTTACTTACATATTATATAGAAAAATCATGTTGTTGTTGTAATATCGTTTGCAAAGTTGATCCCAGTAGAAGAGCATGAGTTTGAAAGGACTGATGTATACAGGAAACCTGGTGTGACTGTAGACTCAGGAAGTGGTTTGGCCCCCCTGTGCTGCTACATCAGCAGCATGTGCTGTAACATGTGCCAAAGGAAGTGGCATAGAGGTCACTGTCTGCATCTGTCTTTAGTGTTAGTTCAAGCAAGGCAAGGTGTCAAGATTTATGAGAAGTGATCTAGAGTTGCATGCTCAGGCATGATGTGTTGTTTTCCGTTACAGTTCTTCCTTTGTGAATACAGAGAAGGGTTTGCGCGATGTTCTCCTTTGAAATCAAAGCAATAACCATTCGCATCCACATTGCATTATGTTTCTGATTTTAAGTTTTGCTTACTATACATTTTGAATAAAGATGTTGGCGACAGGCACTGCAAAGGCAACCTAGAACCCTTTTCTCTACGTTAACAGTGTTTAATTGAGTAAGAGTGACAGCGAGTCGACCTCCTGCAAAACTATCTATCGACTATCCCCCCAGCATAGTTGTGGCTGTTAAATGGGTGGAGTTGGAATCTCCAAAGTAAACACATTCCTTATGAAGGTGGGGGCGTTCCCGTGAGGAACACCACTCACAATGTCTCTTTCTAGAGAATTGCTTGGTGCAGGAAATAACCCCACTTGGCCCATGCGTCTCTGAGTAAGCAGGGCTTGAGCAGAGACCAGAGCGTAACAGAAAGGTCGGGCGGTGTCACTAGCACTAACTGTCCAGGAGGATATTCATCATAGGCCAGTGAACAGATATGACGTGAACAATGAAACTGAGCATGTTTGATTATCTTCTTGCCACTGACATGTGATTTCTCAGGAAGTTGCAGTGTCTGTAAAACACTGTGAACCTTTGAAACAAAGATCTGGTATAGTTTGCGCTAAATATTCTCAAGAAAACTATTAAATTGTCATGTTCAGCTTTTTCATACACACATACAGCAGCATATTGAAGGCCTTTCCTCTGGTTTGAGACTTACCATTCATTGCCAGTTTCTCTCACCCTGGAGCTGTTACAGTTTGCAAATGAGCTTGTCTGATACACAACAGTGACTAGGTCATAATTATTTTACTGTGCAATATGTGAAACTGTTCTCTGACACTATTGTACCCAGCAGACATAATGCAAAAATAGGTGAGCTTAGAAAACAAGCCACAGTGACTAGACACAGATACTACTAGTTGAGTGAAATATTATGATGTAAGAAGCTATTTATTAATGCTTTATTTTACATAACTGGCATAATTGCAGAAATAAGGATGTTTAGAACTAGGTGGGACTGATACAACCATGTAAGTTACCCTGATAATAACGCCATTCACTCTCTCCCTTACAACACCTGTTTGTGTGTAAGGCAACTGTAGGATAAAAATGTCTAAAGGTTGACAGTTATGGTATATTTTACACATGACACAAGCAAATGAAGAACGTGCAACTAAATAGGTCATTATCAGTTTACCAGAACTGAACAACTGTGTAGGGATCCTGTCTTGGTTTGAGACCTTTAGGGCTTGGAGGCTGTCTCAGTGTATCTGACCTAGTTTCATCTTCTTGAGAATACTGTGGGATATTATATCACTCACCTAAAGCAGGGCTCTGTGAAATCCACTCTCTCTCTCTCTCTCTCTCTCTCTCTCTCTCTCTCTCTCTCTCTCTCTCCTGTTTTCCTACAGATACCCTGGATAACTTTTGCGATACACAGACAACCTTGGGCTACATTTCGTATCGGATTTTATGGTTTTTGATGGTTCCATTTGAATTGATCCGGTATCATACGGTCTTTTGAGTCACTTTGTGACGAGACATTGTTTGATTTCTCAAGTAGATCCTGACAATGAAGGAAAGCAGTTGTATTTCAGTTGTTTAGCCTTGCTTCAACTTTCTTTACTTGCTTGACTTTACTTCTCAGAAAAAGTGCCCAGCGTGGTAAACGGTGCTCATGTTGACAAAGTGTTAAACCCAACAGCAACAATTTGATCCACACAAAATGGGATTCTTGGCTATGTATCTGTTTTTATCACAATAGTTGAAAAACAGACTGTTGGGTGATTCATTGCTCCTGTATTGGTTAACATACCAGACTGTTGAGGGTATATCAATCATTTGTAATGCTTTGCAGACCAGCTGCTTTATAGGTGAATGGGTAAGGAATAGGTGGAGATAAGAACAAGTCGTGTCAGGGGTAACAGAAGTAAATAATTCAGCAGTCTTGTCTAGAATTTCATTGGCTTTAGGATCTGACTCCTATGTGTATGACATTGTGTTTGCAGTTATTACACAGAGGATCTAATTTCCCACAGTAGTGGATCTGCAGCACCCAGAGGTGCCTTGAGGACGAAGACTTACTTAAGCATGTCACAACAAGAAAGAAAAAAAAAAAAAACACACACACATCTGTTCTGCTTGTTTTTTTAAGTTCAACAGCGAAAAAATGGTGAGTGTTAGTGGAGGAATTGAAAGCTTTTACACAAAAACAGAAGTTGTGGTGAAGATAAGCTCTTCTTGTGTGCATGTTTAAAGAAGAATCTGCAATTAAGTGATAAATCCAAGTTTGTTAATTTGCAGTTTCATCCATTAGCCCGAAGAGCTGAATCAGGAAAACATGAGCTCATTGCACAGCTATTGTAGGCAAAAGGGTATATAGATAAACGAACAGCTGTTTGATCTAAGAACTTGGCAAAGGGCCACATAGTTTGTGAAAAGTTTTGAGAAACTGGGCCAATATGATTGCCAGAATGTTCTTATTGAAGACAGTCCAAAATACAGACCACATACTTGCTACTTGGAGGGAGGAAAAATATTTGATGCCCTACTGAAACACGTTTAGTTGAATGTGCTTGAAGCATGAGCTTGCATAAATTAGTTTCAATGCTTCATAGAGTAATGCCATCTTTGCAGACATGCTCAGGGAGCCCTTTAAAAGAAGGCAGACATTTTTTCTGTCTCTTGTGGTAGTTGTGACATTATTTTCTGGACTCAGCATCCATTGCGGCCTGGATTTCTCGTGTGTGCATCACACGCTTTTCAAATCACTATTCGTGGGTCTTTCTCAGATTTGAAATACGTTAGCCTTTATCCAGACAAGAGCGTGCCGGCCATTGTTTAAGCTTGCATCTTCACAATCTACTATTTCAGCTGTTTCTGAAAACTGAAATGAACTTTTGGGCCATTTTTGCCAGAAAATCTTTGTTGGCCAAAATTTTGGTGCATCCCTAGTTAAGTTAGTTATGAATGGATGATATTATACCAATGGCTGATGAGTAACAGAATTACAGTATTTCATTTAATATCATAACTTTATCAAAATACAGTGTGTCTGGTTGTACAACAGCCATCATAACTGTGTTTATCCACCTTTTTCTCATTCTCATTATGTCGCCATAGAGATCACAAAGCTGATGGTGTTAGCCTAGCTGTCATTCTTGCTAGTGGCAACCAACAAGGACACATGTTGTACCTGAACTCATTTTATCAACAATTTAGCATTAATGATTTCACTCTGTTTTGAGCTAGCTTGCCAGCGGCAGTCAGCCATATCGTTGTGAAGCAACAAACCAACTGGAAGTTGATAACCACCAGTGGAAGTCAACACCCATAGGCTTCTGAAGAAACAGGTTGAAGTGCCGTCAGAATGCTTGTGGATGCACTTCAGTCCTGTGAAGGACACTTGCTGAAGAATGCGGATACTACCATTGTGCTGCTGACATTTACTACGAGGGAGGTTTGGACAAGGAGTGAAGAGAGATTCGGGGTCACATTAGATGTAAAAAGAATCTTAATGATGTTTGACTGATGACTCATTTAAATCGGTTGCCTAGTTGGTGTTGAATATAAAAGAACTTGAAGTTCTTGAAGTCTGTGTTGTTTTCTCAAGGTCTGATGGTTGTAGTTAAGTTTTATATCAGATTGTACTGCAGTCTTTTCCCTCCTATCATGGCTGTGTTGCTCAGCAGTAGCACTCTGATCACCATTGAAATAATCTGCTTGCATGCTGGATGCTGATTGGTCACCTTTACAGACAAAACATGTGGCAACCTTGAAGCCAGTACTGCTCTTTCACTCACAAGCAGGCCTAGAGCCTGATGCAAAAGCATAATGCTGCCTCTTTTCTCACTATTATCGCTACCAGGCCTTTTTGAATTTGGGCTGTTGTGGCATGAGCTGTGACCTTCTTGGGAATATGAGCAGGGCTTGTGTGGCCTAATGTGTGTTACTGCATAATGGAAGTTTCTATATTAAGGGAGATCACTCTCTCTGTAACTGTGCTGACAGCCTCAGTGCATTGAGCAGCAATTAGGAGAGAGTTTCACCCACTTCCTTTGTTCTGTTCACTCCCTGTCCTGTTCTGTCATTGTTTGTGATTTCTGTCTATAATTCTGTCACAGCAGCCTGTCAGCTTGGTGCTAATTAAAAGGAGCCATCCTGAGAGGCGGGATCAGGAGTTTGTCCACATGAGACTGTCACAAATTGCCACTTATTTAAATTGACCCCACTTTTAATTTCTTCACCCACAGACGAGGACTGAATCCACCCCACAGAGTTAAGTCCATCTCCATGACAACCTTCACGCAACAGGAAATCGAGTTCCTACAGAAACATGGAAATGAGGTGAGTAAGATGACTGTCTGCTCTGTCACAGCAGTTAAGGTTGAGGTCAGGTTTCCCAATGTTTTGACTTGTGAGCTTTTCAGATCGTATGTTTTCAACATTATACCATTACTACTCAGTACGTTTACATGCAGCTTCAGAAATCAGACTGTGAGCTTGGTCAGCAAGAGATCGGACAATTGAAATGCATGTTAACAGCTTTAAAACTGCAATTATATTAAATTGCCTTTCATTTAAATTCTAAAACTCTGAGTGGTGCAAGAATGTTTTTACTGTGCACAGCAACCAAAGAGCCTGATCATTCAAAAGCCAGTTCTGGTAAACAGAATTCGAAATGGGGCAATTCCACCTGGGATCACAGCCTATTAAAATCTGTAGAAAAGTGTCAGGGTAGGCAGACGTTAAGGAGACACAAGGCTGAGATGATGCTGAAGGCTGATATAAAAATACTGCTACCATCAGTTTAATTTCTTTCCAGGGAGAGATCTTCACATTGAAGAAATGCTGAAACACTATGCACTTTATATTTCCTACGGTTACAGGTTTCTGTACAGGATTGTTCATTGACACACTGGCACATTGTCACTGCACAAACTAAAGAAATAAAAATGTAGCCAAGATCTCATGGCCCCATATCCTAGAGAGGAGCATCTGTTACTGATTTTCAAGATTCAAGGCTTTTTTTTTTTTTTTTTGCTGTGCTACTTTATCAAAGAGCCACGGCCAGATAAATGTGAGGCTTCGACCGATAAAGAAACAGTTTAACCAGGTTAACCTTGCTCAAGCATTTGCAAATACTCTCTTGACCTTCAACTGCACTCCATGGCCATACAAGGGGATTAACTATATCATTACTGTGTTTACTAATAGCTTATCCTGACATTTTCATGTGGCATTTACCAGAATTTTTCTTTAGCTAAACAACTTAACTGCCAATAATGAAGATGAAATACTCTTGCACTGATTGAAGCTGTTTCTGCTTCAGAAATCTGTCAACAATAAGCACAGCTGCTCTTTCTGTTCCAGGTGTGTAAGCAGATCTGGCTGGGCCTTTATGACGAAAGGACCTCCTCAGTTCCAGACTTCAGGGAACCGCAGAAAGTCAAAGAGTTTCTTCAAGAAAAATATGAGAAGAAGAGATGGTGAGTGGGTTTTATGAATGTTTCCCAGGCTGTGTGCACTGCGCAGACACATAGCTTTCCTTTTTTTCTCCCTTTTTTCTGCTTTAGCTTGGAATGTCTTTCAGGCTGCCCATAGCAGTTTGCCCCCAGCAAGCCAGCAGTTATCCGTCTTTAAATGCAAACAATGTAGGTCATGACAGCCAAGCTCCTTTAGGTGTAAAAGGAAGTCTTTCCATGAAGTAAAGGGTTCAGCCATGTATGGCACTTAGCATAGTTGTTACACTCAAATAAAAGTATAACTGATGGTTGAAATACCCAGAAAAAAATATTTTCAGTATTTGTTCAATGAGGACTGCTCATCATAACCAAAGCTTGATAAGTGTGTGTTTTTTGCAGTATAAGAAATCTAGTTCTTTACATCAATAATAACACCTGTTAGTTCAAGCTGTAATGCTTGTATCATTTCCTCATGTTCGCCCAGTGCTAATGAGAGCGAGCAGTACATGCCTGAACATGCCAAGTGGTGCTGCAGACAGACACTTTCACTCGCACAGGCACCGCCTGTGTTCTGCAGTGTATATTTTTCATTCTTTTGGGGTTTTGGTTGGTAAGTTTAACACTATATTTAAACTGTTTGATAGGTACGTACCCCCGGAGCAAGCCAAAGTAGTGGCATCCGTCCATGCTTCTATCTCTGGCTCTTCAAACAGCAGTACCAGCAGCACACCTGAGGTCAGACCACTGAAATCTCTGCTGGGGGACTCGGCCCCCTCCCTACACCTCAACAAGAATACTCCACCTAATCAGGTGAGATTTATCCTGTGTGCGCATGCAGTACACAAGCTGAGTTTCATCAATCAAAGCTGCAGCTGCAACTACGGGTTTAAAAATCAAGAAATTTAACCTTTTAAAAACTTTAAAACCTTTCTCTGTAATTCTGTCAACAACAACAAAAAACATTGCCGTAATAGTTTCCAATTTGCTTAAAACTTTTTAGATGAAAAGGGAGGAAAAATCAGTTTGTTTAAAACTAGTTTTTTTGAGGTTGATAAATCTCCCTGATGAAAAGATATATAGCTTCTGAAATTTCATAGTTACTCTTAGACCAATAATTTAAGTTTCTGTATCTGAAAAACAGACAATTCGTTTCTTTCAAGAATTTTTCCGACTAGTTGGATTCTTCCAAACAAGATGATGTCATGCCTGAGTGCTCTATATTTTTTAAAAAGATGTTTTGTTTTAATTATCAGACTGATCATCCCACTGAAACAGTTTTTTATTTCTTCTTGATTCTTTATGAAAATGTAGGCCCTTTGTAGCACATAGTCACAACACACTCTGTTTTAAAAGGCAATTTGTCTTCCTTCGTCATCGTGTTAAGGTTGTTTAAGGACTCATAAATCTACATATGTTTTAATGCACATTGAAGCGAACATGCCTACAGTTTTAATGAAATCATTATCTTGTCTTTTCTAGTCTCCAGTGGTGAGCCGTGGACAAACCCACCAGCAGCAGTTCCATGACAAGAGGTTTGACCTCCTCAGTGACTTGGGTGGAGACATCTTTGCCGCCCCGCCCAACATGAATGCTGGCACCAGCTCCAGTTTTGCTAACTTTGCACATTTCAACAGCCACACAAGTAAGAAACACACCAGTGTACAATTAAACAGTTTATCTAATGGAGGACTGTTGATACTGTGATAGGAATTTTAATGAATGTGGAGAAAACATTTCTGTACCTTAGCTTGGCCAGCAAAGGCTTGCTGACAGTTGGGTTGCAAGGTAATGCCAGAAACTGGCAGTAACTGGTGTAATAGTGGTAAAATCTTGTATCTTGGAAAGTGACTTAGTTGCTTTGCTCTGAGACTGAATCACAGACATCAAGTCATATGTATACTTTTACAAATGATTCCATTTGATGAACCAACAACCTGTTCCTCTTTTTGTGAAAAACAGTATGCAAATGCTGGACTAGCTGACGCCAAGTAGTATCAAAGTCACTGTAAATGCTGGAGGTATTTTAAAGAGAAAGCTGCATGCTGGTTAATGGTAAATACCAATTACCATCCGCCCAGATAGACAGTGACAGAAGTTCAAGATCATGCAGAATGATTTAAATGTCAGTTGTGTACTTCCATGATTGAGAAACATGGCCTTACATTTTAAAAGAATACTGTGGATACTAGGACAGACAAGTCTCCATGGTAACTAATGCCTGTAACATAGGGCTATTAGTGTTTGCTTTCCATGGAGGATAATGTCCTCTCATTTCCCCTCAAAGAGCTATCGAGACTCTTATAGCAGTGACTAACATAGCATCCTCACATTTCCTCATTGCAAAAACAAGCACAGATTTACACTGCTGGGATCAGTGGTGTGTGTAAAGCTTACACACACACACACACACACACACACACACACACACACACACACACAGAGCTCTGTGCTCAACAAGAGGTCCTGTCAGTATTTCCTGCGAGAGGGTGAACAATAGACTATCTTGTCTGCCTTTTAATCCCCATGCACTCTATTACATTACGTCACTCTGTGATTATCTCTCATATTTAGTACATCATCCATTCTATTTTTTTTGTTGTTCATGCTTTTTTCATCATATGTATAATCCATTCTATTTTTTATCTCATCCAGTGTTTTCCTCTCATTGTGCTTTTTTTGGTTGATCTGTCTGTCTGAACCTCATCCTGTCACCACCTCCAGCAACACAGAATACCAACGCAAATGCAGGCTTTGCTAATTTCGATGCATTCGGGAGTGCGCCTGAGTCATCAGCTGGTTTCCCCTCAGCACCCCAACCCCACATCAATCCCTCAAATACAGGTAGAGCAAGTTCTCTTCACTGGACAGCTGACACACACCAAACTGAAATATAAAGACGTTAGCTTGAATCATAAGGGGCACATATGCATGTCCTCTGCTCCCAAACCTTGTTGTGGCACACTGTAGTGCCCTCTGCTGGATAATGCTGTACTTTTATAGCGCAGCACGGCACAGTGATCTCATTAGTATGCTTACTGCTTGATTAATAACGCTTCTTTCTCTCTTGTGGCTTTGTAAGAATATCCTTTTCCCCCAGACACTGACTGCTCTACCTTGCATTTGCTGCCCATCCTTTCTCATTTATATCACCCTTTTGCTTTAGTAGATATTGGTCTCCTTTGAATTCATGCTTTTTGATTTTTACCTTTGGTTCAGTTTGTTCTATTGTTTCTCCGCCCTGTCTTACATTGCTCATTGCACCGTTTCTTTCCTCCCCTCTTTAATTTTGGGCTGCCAGTGTTCACTGTGCTCTCATCCAGCCGCAGTGTGGGTGAGTTTGCCACTGCCCTGCCTCTCCAGGGTGCTCACAGTAAGTCTCTCTCTCTGGGCTTGTCCTCCTAACAGCTTTCACCCTCTTCTTGCCAATGTCTCAAACGTGTAGTCTCTCTAATCATTTTCTCTTTGGATGCACTGTGTGTCTCAGCATGGAGCTCTTTTTGACAATCTCTTTAGTTGTTAAGGTTGGATTACGGCTTGGATTACCTATGACCACTATTGAGGATACCACAAAATCAACAATACGAGGAAAAATTCAAGAGGAAAAAAAACACTAAAAATAAGGGAATTAAAAAAGAAAACAGACTAAAAGTTAAGAACAGGTTGTTGCACTCTATTAGACTCTATTAGAAATCAAAAAAACTGTACCCTTGAAGTGTCAATCATCAAGTAAATGAGAAGAAGCTTTATAAATTTCAGGTTATCCAGTCTGATATGTTAGAAATACTTACAGATGATATGTGGTAAACTAATAACCAGGCCATGCCAGGTGTTAGCATTCAAAATACCAGATGTGACATGTAGATCTGGCAGGATGAGATTTCCAGACTGATATTAATACTCATTTTAACAAAGAAAAATATCTCTCATAACCAGTACTACAGCCCACTGTGTGAATTCCAGACAAGAATGAAAACAGTTTATTATGTGCAAATGTGAACATTAACAAGTATTTAATAGTTCCTCACCAATACTGCATCCTAGAATATAAAAGAGAATTATAAAATTCGGGTGTGATGAAACAATTGCTAAAGGATCCCAAGAGCATTTTTTTCAAGTATATTATACGTTCTACCACCGCATACAGGACAACATACTTGCCAATTCAATAAGGCGGCAACTGAATGATTATTGATCCAGCTCTGCTGTTCTTCAGCTCTAGATTTCTCAAAGAGGGGCTGAAGATGGTTTCTGAATGCTTCAGAAAAAAGTGCTTCTTTAAACGCGTTGTTACCTAATTTTATTTGAGCATCATACTCTCAAACAAGGAACCCACATTTATCAGGGAAAAAAACTTTATCTTACACATCAGCCACAGCATGCAGGATTGTTTGTTATCCTTACAGGTCAAAAGTTTTCCTTTTCCTGATCGCAAAGGTCATTTCTTCTAACATTTATCCATGAAATGCAACACAACTCAACCACTGGTCTACATCAAACTTATGTGATACTAAAATGACCTTCTCTTTCTTTTAGGATAACAAAGGCTATGCTGTGTCTGAGTGTATGAGATAGCCTCTGTTGTGCTGAGTTAAGCATTAAATATTATCATATTTCTTTATTGGATTCCAAAATATCATAAGCTGCTCTCTGGATTCTTTGAGATATTAAGCACTTGAATTAGCAAAGATGCTGAAAAAAAATACATAAAGTGTGAAATAAATGAAATGTACTGAAGTGGTTAAGGATGCAATAGTTACTTAGCTGGATTTGTTATTATTTTATTTTTATTTTTTTTCAGAATAATGGTCATTTTTTCTTCTTGTTTTTTTCCTTTGGAAGCTATGACCATTATTAGTTTTGTGCCTGCTTAGCTTGACTTGGATCTGCTTGATCTCTTTATAGAGTGCAGTGATGCATTTTGAGCATTTTTCTTCTGTTTCTGCACCTTATGTTGCAAATAAATGATTGTAGTGTTGTTCAGGGTGTATAGGCAAATGGAGGACCATCATGGTGCATTGTTGTAGAAAGTGTTTTAGTAGTGTTTCTAACCATCCCCTAGAAAACGAAGATAGCCCAGCCAGACTCCATCCCAACTTTACTCTCCATGCAGCTTTTTATCCCCCTTTCTACCCTGTGAATGCTGTTTCTTAGAGCCAACAATCCAGGTCCCCCTCATGACTTTTTAATTTTTCTCTTTCATACAGGTAGCACCACAGGGGGACTAGCAAATGCCAATTTTGCAAATTTTGACAACTTCCCCAAATCGTGTAGTGCTGACTTTGGATCCTTCAGTTCCTCCTCCCAGAGTAACTCCACAGGAGCTGGCAGAGATGTTGTACAGAGTTCTAGCGTCCCTGCCGATAAATACGCAGCCCTGGCTGACCTGGATAACGTGTTTAGCTCTGCCATTACAGAGCAAGGTAAACTTCTCCTGCCTAGCCTGTTTCTTAGATCGAGTTTTTAGGGAAATAGGCTAACCAAAAGAAGTTGTATCTATTAAAACATTGTGTTATCAGGCTGGTAGAATTAAGTCCCTTTGAGTCTTCTCCCCTCTCTAGACTCTTAAAACAACTTATGACCTTCTTTAAGTTGAACATTCAGTTCCTTATTTAGCTCTTCACCCAGCCAAGGCTTTGTTGAGTTTTTAAATAGCCTAACCATTTTTCAAGTCCAAATTCACAAAGCTGACCTTAGCGGAACTGAGCCAATTACCATTTAGACAGTAGGCCACTGGGTATGCTGGACACACCTATTTGCTCTAAAGAATGCCTTAAAGCAAGCAGGTTGTTATAAGTATTTGTTCTATTGGGGACATTTAGAGTCACATGGTCTGAATTCTGTTGCTGGCGTACATGGGCTGGTGCTGGTTTCTGTTGGTCATATTACAAGCTGTATTTCCCTGTTAGAAAATGCATATTATCTAATGATTAAACATTATTCCTTCTTATTTTCAGTAGGTTGATTTGGCAGCTATCTCGGGACCTTTTGTCTGTGTCTTTTAATTGTAGAATTTATGTTCCTGCACTGGAGAAGCTGAATGGAATTTAACCTGGTTTCCCTGTTAATGGCTTCTGTTCTAGGAGCTGGTGTTCCTGGTGGGGTGAGCTCAGCTGTATCGGCAGGAGTAGGCAGTTTGCCTCAAAGGCAGCCAGGAGGAGGCGACCGCTATGCTGCTCTGGCTGAGCTTGATACAGTCTTTAGTCCTTCGGTCCCTGCAACAAGTGTTTACAACACAACCAGCACGTCTCAAGGGTGAGATAGTTATGTAAGAATGAAAATTTATGGCTCCTGCTGTGGTGAGCTCCATAATCTGAATGTGAAACTTCACAGGTTGTTAGCCAAGCAACTTGACCAACATACTGTTGCAGCACATTTATCACACAGGCTGCTTGGTGGAATGAAATAAAAAAGTGACCACTCAGAACACTTTACACTGCTGATCACATTCACTCATTCACACTGCATTAACACATTGATGGCAGTTTGGTGGCCTCTAGTCCGTTTTTTTTAATTATTATTTTTCCAGCTGTTCTGATAACCATGTGTTGACTTAATTTCACTGCAGGGTCGTTTTTGGCCAAGAGCCTGGGGTGTCAACAGCACAAGCACAACAGGGCATGCCAGGCATGGCTCAAGGTTTTGGAGGTGAGCAAATGTTCAAGCAGTTTTGTGATGGTTTGGTGCTACTTGAGACACACAGGGTTTGAAACATCAAACCTGACCATAAATAGAAATCATACAACCCCAAAAACGTTAATAAAAACTGATTTGATGGTTTGCAGATCATTTAAACCATATTCTTGATCCAGAATTGTGCAGAAACAATTTGTCAAAATGTTGGAACTGAAAATTGTTACATTTCATGAAAATAAAAAAATCTTAAATTTGTTGAAAGCAGTGTGTTTTCTGACAGTTTGAATAGAGACACACCTTCATCATCGTCTCATCGTTTAATGGCACTTCTGTGAATATTTGGAAACTGACTTCTGAGATTTTTGCTCTGGATTGTTTTAGTAGGAGATCGTTCATATGGGGCATTATTCATGACTTATTCCTATATTAACATCTTCACACTTTATTGCTTTCACACTTTCAAGTTCTTGTTTGGTGACTTAATATCATTTCATCAACAGCTCAGTCAACTAACCCGTTCGTAGTTGCTGGAGTTGCCCCTGCAGCACCAACCACCAACCCATTCCAGAGCAACGGCAGAGCAGCAAATATGGCAGCAGCTGCAGCTGCTGCAGCAGCAGCAGGTAAATGTTTTTTGTCTGTGAATGTGTAAACCAGTAGTATAAAGTAGTATTAACTTTATTTCAATAGTGATATAAATCTTCTTAAGGTCTATAAAGCACTGTGAACATCCTTGGCTGCCTCAGCAGTTGTTAACCCTCGAGCCTACCAAGGTGGCAAACAATCAGGGAAAGAGTGTCTGAGACGATTTGAGTACACAAATAACAGAAGAAGAGCTGACTGTACAGATCTCTCACTGTGGGAAAACGTAGCAGTGTTTTCCTCGACATAAAGTTGTTTGCTTAAAAGAGATGAAAGTTGCAGTAAATGTGATGAAGTACTTTTCTATTATGCTGGCTTGGTGAGGGTTCTTCGTACTCTTTGTGTGGTTTTTGATTTCTGTTATTCTTAGTGAATCACCTAACCCATAACCAGACTTTGAAACCTTATGCTTTATAACCAGCTGCAGATATCATCAGTGTTTTTGTGTATGTTTGTGCACAAACACACGTGATTAAAGTCTTGTCTTTAGAATAAAATAGAGACCTCTCTTTTACACCTTTTCCATGGAAAAGTTTCTGCATGTTTCTTTAACCAGCTGCTCTCTGCTGTCTTACAGCATCATTTGGCACAGGTTCCATGAGTATGCCAGCTGGATTTGGGAACGCTTCAGCCTACAACCTCCCCACCAGCTTTAGTGGAACCTTCCAGCAACCCTTTCCTGGCCAGGGTCCCTTCCCTTCTCAGCCTCCTGCTTATCCTCAGCAACCCAATGGTGTGTGTCTTTGTGCCATTTAGGAGACAAGCTGTTCTGTTCCGTAAACATGAATGAAGACTTTTTTTTTTTGATCAGGAATGTTATACTAAACGCTGAATCACATAAATGACAAGATAAAATGTGTTTCAGGTGGAGGGTATCCAGCTTATGGTCAAACAAAGCCTGTTGTGACACCTTTTGGACAGACCATGACTGGACCAATGGTGTCAAGCAACCCTTTCCTGGTAAGTAAAAAGGCTATGTGCCATTTTCTTTTTTTTTTTAATCTTTTTTTTTTATTGGATTTTCTTGATGAGTTTGCATCAAAATAAACGCATTATACAAACATTGGTGTCAGTTAACCCTTTATTGCTGAACATATATTTGATACATGAGTTTCAAAGACCACTATCTCATCAACAGTGGTTTAGGTTGCGCTTCATATGGTGAAAGCCCTTGAGTGGGCAGCACAGGTCCAAGTCCGGCCTGTGGCGACTTTCCTGCATGTCGCTCCCTGTTCTCACTCTTACTGTCCTGTCCTCTCACAGTAAAGGCATGAAAAGCCCAAAAAATATTAACAAAACATGATGAATATTTTCATTAAAAACCTGTTTAAATAAAAAAAATGAATTCCAGACTCTGAGGATTATTATTCTACTACAGTCAGCTGAAGTTGTATTTCGGCCATATCCACACAATTATTTTATTTATTTATTTTTTCACAAAAATCATTGCTAATTTTCAAGAAGTTGCGGTAAGAATAATGTCTAAACTGTTACTCATTTTTAAAAATAAATATTTTCTGCATTGAATGAGAGGATTTTAAAGTCGGTCCACTTTTTCCATTTTCCTTGGCAGACAGATTGAGGAATTCCTAAATTGTGTACAACATTCTTAATCTTTCTAGTCTTTGAGTATATGAAGTGTAGGGAATCTAATTCTCAGTTTGTGCCCATTCCAGAGGAATCCTGAATTTTTTTTTGTCGCTCTCTTAAAAATGAGGTCAAACACTGAAACAAGTACAACAGTCTTGTACATTCATCATTATTAGTTTAATCCTTGAGCTGAAATCTAACATCAATACAGACCATTTATCCATATTCTTAAACATTTCCTGGTTAAGGGGTCTGTAATTAATTTCAAACAATTTGGAAAATGAATGTGTTATGTCGATTTCTAAGTCATGAATTGTTCTTTGGCTCCAGTTGGAATTATGTTTGTTGTATTTCTTTAAAAGGGGATTAAATAAACTTTTCAACAAATAAATGAAGTTGATTAATGAAGTTAATTAATATTTACTGTTGATTCAGCTGTGATGATAAAACGTGGTTGATTTCAAGATAAACATGATTTTCCTTTATTTGTAAAGAGATATAAACTACTTTTTCTGATTGCATGTTCCTCTTTCCCTCCAGGGTGCTGCTCCATCAGCACAATATCCAGCAGGAGGCTCCTCAACGAATCCTTTCTTATAGCAATCCATCCAGTCAGCTCCACTACAGGGTCAACAACTGGCGTGCTTGCACCTATTGCACTGTTTTGTTTCACAAGTAGCTTTAAAAACACAATGTTTGTAAGGATTTGTATTTTCTATCGCAGTTTGTCACAGATTGAACAATATGATGGACAGTCCTGCTGACGCTGTCGATGGCTACATGGCAACATGATGGTGTTTGTGGAGAGAGGGGTTGAGCCTCTCTTCTCTCTTTAACCTGTGAACTGGCCTGGCCTCTACTGAACCACAATGTATAATCAAACTGGCTGAAAACTAAGTTATTGCATACAGTGTATCCCATTCATTATGCTGCAACTCTGTACATATTTTTCTCTAAGGAAAGGAGCTCTTTGTGCATATCAGTATTTGTTTATGTACCACACAAGATTTGTTAAGACAGAACTGTTGTTTGAAAAAGCTAATGGGAACTGCCACTTACTGTATTTGTGAAGAACCAAATTGTTTATTTGTGCAAGAAACTTTTTTAAGCAGACTTATTCTCACTTAAGAAAAAAAAGGCCTGTTGTGTTGGTGAGAGATAAAAGAAAGAGTGACTGCTGCATAAAGGGACTTGAAGTCTAATCACCCTGCAGTGTTGAGTCCCAGGCACAATGCTTCTTAACTACAGTCACCACATCCAGACATAGCTTATGAACTGAAAACCAGTGATGTTGGGTATTCAAGAATTTTAAGTTAATATGTAAATATATACAGTAAATATATATATTAAAATGAATTTTATGTAAGAATAATTGACCATACCGTTCATTTATATGGATTTCTGAAAACATCTTGTACAAATTGTTTTGTATAAAAAAAATAAGAAAGATTTATATTCTTCACTTGGGGTCAGTAATTTGAAGCTTCATTTGAAGTATCAAATCCCTTGCAATCAGAATCTGTGTTGGTCACTGTCCGGAGGTTCATTTTTGACTGGAGGGGTGGAGTCTTTGCGTTTCTGTGTTTTCCAAATGGTAAAGAGTCCTCGAAGTGAAAATATGACAGCAATGAAGGCGAAGTAGCTGGCATATATGGTGAACTGCGAAACAACCACAAAGATTGAAACACATTTTTAAGTGCCTGATGGATATAAAAACGCTTCTTCTGTCTGGTATTTCCTGATCAGATGGCTCACCTGAGGGATGATGCTCAAGCCCAGTGCCCCACTGTCCACCACAATAGAAGTGATGATTGTCTGAAGAGCCAATGCTCCGAAGTTGTTAGCTCCAAACACCAGTGCATATCTCTCCATAGATAGATCAGCTGCAATCTGGTACCTAAGAGTGGAGTTTGTTTAATTCTTACTCTGCCTTCTGTCTTATGATGCTATCTTTCATGTTAACAGCTCTTACATGGCGATCGTTATCAGCAGCATGTACAGGCACTTGAAAATGGTGTAACAGACGTAGCAGACCCAGATGTTGTCCAAGAAAGTCATGATGAAGAGTGCCACAGCTCCAAGTCCTGAGAAGCCACCCAGGGCCAGCTCACCCCACTGCTCCCATCTCACCTCAGTGAAACCTATGCCATAGGCTGTGGTTGCACCTGTAATACACACAAGTTTTTGATTATCACACTTTTTAGATAACAGTTTGGTACACAAGGCTTCCATATTCTGCATTGAAATCCTTCTGCTTACCTAACAGGTTGGACACTGCCTCCACTCCTCCATTGTAGATGCTAAAGTTCTGTGAAGGCTGCACATGCTCCCACAGCACCTGCAAGGTACATTGCAATGATCAGTTATGCTGAAGGTACTTTGTCACTTCAATATCTGTCTGTGTTGCTTTTTTTTACTCACCTGCACATAGTTCACAGTCTGATTGTAGCCACAGGTGGCCATTGCCCACCACACTGACCAGTAGAGCAGTTTTCTGGAAGAAAAGCACAGACGAAAATCCCCATACAGCTGCAAGAGGACTTCACTGCAGCCCTTAGCACCATTAGACTCTTCAGCTTCCTCAGCCTCAGGCTCCTTGTCACCCTCTGTTTCTCCTTCTCTCTTCACCCTTAAGCTTTCCAGAGATACCTCTGACTTGTTCACAAGCTCGTTTGCATCCCAAACCTCTTGCTCATGCCCCTCTGTATCCACTGTCGCCGTTTTCTGTCGACTGTGAAAAAATATGCTCTTCTGTGGCATTGGCAGGAGGCAAGAAAAGAGGAGAGCAATGGAAGTGAGAACCAGAGTAAATACTACAATGTTGTTGTAGGACATGAGGTCAAAACTGACGAAAAACTGTCCCAGAACAGAGCCCACAGTGTATCCCAAGAGCTGAACGCTGCGGCAGTAAGAGGTGGCTTTCCGGTACCTTTTCAGATCTATCACACTGTAAAAAAAACATATTCAAAATGTCATGCCTGTCCAAATGCATGAAATGAAATTTCCTGAAACCTGCATGCACTGGTGCCCTTTAAGCTCATATACATGACCTGTAGATGTAGGAGAAATAGGCCACCTCACTGGCCGTCACCACCCCATAGAAAAACTGCATGGCCTGCATGGCTGGTACAGTTTTTGTCCAGAGTATCAAAGAAGTAGTGATGAAGAGGGCGACACACTGGAACACAACCACAGGCTTGTAACGTAGCCAGTCAGTCAGCAGGAACACTGGCACCAGCACAGATAAGTAGGAGTAAGTCCACACTGGAAAAATTTGGTTGTTAACCTGATAAGGAAACATCAGTAGATTAATGAACTGCACATGGGATGGGAACTTTATTGTATCATAATGATAAATCAAGGTTTTATAACCCTCAGTGGATGTTTTTACCTATGAAAACTAGCCAATAAAGACGGCTATAAAACTAATTTAGCTATAAAGATTATAATGTGGTTAACCAGCTCTGTTGCTTTTTAACAATATAACTTAAATCTAAATACAGCGAGTAAAGAAGAGAAGATCTGAGTATTAAAGGCATTAGATCGATAAAGTGTGAAGTCACAAAACTCTCAAGGATGCTTCTATTTCAAATGTATTCAGCAGTTCATCTTAAGTTTTTGCCTGTACCTGCTCTGCAGTCAGATTCTTGTCCGGTCCTGTCAAGTATGGGATGAGGAAAGGTTCCAGTGGTTTCACCGTGCTGAAGAATCCATACACGCACAGAATGGTAGTAGGATACCTCCAGTCCGCCCTCCACCGTCTCAATACCTCCATCTTCTACTGTCCTTACACCCAAGTCAGATACATGTGTATGTTTCTTGTTGTTCTACTCTGTCCTTCTTGCCACCTCCTGAAAGACAGCCTGCAGTAATCTGATTGTTGAGCTTGGTTTGTCAATCAACAACCCGGTCAAAGAGCAGCACAGCCTTCAGGTGACGTTACACCTTAGCCCATGTGTCACAAAATAAAGTGGCGACCAGACAAATATCAGCACCTTTTCAAACTTATCAGATTGAGAAATACTTTATTAATCCCAGAAGGAAAGTCAATTATTACAGGTGCCCTTATACACAATGAAATACAAATATCAGAGTAGTATTAGAACGAAAAAAATAAAATAAGCAATAAATACTAAATAAATTTAGAAGCGCAGAATAATCTATAAAAGCACAGATAATTAAGTAAGATAAAGTATATCCTCTCAGTCAACCATGTAAGAAAGTCTAGTTCTACCCCGTCAACATCACTGGCCTTCCAGATGAGCTTGCTTAGTCTGTTAGCATCTTATACCCTCAGCCTGCTGCCCCAACACACAGCAGCAAACAGGATAGCAGTGACCGCCACAGATTCCTTGAAAATCCTCAGCAATGTCCTGCAGGTAAATGAAAGACAAAAGGACGTCAGCCTCCTCGGGAAGAAGCAGCTTAGGCCTCCTGCCCCAGTCCAGCTTTTAAAGCCATAGTTCTTGTAGTCCTCCACAAAGCACTTATTAATTATAGCTCAATAATCAGTAATCAATTTAGTTTTATTGTGCTGTATGACATGCAAGTCAGATTACTGTAGGTATTGATGGTGACATAAAAAACAAACACACCCATAAACCCATTAAGTAATTTGGTACATTTGATGTAGTCTCACGATGGCCCCGTTTATGAGGCTCTAGTACACCTCATACAGGACACTGAAGTTGATTAATGATTAGTCAATTCCCAAAGGCAAATGGAACAATCACCAAATAATTTAGACAATACTCCATCAGTAATTAAAGACCACAACAGTTTGTAGACCTTGTTCAGAAAAGTTCAGCAGAGATCACTTCCACATCAGACTCTTGCTCTTTGGTTTCAGTGAGCCCAGGATTGTGTCGATTTACACAGGCTGTGTAGGTCCCTCGGATCAGAAAGAGCACTGAGACAGCAGCATAGTAACTCCCGTAGATGATGAACTGCAGAGTAAAACAAAACAGCTAAAATCATATATGGTTCAACTAATGTTTGACATTTTTAATTAACCACCAGGTGTCACCCTCTCCTCACAGAGCAGACTCAGTAAGCAGCTGCTGCTCTTTCTCAGTTTTTTTTTTCATACCTGTGTTCTGCCATTAAAATAACACCAGTTACTAATACTAGAACCTGTGTTCAACATACCTGTGTCACAATATCCAGCCCCAGTGCAGTCTCGTCAACAACTACGCCAGTAATGATGGTCTGCAGTGACAGGGCTACAAAGGTGTTGATTCCAAATGTCAAAGCATAGCACTCCATGGAGAGGTTAGAAGCAATCTGAAATCTTAAATTCAAACATAGAGAAACATCCTTGATTCCTGAAAGCATGAAAAAGCTCTTCGGATGTGTAAAACAAGTGTGAGGGTCACTTTCATACCAAAAGCTGCTTGTAGTGTGTATCACTACTACTTTAAGAGCTGAGGATTTGGTAATGTTTATCACAAAATTGAAGATTTTTATCATTTTTATTTATTTATTTATTTTTTGGTTAACTTCTGCATAGCAGAATATGAGTTTAGTTAGAGTTTAAGGTGGACGTACGCTGTGATGGTGATGAGAAGCATGTAGCAGGACTTGAAAATAGCGTAACCAGCGTAGCACACCCAGATGCTGTTGGTGAGCGCCATCAGAAACACAGCACCTGTTCCTATGGCTGAGAACAACCCTAACGCCAGTTCTCCCCACACAGCCCATCTTACTTTGATGTATCCCACAGAGAAAGCTGCTGCAGCCCCTAGACCATGGGGAGAAAGATAGGACAGCAACTTCATATTGCACTCTTGTTGTTTGGCATTGATTAAAACCTTACAGCATATTTGTTAACTCAGTGATTGCAATAAGATATCTGAGTAGCCTTCTGCACACACATGCCTTTTATGATTCACCATTTCCAACCTGACTCTTAGAATGAACCATCAGCAATAATTACAGAATCCATTACCTCCTAACTCTGTCTTCTTAATTGAAGCAATTACTCTTCTTATTCTCAGACAGATCCAGTTTGAGTGTAAGCCAACAGGACCATGGTGATTCTATTACATCGATTATTACGACCATACATATTTTCATAGCTGTCTGTGTATCAGACAGCTTTTAAGAGTGTGCCTACATTTATTAGTTCTATGAAATTCAGTTGTGCAGAAAACCTTTGCCCCTTTTTAACTAAACTCTTGATTTTAGAAAAATGAAGTTTTATTCACTATTTTTGCAACAGTCAAAGTCCCATAAAAAAGTCCTCATTGTGAAAGTACTAAATCTAATGTTTTCAGGCTTTCCTATCTGTTCTTTTACATTGGCATTAATCTTTAAATACCAGTTATAATTCAGTTCACATGTCCTTTTTCATTCTCTACACTGCAGACAAAAACAAACACAACCAACAATCAGTCTTACCTACAAGTGAGCATGCAGCCTCTACCCCTCCATTGTAGATGGATGATGTAGCAGATGGTTCTATATGGTCCCACATCAGCTGGATGTAGTTGAAAACCTGCACGTAACCAGCTGTAGCTAGAGCCCACCACAGGGACCAGTAGATTAGATGCCTGCATGATGAGCATTATGAAAACAGATCATGATTGTGAATAGATTTAAAGGGCTAATCCATCTACCTGTAAACTAATACAGAGAACAGCACTATGAATTACAATCTAATTCTTCATTGGTGCAGTTTATAAATAGAGCTATGGAACAAGACACAAAGAGACAATGCCTGGAAGAGTAGGACTCCCTGAAGCTCTGCCAAAGAAGATGGCCTGCAGTGGCTACATTTTCTCTGCTGCACCAGCCAGCACTGCCATTATGTTCAATCTTCTCTTTCCCTGAGCCAACTTCATCCGCATCCATCACTGGTTCCTCAGGCTTGTCTGCCCTCGGTGGCCCCTCCCACTGGGTCTGTGAGCGCACAGCTGCAGCCTCTTTCCCTTTGAAGAACAGGCTCTTCTGTGGCATGGGCAACCAGAAGGAGATGAGGAAAGCCATGCTCAAAATCCCAAGTGTGATGGCATTGATGTAGAAATAGTCCACTCCTAATTATCAGAGTTTGCACAATTCATTTACTTCTTGTGTTGTTTTGCAGGTCATTTAGCGTTTTCTGCAATGTTTTGGACATTATTCAAATTGTTGCATTGAGGCTTGATGATTGTGTATGTTTTGTCTTAAATTTGAATATATGTTCATAAATATATTACAATATGGAAATCATCTATTCAATTTGTATTGAATCAGAATCAGAAATACTTTATTTATCCCGAGGGAAATTGCATTTCAGTTACATAGGAGTCTTACCTGCAAGGCTTATAAGCATTTGACCTAGGCTGGCACCAAATGTGTATCCTGCCAGCATGCTACTGCGAAGGTAGCCAGTGGCTTTTTGGTAGTACTCTACTGGAATTACACTGTAAATGTAGGAGAAGTAAGCCACCTCTGTTGAAGTCACTACAGCATAATTGACCTGTTAATAGGACAAAATATTGTTTAAGAGATTTGCTGTGCAACATGTAATAATTATACATAACATAATACAAAGTGTGTTTAAAGGCCCTTTCATCTGTAGTAAATCCTTAATTATTCCTTTAAACTGGAGGGCTGTAATACAGTACATTATTCTAAAAATCTGTTGTTGTTGTTTTTTTGTTTTTTTTTTTTTGCTTTTAAAAAGGCACAACACTATTAGTCAGGGCTGATGCTTTTATTCATTTAAAATAAAACTGAGTTATTCTAGGAGGATTGATACTAATATTCAATTTTTTTTAATAAATAAATAAATTTAAAAATATAAATAAATAAATAAATAAATAAATAAATAAATAAATAAATAAATAAATAAATATTGTAGAGGACCTGAAGGAAGGTCATTGCAGGTAGACCTGGGGCAAAGCAAAGCAGGACATAGTTGCTGACCAGAAAGAAGCCCTGCAGCACAATGAGGGGCTTATACCTCAGGAAGTCAGTCAAGAGGAAGACAGGGAAAAGAAAGGCAAGGTAGGAGTACGTCCATATAGGAAACAGATAGTTTGTGACCTGTAAGAAAAAACAAACACCAGAGAACAATTATACTTATTAAAGAACACTGTTCTGTCTGTTGGTGCCAAGTAAATGTTCCTAAACAAGATAATGAGCGCAGGTTCTTAAGTATCTGTTTTGGTTTAATTATACTTGACACGGTGTGTGGAAGTGTGTTTTTTATGTCATTCTTACCACTTCTTCAGAGATGTTCTTATGTGGTCCAATAAGATATGGAGTAAGGAAGGGCTCGGCTACTCTGCAGTTTGCGAAAAACCCATAAAGGCACAAGACTGCAGTGGGATAAGCCCAACCACGGGACTTCATTTTGCCCAGATAGTCCATGTTTTACCTTAGAAAAATTCTCCAGGGATTTGGGTTTTTTTTCTTTTAATTTCCAGGAGCTCTATCCGAGCACCGGTTGAAGGTTAGAATCTGACTACTCTAGCTTCTTTGGGTTCATTTTTAATCTTTATGATCCACGTGCACTGGTCACAGTTCAAGAGCCACAGACTTTGAGCTGTTATGAGGAAACAAAATGATACAATTGGCTTTTAAAACTTGTTACTGGGGCTGGCAAAATGAGTTTGAGAATAAAAATGACGTGCTAAGTGCAGTATTCAGTCTTAAATAATCTACAAGGATTGGTTTACAACCCTTAAAGGAGAACATCCATGAAAAAGTATGTCTATTTATTTTTAACAGTGAAGGGGGGAAATATCAATGTTTTCGCTATGATACGACTATATACGTCTTGAAAACAAATTTTAAAATCTTTTTGTCGAAAATTTATAGGAAAGTGCAGTGTTTGTAGTTAAACAAAACGAGAAAAGTGAATTTTTAGATTGCTTCGTTGCCTTTCTTTTGGGTATTAGTTTGTGCTACGCATGCGCACTGTAACTGCACGCGGACGTGGAGCAAGTCTGTTGCCAGAGCAACGGTTTGTTGTTCAGTGACGATAAGTGGTCAGAATACGTGACAAAATGAAGCTGAAGCGGTTTTATCTCAGATATTATCCACCTGGTAATACAAAATAATATTTTGTCTTAACATTAACATTACTTATGCTGCTCGTGATGAGCAGTCGTGCTTTTTCAGGCCTTAACCCAGGTCGAACGTCATATATGATAGCTGAAGTTAGTCATAACTTTTTGAAACTGTATACTTAAAGTCAACGTGATTGCCTTCCTTTTAATAATCTTTTTTCTTCTACTTTCAGGTATAATCTTGGAATATGAGAGGAGAGGATGTTTGAGGTCGAAATCTATTGACCTTTTTGATTTGACTCCACAGTAAGTCAGTTTTAACATTCTTAAAGTTGGCTTACCAAAGTATTTCATATAGTTTTAGCTGTTTGATATACTCTACTCAACTGAGCTCATCAGAACACCCAAAAGCATCCATTTATAACAGCAAGAGTTTTCAAGTAGCCTATATCTGAAGACTAGAATGAATGCAGAACTTGTTAAACTATTTAACATACCATACTGTCTTTGTTTGCTCAAAAATCGCTTTTAGAGTGACCTATACTGGTTCTATTTTTTGAGCATGCTGTCATTGTGAATTCTCACCATATAGAACAAATCCAGACCAGTTAGTGGCAATAATCAGGCAATCAGAGCCTCTGATCACAGATTCCAGGAGAGAAGAGGTCAAACAGCTGATCATTCGGCTTCAGCAGAAACAAAGCCAGAAGAACCACAGGTTCTGCTTCTCCAAGGTAAGACATTGAAAATAGGGATAGACTGATAAACTGGCTAAGCCAGTCAAGGGCATTTTTACGATATTGTAATATTGACATCAGCTGATGTTTGTGCTCGGATCAATCAAAACTGGTGACATTTTTCTTATCTAAATGACATCAGTGACATGACATCAGACTATTGTTTAGCATAAAATATATTATATTATATTATATTATATTATATTATATTATATTATATTATATTATATTATATTATATTATATTATATTATAGCAGTGTTCTGAATCCATGACTTAACTAAATTTGTTTTTCCCCAATGCATAAATTAAGTAATAATACATCTGACACTTATTGGCTAAGATAAATATGTTTATTAGACTGGCATGGAGGAATGCAGCTGATGAAAATATTATTATTATTTTTACCAAATGTTAAAAAGTTTTTTAAACAGCCATCCCCTGAGCTGCTTTCTGATTATCAGCATTACCAACATCAGTAAACCTCTTTTCATAACTACATAACAAGTTCTGATTAGTTAACACAAAAAGAACAAAATTAAAACTACACTCTTGTGATTTCAAGGTTCAATAAATTTGATTAAAAACATACATTTATTCAATTTCTGATTTAAATTTTGCCAGTCAGGGTTCTCGGAAAGCTATCAAGTAGATAGAATCAGTTTTATAATACTTTAAAGAAAAGCTCACAGTCTTTTTTTTTTTTTTTTATCAGTATGTTTCCTTTTTGTTCTGTGTATCAGATTCAGTAACTAAAACAATGACTTTTGCAAAGATGTGACATTTTTAGGCAGCTGCAGTCAGTTGAATGATTTTGAATGATGGCATTTTTAACACATGCTGATGATAGCAGTGTGCTTGCATCCAGCTCTGCTTGAAAGTTCATAAAGTGTTCATGATGAAAGAAGAAATTAGTTTTAGTGGTTAAAAAAAGCTTGGCTACAAAAAGGCGCTAGAGAGCAGTAGTAGTTTGGTTCTGTGGATTCAGAATTGGAAACAAAACAGGAAACTTGGCAACAATCTAATGGTGCGATAAAGTTATACATGTTGAATGTTATAGTTGGTTATACGTTTAGTGAACAGGATATATGTATGTTTTTGTTTGTTTTACTGGTGTTGTTTTGGCAAAAGACTGTTGTTATTTGAAAGAAGAAATCGAAGATATCCCACTAAGTTGGAAGATGTTATTATAAATGATGTAAGTGGACATATTTTTGTTGGTATTATATTCTGTTGTCTTTTTTTATTTTGGTCTTTTAGGAATTGAAAGCACATGTTCTTCCGCTGACAAATGTTGCCTTTGACAAATCGGGTTCAAAGTGAGTAACCAAAAACACAGAAGTATGACAATTTGAATTTGAAGAGAAGATCTGATTATTATTTTTTTTTGTATTGCTTGTTATGCTTACACTCTGCAGGTTTATAACTGGAAGCTATGACAGGACATGTCGAGTTTGGGACACGGCCTCAGGCACAGAGCTGCATCAGCTCAAGGGTCACAGGAATGTGGTGTATGCAATTGCATTCAACAATCCCTACGGGTAATGAGCTGACTTAGTAAAAGTTTAATAGCATTTTAATGGTGGCTTCATTTTACAATCAGATTGACGTTTTCTTTGCTGAACTTGATCCACATTTAGAGACAAGATTGCCACTGGCTCTTTTGATAAGACCTGCAAACTGTGGTCAGCTGAGACGGGCATATGTTTCCATACCTTTCGTGGACACATGGCTGAAATAGTAAGTTTGATAACCTGTACAGGGTAAAAAGAATTAAGTCACCATTTTTTGAAAAATTTTCTGTAGACAACTTTGAATTGACTATTATTGCACATACTTCCTACTCTCAGAACATTCAGGTGAGCTAAGAGCTGATTAAACATCCAAATTAATTTACTGGTTAATATGTGCAGCACTTACATTAAAACTGCATCTTCTGAAATTACTTTTGTTTGTTGCAAATTTAATCTGTAAGGGTTGTTATTTTTATTTTTTATTTATTTATTTTTTTTTTGCTGTGTAGGTGTGCCTGGCATTCAACCCCCAAAGTACACTGGTGGCCACAGGAAGCATGGATTGTACTGCCAAGCTGTGGGATGTCAAGACTGGACAGGAAGTGGCTGCTCTAATTGTGAATTATTTTTTCTGTACTTTTTATAATCCAATGTTTTTCTTTCTTTTTTTTTTCATCAGGGCTAATATTTGCTCATTTATTTAGCGTTGATTAACTTTTGATTTAAATCTAACTGTAATGAGTCATTAATTGGGAAGAGTTACTCCTGCTGATCGCCCAACAAAGCACTGATTTCTCACCCTTAGGGGAGTGGTGAGCTCTGTCTGATGTGCAGAGTGAAAGTGTGTCTGTGATGTGACAGGTTGGTTCCCTGGCTGAGTTTTTGATGTGTGTTTTCATCAACACAAAATCATAAAAAGAGATACAGAGTGGGTTTAAAGAAAAAAAAAAAAAGAAATGAGACAGTGAGGCATGTTTCTGTCTTTTTGGTTTTATTCAGGGTCACACTGGAGAGGTCATCTCTCTTTGCTTCAACACGGAGGGAAATCAACTTGTCACTGCCTCCTTTGACCACACAGTATCTATATGGGATGTTGAATCGGGAGTGTAAGATGTTGCATCCATTATCATTCTTAATAGTAGACAATGCATGCATTAAAACTGTGATATTTCAATATAAATGTACACAACCAGGTCATTTCTGCTTTTTTTTCCCCAGTCGTGTCCACACTCTGTCTGGTCACAGGGGAGAAATCAGCAACGCTCAGTTTAACTGGGATTGCTCCCTCATAGTCACAGGCTCCGTGGACAAAACCTGCAAGGTAAAGTATATCAACTCAAAGGCTCTCAGTTCTGTGCGTGTAAGTTACAGTTGCAGTTATTTTACCCTTCATCATTTTCAGAATGGACTTCCATTTTCTTAACCATGCAAATTGTCTTTGATTAGCCTATTAAATGATTGCGATGGCGCTTGTCACTCATATTCTCCATCCTCCTTTCCCTCTCTCTTCAACGCTTTCCCGGGCCTGTCTCTAAGGTCTACATCATTTCAAGTAGAAAAATTAATTCCTCACTCCTTAATTATGCCAAGATGAGTCATGCTCACAAGTAAGAATTAATGTCCTCCCTGCATTCCTCATGGGAGGATGTTTGAAGCTACATAAGACAGTTATCAGCCTTAAACAAGCATCCCTCAGGAGACTGATTATGTCTGTTTACATATATATTTCCTGTTTTTGCCTGCTTTTTTTTACAGCCTGTGTTTACGTCTATTAATGTCAGTAAGTATTTTGTGTTCCATGTATTCCCAGCTGTGGGAGGTGGTCAGCGGGAAGTGTATTGCCACTCTGGTTGAACACAAAGAAGAAGTGTTAGATGTGTGTTTCGATTTAAGTGGCCAACTCATTGCTACTGCCTCTGCTGATGGTAAGACTCCTCACTTGTTTTATCAGTGTTTGTGAGTCGTGTGCCTGTCATGTTAACTAACAGCCCTGCCTGTCCCTGTCACTGACAGGTACAGCATGTGTGTTCAGTGCAACCACACATCAGTGTCTCCTGACCCTAGAGGGCCATGACGGAGAGATATCCAAGGTAGGTCATGAGACTATCAAATCATTTCCTACCATAGTCAGTAAGGTTTTCTTTAAAGTCTGTAAAGCAGAAAAAAAATGTGTTCTGTGTTTGTCACACCACAGAAACATGTCATTGACCACTGAGCCAAATTTGAAAGATTAAAAGCATTGCTAAGTATATAAAATTAGGTCTCAAAGTCATGGAAATCTGCTGGGATTTCTGCTGGGAAATGCTGGGGGCATGTCAGTTACAGGCCATGCTCACGTGTGGAAGGGGAGCCACCTCCGTGTACTGTACAAGGACATTACTTACAGCAACAATGGAAGCTAGCACTTGCAAAGTCAAACACTGACAGAGTTCAGCCTCTGTATTACTGACCAAACGTTATAGCCTAGCCAAATACAGTTAGGCTATCAATCCACCTGTTTCTTCAGAAGCCTCTGGGTGTTGCTATGACAGATGACTACTTCTGCTGGCAGTTATGGGATGCCTTGCAACTATATGGCTGAACGCTGACAGCTGCGACAGAGGCGGAGTTATGCTAATGATGACTCAGTGATGTAAAGCAGCAGTGATTTAGCCCTCCCATTAAATCTCGAACACAGAAATTTGAAACAGTTTGCGAAGCCTAGCTCCACAAGTAAATCCTAAATGGTTGAACGGCTTTTACATGTTTTAAGGAAATACATTTGTGACCTATTTAATGTGTTTAGAAGAAAATGGCTGATTTTGCTTTACACAGACTAAAAAGTAAAGAAAAAAAAAATTGTGCCAATCATTTCAAGAGAAGTGATAGAAAATATTTTGTTCTAATTCATTGGGCAACAGTGTATATGGCTAGTAAAGCTGCAGGGCTGCTAACCAAAACATATTTAACTTACTGATAAAACATTAAAGATCCTTTAGGTTGGTATGCAGTCCACAGTAGAAAAGATTCATTAAGCAGATACAGTTATGGAAGTTTCAGTGACTCTTGTGTTCATTACAGTTTATTTTGCTGTTCGTCTTCTAGTCTGGTAATATACAGAAAAAAAAAGAAATAAGCTATTTCGACCAAAACTTTATTGTTTTTGTCAAAGGCTATGAGCTTTTTGATTTTGCATTGAAATGGGCATTTTATGTGGGTGTCAAATGAGGAATCCCTTGCTTTTACAGCCAGCCTCAGAGAGTAGCTGCTGTATTTTGTGCTGCTTTGGCTTCATACTGAGTTTGACCCTTATCCCATCTGGTGAAATGAAGGAGGTTTATGATCTATAATGCAGCCTGTCAATAGAGGGAGCTCCAAATGCATACCTGGGTTGTTCATTTTTTAAAATAAAGTCTATCATCCATGTGTTCAAATGGAAAACAAATGTTTCTTTAAAAAAGAGTGGAAACAAACCTGTGCACATGTCCCAGTTGAAAGATGAATTTCTTAGTTCATCTTTAAATTACCAAATATAGATTGATATGATGGTATTATTTTATGAGAGCTACACTAGATATGTGAGCCAGTCTTTTTTAAGCTTACCGCTTCATCCAAAATCCTCTCTCAGTTTTGTGCTGTTGCTACAGTTTCTTCTCCAGTTCTGGAAGTAGGTTATAACCTCTACTTTGCCTGTTTACAAGAGATAAACTGGTTTCTGAGGAGGAGGGAAAGGATTGAGGCTTCAGGCTATTTCCACTCATTGTGTCACCCACTAAGAATCAGCAAGTAGGACAAAATGACTGCAGTGATGCTTCTGTTAATCTGAACTTTTGCTGCTAAATGGGCTTTTAAACCAAGAGAACTTACATTTGTTTTGTTTTGTTTTGATTGACCCTGTATTAAACTTTGATTTTAGTGAGAGTCATTTATCCCATTTACCATGCTCCAAAAATGTAATGTGCCATGCACTCAGGTCTGTGAAGTGACCCCTGCATTCCACAACTACACAGTCAGTAATAAATAGGCTGGAGGATCATTCCAGAGGATTATGGCACTAATCTCTCACTAACACACCTCTTCTTCTTCTGCTTGTTAACCATGTTCTCTTTTCCCCAATCATTGGTTTCTCTGCTCTGAATCCTTTAAATTTCATTTTCAAATGGCACCTTGCTAGCCTGGTACAGGATTATTTTTTGTTGAACCCAGCACCTAACACATATAGTGAACCATACCATGAAGCGATGACAATCACTTGGTAACCCTATGATGAAGAGAGACTAAAGATTTTACACACATCTATTTGTGACCACGTTTTTGCCCTATTCATCCCTCCATTTTTTAATACTCCAACAAAACCAAAAATGATGGGAATGATGAGAGTTTGTATTTATAGATTAATATATTTATTGTACCATCTCTTTCATTCAAATCCTATTGGTTATTGCATTCACTGCCATTTACCCCCATTCGGTCTCGAGGAATATATCCAGCCAGTTTCTGTTTCCTGTCTAGGCCTGCCCCTTGGTGCCAAGTTTAGAGTTTTAATAAAAACATATTTTCTCTAATGGTCATCTTGAGCCAGCTTCATTTAATCATCTCTTCCTTTACTTCACTTTGGGGAAACAAACCATTCAGGGAATTACAAACTGGAGTTATAACCCAATCATGTCCAGCCCTGATTTTCATAATACTCTCCTGAAAAGCTCTTCACTTAGTGGTTCCCTCAGTGCGTTTATCCTCCTTAAGCACTTGGTTGAATGACCCCTGTGGAGTAATGCTGCTGATGTGGTGAAACGGTTCTAAACTCACTCATTTTCCCCTCCCAGCATCATTTCAACCACCTCTGGTATAATCTCTCATTCAGCACTCTCTGACTCACTCCATTTCTCCAGGAGCACACACACTCTTTCAGCAAACACACATCTTTGAATTAGACCAGCTCTCCTAACTGTGCTTCTCTTGGTAGATCTGTTTCAGCCCACAGGGTGGCAGGATCCTGACTGCCAGCTCAGACAAGACAGCTCGTCTGTGGGATGTTCAGTCTGGGAGCTGCCTACAAGTCCTGGATGGGCACACAGATGAGGTCTTCTCTTGTGTCTTCAACTACGAGGGTGATATTATTGTTACAGGTATACAATGGCGCCCCTGAGATCCACACAAAATATCAGCCAACCACACGCTGTTAAAATGTAGCCTTAAGCAGCAATTAAATTGCTCCCCTCTAGCTGTCACAAATTCTTAATTGCACATTCGAGATGAAAAGCATACAGCTGTGTCCGTCTGTGCAGCCACCTGTTCTTGTTTGTGCTCTCCTGCAGGAAGCAAGGATAACACATGTCGGATCTGGTACTGATGCTTCCTTTTATGGGAAGCAGGCGGTCAAATACCTGGACACGGTATTAAATGATGAGAATGACGGATGATGGCTGATGTTCTACATTTTAATTGCATCTGTTGTTTTCTTCTGAGAAATAAATCACAAAACAGTGTAATGCATGTGTAAAGGTGTGTTTCTGAACAGTGCTGCCTTTCTAATAATTGTTATAAATATCCAAGACTGTTGTATTTCACATCACAGGAATTTATTTATGTCAAAAGATAAATACATTCAATTCTACCATGACAGTTTACAGTTGAGTTGTGTGCTTTTTTCCCCTTCAATGCTGATGTAACATTATAGTACCACTAAGTAGAGAAATAAACGGACCAAATTCACTTACAAATTCAACATTACAAACCTTACTCTGTCTTCCTGATGCAGTAAAAGCTAAAGAGAGCAGTCCACTACTCCAAGGTGCAGCAGTTCCAAATCTACAGTATATACATTACAGCTATCCAAAATAATCACTTCTCAAGTAACATTAACATTAACAAGGTAACACACTTACTTAAAACCCAATTTCATGATTACAACAGAGGTGGGGTGTTGGCCAGTGAATCTACAACAAGGATATGAACATTTTGCTTGTTTTCAGCAAATGTGCTGTTCTAAATGGTTAACATACAAGTTTAAAAGAGCCTTTTCTGGACTTACATATCTTCACCTAGCTTCTTATACAAGGTAGTTTTGATAGAAAAGGTTCAAGCATGTTGAGTTGTTTTGAGAATTTAACCTGATTTTTCCATCTTCCATTGGTACTTTCCTTTGTGTTCAATAGGAATAAATAAATGAAAAATAAATAACCAAATAATAAATAGATAAGTAGAGAAAACACAATTTGGTAGTGAGAATCTGTAAATATATAAAGATACTTATTAATATATTATCAGAAGCAGTTAAAACCTGCTGACTATAACCTCTTGAAGGCTAGCTCATTCCTACCAGGAATGTCCAACCAAAACACCTACAGTTTGCTCTGTGTTGTGTCACAAGAGAAGTGAATCTGAAAACAATAACTTGCTTTTCTTAAAGGGAGACTTGTCCTTTTATGGTAGCAAACAGAAAAAAGACACAACTTCCAAGGACATATTGAGGTGTATGGGTATCTCAAGTACGCTGGCTTTCAGCTCGCTGTGGGAGACGATTGGTGCGATGAGACGGAACAGGGCTAACAGTGAGGAACACGTTGGTCGAGTGAGTGACTGAGTGAGCGTGTGTGTTTGTGTTTGCAAAAGCTAGTCCACACTACAGGGTCTCCAAAAGCCAATCAAACAGGCTGGACAGAGACTGGCCCTCCTCTTCCTCTTTCTTGTAAAGCTTGCAGAACTGAACCACGGCACTGAATAAGTCTGCAACCCGCCATGACTTCTGGGACATCAGATGGACCACTCTCTGGAACTGGGAAAAAAACGGGTGAACCCAAATAACCATTGACTTCAGTAGTTTGCCGAGTAAAGGAAGGACTTAGGAATGCCTAATACGTATGTGTACGTATCAAAGATTTATATTCTTTATATCATAATTATTGTCAAGAGAAAACAAAATACAGGAGAATTAATAAAGGATTTATCATTGCACAGTCATATGGGGGACTACCACTACATGGCCCTTCACAGGCTTTTTGTATTCAAAGAAAACTGAACCTGTAACCAGAGAAAAGAAAGTATTATTGCTGTTATGTCTTGATTTGTATAGCTGGTCTCACCTTTGCAACCTTCTTCTCTCTGGACTTTCTGAAGTAGAGAACAGGAAGGCCCAGCTCAGAAGCAGCAATCCACTGCAGAGCCACTCTTAGCTCCGAGTCCACACACTCAGACTCGAGGTCACAGTTTACCACCAACAGCACCCTGAGGTTCCCATTGCTGCTTGCTGTCCTTGCTGGACTGCTCTCTGAGGAATCAGAAGTAACATGTAGTGGGTGGAGGTCATTTTAACAGAACATACCTTCAATAAAACTGTGCTGTCGTGAACAAAGAGCTGCATGAATGCACAGGGAGTTCAGTGTGCTCAACTTCATAAAAAAGAAATGTCCTCAGTCCTGCTTTGATTTTATGTCATGCAACAAACATGGACTGAGTGTTTAGACACTTCAGGAACTACGGGCCTCTTTTTAATTATTGATGACTATATTACAGAGAGGAGGATGCCTTCTGCAAGTGAACCCATTTGTGGAATTCATAGCAGATACATCAAGCACAAACTGTCCACAGAAGAGCTCTGGGTGAGAAGTGAGAGACTGCAGCTGACCAGGATGATAAATAGTTTAGATGCTGTTAACACGCTAATAAAATGTCAATTTATCTGTATACTTACCAAAGGCATTGTCCTTGGTTCCTGCCAGATGGCCTTTCTCAGTCTCCTCACTGTCAGACAAGAAAAAAATTAGGATAAACATACATTTACGCTTTAAAGAAATATTAAGAAATTATAAAAAACTTGCCAAATGTAAGATGCAAACGATTGTGTCTGAGTAACAAATATGTAGCGACCATCAGAAGCTAGTCACCACAGCTTAGCACAAAGACTAAAAACAGCAGTCGTGTTCAATTCACACAAAAAAGTGATGTTGATACATTGTGGTTCAACCATAGACTGTAAAAAAAAATGGACGTCTTCTCGCTTGGCTCAAACTGAGGTCACCAGAAAAACTGCCCCCTCTGCTGGCTGGCTGTAGTACAAGACAAAAACTTCCCCTCTCTTTTCATTCCAGGTGGGATGTGGTCAAACTTTAAAAAATTATTACACCTCGTAGAAACGTTTCTCACATCCATATGCTGTGGTGATATTTAGATATTATTGGGCTGCATTGTGTTCAGGTCCCCTTTTTTCTGAAATGTTTCTTTTTTTATTAGTTATCAGAGGTTAAAAACGGGGTTTAACGTCTCGTTTAACGATGATTGACAGCTGCCGTTCTTGTGTAGTTTTTTCGGGACTAAAAAAATACATCGGGATGGACAGTTAAGAAGAGATTAGATGGTCTTAATAAAAGAAAATAAATGGTTTTTGTCACCCGTTTCCACTCAGATTTTCCCAGAGTTCCTCGTAAGTTGCTACAGCCCAGACTGTGGCTGGCTCCTGTTACGGAGGTTTTTTTTGTCTTCAAAACCGTACAATGGTAAAAGGCCGAGCCACACTATCCATTCTATATACAGTCTACGGGTTCAACAAGGATCTATATGCCAGTAGTTTCCCTCTGACTCACAGCAAGTAGGAAACAAGTAAATATCCCAAAATATTAACTCTATTTAAAATATCACCATGTCATTATCTATCTATAATCAACTACATACAACTATATATTTTATACACTGCAACTCTAGGTGTGTTTGAAACCTGACAGTAGAGGTAGATATGGTATTCAGGATATGACGACTCCTAACTTTCAAAGCTATAATGACTACAGAATTTGTAATAAGCTTCAACCATCATGTGCATGATTGTTAGTCCAGCAGTATCTCACAGTCACAGGTGATATCAAAACACTCTTGTTAAATTGGAAAAAGCAATATTCTCTCTGCAGACTTTTGTAGGATAGAAAATTGCTATTACGGGTTTCAGAGTGACACATTAATGAGAAAAATTTCAACCCAGCCTTTGACTTTGACAGGTACCTGATTATTGTGCTCTGAGTGGGCACATCAGAAAAAGCATCCAGGTCTGCCAAGCCCAGACTGGATGCACTGCTTGTCCCATTCCTGTTCCAACAACAAAACAAGAGACAACGTCACCCACATGTTGTCACAAAACACTCAACATGATCAATGACATTTGAAAGGAACAATAACCAGATGCAGCAATGCAGGTCATGTCGTTCATTAGCTGGTGATTAACATATAAATAGCAGCTGCAGAGGGAATCGGACGCTCGAGTTGGCGAAGGCTGAGGATTTTTGTTCAGCAGCAAGCCTTTCTGAATATGAGGATGAGCAGAATTAGAGGGATTTTAGGCAGGTAGGATGGACAGGCAGGGCTGGAAGCCATGCCCATGTGTCACAACATGAATCAGGGGAATGAAGTGGGGTTAAAGTAAGCAGCTTGATGGAGAGGTTGCAGAGAGAAGAGCGAGTTGTGTTGTGGTTATGCAGACAACTATCCTTGCAATTAATTGAGCAAAAGAACAAGAATCATCTAAAAAAAATTCCAGCTTTTCCTCTAAGGCATAAATAAATACCCGTAAAAAATAAATACAGTTTAACAGTAAGTTTACAATCCTCAATTTGATGTAATGTAATTTGGTTACAATGCATTAGCTGTTTTAAAGGTTAGGGTGGTTGACTGAAAGTAAATTGAAGAGCGGTGTGACAAACATTCTGACCTAGATGCTTCTCTGGCTAATGCAGGTAGTTGTGCGTCATGTGGCGCAGGCATGGTGTGGTCCTGTATGCAAGCTATGGAGAGGGCTTAGAGGACAGAGCACTGCCATTAACCACCTTAGCAGGTGTAGACTATGTAGCTGCAGGGGTAAAATTGGCATTGGCACTGGAGAGCACAAGTGTCAGCAGCAATGGGCCAATGAAAGTGGGGTGAGGGTGAGAGTAGCAGCGTTTGCAGCAGTATCAAGGAGCAATGGTTACTGACCCCTCGCTCAGCTGGATAAAACTACTGGTCTCCTCATGGGGGTCATCCTCGGGGGTTATATGGGACCAGCTCCCCATGCTTTCCTCACTGCTAGCACTCATAGAACGCTTGTCCCTCTTCGCTACTGCAGCCACCGCCACAGCTGGCTTGTCCCTCTCACTGCTGGGGAGAGCAAACCGCAAGATGGTGGGAATGACCGATGGCTAGTTCTGCACAATGCCTGCTGCTATGTGTGGTAACTGACTGTTTTCCCAGTCCTGTGTTCCTCTGTTCATTATTCATCAAAACACACGGTTGTAATGCAATTTTAATAAGGCAGAATCGGGACACTCAACTCTCAAAAGACCAGCTCTACAGCATAATACAAATGAAGGGCATTCAAACTTACTAAAGGTAGTCACCAAATTAAAAGGAGGTAAATTCATTTCAGTATCTTTTTGCATCAGTAAATTGCATTTCCAAGGAGACAGTGTTGGATTCCCAATGCATTTACGAAAATGGTCTAAATGAAGTCATAATCAGATGATTGAAGCCTGCCATCCCTGACAAGTCCTGAGAGAAATCATGTTTTACTGACTCGCCATGTGATTGAGTTCTACTGCAACACAGGGGGCTCACAGATACACTTCACTTGTTCCTAGATTACATGTATTGTTGAGTGAAAGGGAGCATGTCTTGTGGCTCTCCTGTGGACTGGGAGATGCCATTCAGCTGTTCTGCTCTCATTTAATTTTAAACAAGATTTATTTTGAGAAACATTTCTTTTAAGACCCACAGAAGGCAAATGATTACTCACATCCAGGTTTTATTTCCCACCTTCTTTTTATGCACATTAGAGAAGCTTTCCCCTTGAGTCTTTTTTGTTGTACCATTTATTTTAACACTGTCACAAAATTAAGAACCTTTGTCTTCATAACACTGAGAATATCTGCCACAATGTCTTCTGGGAAATATCTTTTTAAGGTATCAAAGTTGTAATGACTTAAATTCTGGTTTTGATAAAATGTCAGTCCCAAGTGGGCAACATCATATACCTCAACCTGTTTATGAAAGACACCAAGTTGAACTCTTTGGCTTGTCATTGCTACTATTTAGTCATCCTTGCTGCATTTTCCTTTATTATTAATACTGAAACTTCTTGATTCAGTCCATTGTAACTTTCATTTAAAATGAGTTTGGTTGTTGTTTTTGTCTCCATTTCAATACATTACCCACAAATGCAGAATCTGTGGGCAGAAAACACAATTTTGGGTTAAAGAAACTTCCTAGTGCCTGTTTGCAGACCTGGCATGGTTGTCTAGTATTATTCCAAAGGGCATATCCTGTATTTAGTCTGCATGGATTTCACTCTCAACACTGTCTGTCAACTCTAATTCCATCCTCATCTCTTCGCTTGAAAATGTATCCATGTACTTTTTTTTTTTTGGCCCAGTACATACAAAGTAAATACAACAAAGGCAACTGTCTGAATCTCACATTGTGATGTGGGATTCACCTCATCTATTAAAGTCGCAATGAGAAACAAATAGCTACACTTAAACCTACTGGTATCTTAATGCTGATTCCAATATCTCCTTTTTATATGTATGTTTGTGGGTTGCAGTCTGAGTGTGTCACCCATGGGGTGAGTTAAACAGCCTCAGAAAATCACATGGACAAGGCTAAAGCCTGGTCAAACGTTTTCAGACTTTACACTCTGATGAAATAGATTAGTTTTCCAGTGTAGAGATCCCCAGTGAGCCTACACTTTTACCAAACTTTAATGCTGAAATTTGCCACAAATCTTTATAATTGTAATTCTTCATTTATTTGACTCTTACCAAATTAATTTATATTTTTACCTATACATTATGATGATTCTGCTCTTGGGATGTAAAAATGTGACTGACAGATGTTGAACCAGATGGACTGTGACCATTTCATACCTGTTGCCACTGGCTGTAGCTCTCTCTGTACGCTTAATCGCTGACATGTCTTGGGATGTTTCCTGTGGTACTACTGTTGTCCTTTCAGAGCTTGAGAGCACATCCTCATCCTTCTGATCTCCCTCGATGTGGATCAATGGCACATCTCTAGGCCCCCTCAGGCGTGGTACAATGCTATCACTGGTACTGGGCCCTACTCCGCAACCACTTTTATCCTGACTGGACCTACTTCGACCACAAGCTAGATGGGACTGTTTGAACCCCCTCCTTCTTTCACCAACAGGTAGGTGTGGCTGTGGAATTGCCCCGCATATCCCCCCAGCTGAGTCTTGTGGGCCCCCTAGTGCAGACCTGCCAATATCTACAATGTCTGCCGCAAGGCGATTGGCAAACTGCTGCACATGAGGCTGAGAGTCTGCTGCAGCCTCTAGTTCAATACTGTCCTCCGGATCAGCAATGATCTTGTTCTTTCTCATCAAGGACTCTATAGAGCTTGACCAGGTCTCATGAATAAGCATGTCAGTAATCTGGTCAGACTTACCTCTTTGATAGAGGTAAGAGTCAGACTTACATAGTCCTGTGGCTGACACTGAGTTGTGGGGGAAGACATTAAGTGTGTCTCCATGCACGTTACGAGCAAATCCATCAAAGGAATTGGCCTTAATAGGCGAGTTGACAGTCAGTCTGGAGTCTGAGGAGCGCCGGTCTGGGACAGAGGACTGTCTTATACAGAAAGGTGTTCTCGGGGAAGGGGGGAACAGGCTGTTGCTCCATTCTTTAGTTTTGGCAATCCCATACTCCTTATTTTCCTTATCCATGTCCCGAAGCATGAACCTGTAGAACTCCTCTGTAATGCTCTCTGTGCTTGACTGTTTGGAGAGACAGGATGAGGCTCGAACATTAAGGTGACCATTTTTCTTTGTGGCAGCCTGTTGCACAGCTGCAGACAGGATGCTGCTGGCATTTTTCCCTGCATAGTAGTCCAGTAGAAGGTCAAAGCCTCTGCCCTCAGTCTCCATCTGGTTAACCATGAACCGTGAGAACTCATCTGTGATGCTCTCACAGCTAGACTGCTTTGAGATTGAGCTATCGCGGCTTAAGTTGTGACCTAACCTACAGCCGAGACCTAGGGTATTGGATGTACCTGAGGGGTCTGGGTCCTCTTCTGGAATGCTCTCATAACTAGCTGCCTTCCCTCTGCTCCACCTCTCACACTGCAACCTGCTGCGTGGCTGGCCTGTTTTGGAGGTGTCTATCACATTGAGCTCGGGGCAATTCATGATCCTGGCGGTGACTTCAGAGGCAAAGAGTGCAAATGGATCTTGTAGTTCCTCTGGGTTGACTGATTCATCCACCACCCTGTTCACCAGCCGCTCCATCAGCTCAGGTTGCTCCTCAGTTTTCCTCTTGATCTCACTGAGGCGTGGTGCCCTGTGTTTCTTGGAGGAAGCATTGCCACTTTGAACCTCTTTTCTTCTGAGCACTGAACGACAAGCTGGTATCAAATAGGTTTCTGGTCCTTCAGGAGATGCCCCTTTGAGTGCACAGAACCAGGGTTGTTTACCAGTTGAGTTCTCTAGGCAGATGGCTGCTAGTTCTGTAGCCATAGACACCACGGTAGCTGCCAGATCGTCAGCATAGCAAGTGATAGGAGTCCTGGTCTCTGAGTCCATCCTTAAACACAGCAGAGAACTGCAAGAGTTGAGAGAGGACTGGGGTGTGAGGGAGGACTGTCTGCTGTCACTGCTTGTTCCGAGCCTTCCTCTCTTTTCTGTGCTATGAGCTGAGATTTCACCCCACTGCTCTTTAGTGACACCACTGTTCTGCTGGATCTGATGATGGTCAGAGAACTCCCTGCTAGGCAAGGAGGCAGATTTGAAAATACTTTGTCTCAATGCCGACTGATGCTGCTGATCTTTGCTGTGTGTTGTAGACGCTATAAGGTCCCCTTCCTCAAGCACAAATTTCTCCTGCAGCCCAGGAACCATATTCAGCTTATCCGTGCAGTGAAGGGTGCTGCTCTGGCTCTCTTTATTAGCTGACTCACTGTGGCCATCTAGGCACTGTAACTGACTCAAAGGATCCTTACTCTCTTTGGCAGTAGCAGGATCCCTAGTATAAGAACCACTCTTTTGAGTCTCTTGGTCACATCTAACATGACTGATTTTCCTCTGTGTCAGACAAAGGATATCAAATAGCAGATTGTTTACACTGTCCTGCAAAAAAACTTGAAGGTTTGGTGCATCTTTTCCATTTCCCTCAAGCTCTTTTTTCTTTTTAGCCTTCTCTAAAGCATGCTTAAAGAGGCTGTCTGCCACCTCATTTATTAGGTCATCCACCTCCCTCTCATCCATGTAGGATTTTTTTGGACAAGTAATGCCATCAACTATCTTGTTGTGCGTGGCCTCCAGCAGTTGGGCAACACTCCTGTAGCCTTGTGGCTGAGTCAGCACCTCAGCTGCTTCCCTGTGAAGGACTTCAGCAATGTTGGCTCGAAATGCTTCCACATTGGTCCCCTCTGCCACACTGCAGTGCAAGGTGACAGCTGTGGAGGCTTCGGCAGCCGATATTAGACCACGTGATGCTGTGCAGACTTCAGCAGAATCAATGTCAGAATCACAGCCCTCTCTTGACTCCTCTGTCAGCTCCACAGCTGCTACAGCACCGGCTACCTGGGCCATGCCACACACCGCAGATGAGAAGGAGTAGTCAGTTCTCTCCTCTGGCTCCTGCAGCTCTTCTTCTGCATCCTCCTCTGATGCTGATTCCATGGCAAGCTGCTCAGTCAGCTGTGGGTTGGTTATGGTGCCGATGACACTGGCTGCACAAGCCAAAGCCACCTCAACATGCTTTGATGAATGTTCTCTGTTGTGGTGTGAAGTATGGGCCTGTGTCCTGTTCTCTGGAGCCTGTTTTGCTTTGGCAGTGATATCCTGATCAGGCACATGAGACATCTGGTTCTCTTGCCATTCTACAGCCCCATCAGAACTATCTGGGCTCTGAACTATAACAATCTTGGGGAGTTCAAAAGAGCAGGTGCGCTGTTGGGAAGGCTGTTTGGTCTTTGAGGGTCCTGTGGTGTTGGAAGGATGATTGGATAGTGACATGCTGACAGCAGCCTCAGAGACAAAGGAGGTTTCATCTTGAGAGAGACGTATGAAGGCATCTTGCAAAACTGATTCAGCCAGGTTGGTAGCATAATGACCAGCAGATTCCTTTGTTTGAAGGCTTGCTTGCTGATACCCCTCTCTTTTCACCTCCCCGTCTTCCCTGTTCTGATGGTAGGCCAGCTGTCCCCTCTGACATGCAAGTCTGACACAATGTTTCTGTGCAGCCTCTACCAAACTTTCAGCTAGATCACCACTTTCTTGCTCTGTGAAGAGACAAAAGACAAAAAGAAAGACAGGGAATGAAAAAATGTCATCACAGATTAGAAAGTTTCCCAGTATAAAAGTGTCACAGCAAGAACAGAGTATCATCAACAACATCATCATCATCACTGAATAATGGTGCTTGTTTGTGTCTTGTGTGATCCAGTCTATTTCCCAATGGAAGAAATTCAAGAGGTTTATTTGCATCAACACTTTTCAGTCATCATCAGGGTAACACTACTGTAATAATTAGATATTCCTCCCCTGTATCACACATTCTCTGTCACTATAGGAACCATTCCATGATTTCAATGCGACTGCTTAAAACTGTTGCTTCAAACACAACGGAGCATAATTTTACTCAATATAATTCATTCATTCTGCCAATCATCCACAATTCTACAATTTCATTTAGCAGATGCTTCTGTCCAAAGCAACGTAAAACCCAAGCAAGAATTCAGACCAGAGGGAAAAACCTTAGCAAGTGTGACAAAGTGCTTCAAGTTTTTTTGGCCGCAGGTGCTGCCATCAAGTGCCAGATGAAGTGCTGTTTTTTTTTCTTCATCTAAAAAATTAATGTAGCCACAGCTAATAAGTCAATGGCAACAATATCATTCAACATTCAATAAAATTTAATAATTAGTGCTTAATATCCAACAAGCGCTGGGTCTTAGTCCTTCTGATTCATTCTACTGAGGACAAAAAGTTCCTTCAACAGGTGAGTCTTCAGACATTTTTAAAAAGTAGTAAGGGACTCTGCAGATCATATGGAGTTGGGTAATTTATTCAACCATTTCTGACTTGAGATTTAGAGCCATGCTGGGCTGGGAGCACCAGGCTATCCGCCTAATTAAAGCTAATATGTGTAGAAAAATAGTGTTAAAAACAGCATGAGTTCCAGTTTAATGTCAGAATAATTTTTCATGTATTAACTTTTTTTCTTAACCACATCACTGTGGCTTTTTTTCCCCCTCATTTTTGAGGTTATTTTTATGTTTGAAATTCAATAGCGCTTGCGTGTCTGCAATCCCTCCCATTGTTGTATTATTTGATGGGCTAAAAATCTGACTATGACCCGCTTATGATTCAACACAACATTGCTGCTCCCTTCTTCTACATGCAGCAGAAGTAAACCCATTTAGGACATTACATTAACCAATCTTACATTGAGATGGGTTGCAGCACTTTATAGACTGAACCTCTATTATGAAGATTACTTGATAAGGGCCATAACATAAATAACTCAATACAAAACATCAGTGGTTTAGATAAATAAGATTTACCATTTCTAAAGCCATCATCCTCACTGTCATCACCGAAGTGTTCTGAAGCTGTCTGAAAGTCTTCCTCTATGGATGAGATGGAGCGATTGGTATCGTCATCGACCCGCTGTAGCGGTGCTCGACTCTGCTGAAGCTGTCGCTCCTTTGCCCACTGCAGACCAATCAGGAACTTGTTGATATCAAAGATGATGCTGCTGGGTTGTTTGGAGCGTCTTGGCCCTGAGCACTGGACCAGACAAACACCTGTGCTTCTCTGCTGCCCGACCTGAAAGGAACATGTACAGATATGTATGATGCATGCAAAAAGGCACATACTGTACATGCACACTTATAATTTATTTAATAGGCTTTACATACCACACGTGCTCACCCATAATGAAAATGAAGGTGCATTAAGTCACAAGCTGTGCTACAGAATATTAACAACTAACGCAGGACTTTTGTGCTATGTATTGATACCGACACGAAGATGAAATCTGTAAGTATCAAAAACTCAAGGATAGTCAATATCTGAGGTGGAGAGTTGAGAATTGTGTTTGTTAGTCATTCAATATGCCCCCATTTTCGTTCTCACAGCACTTGCCCTTTGGGAACTACCATGCTGCTACAGATCAATCACGGTCCATCTTATTTACTCTTCATTTTCCTCTTGATGTCAACAAGCTGTGAACTCACTGCATGTTAAAATCATTATTGGTATGAAAAAGAATGTGTAGGCTAACATTGTAAGGTTGTTTTGGGGAGGTATTTTGACTCCTCTGTCAGTTCAGCAGCTGCAGAGGGACAAGAAATATTGGTAAGTGATGGCATGGAGTGCACACTTCAGCCATAATATCTTGTCAAAATTCAATTTTTGTCATCATTCCAGCAATTACTTCCTCTAAACAACACAGCTGTTAACATAGTTCTCCTTACATAAAAGTGCCGCACGCATATTTTGTGATAAGGGCTTTGTCTGCTGACTACAAAGGCAAATCCTTTGTTTCAAATACCCTGCTCGTGACCTCTCTGCTGTAAGTGGACTCTGCCGATGTACACTGTATCTTAATGACATCTGTTAAAGACAATTTGAAAAACCAACAAATTGTGGTTTGAGTAGCCTACTTTGTTCAGTAATGACAGTCGGTGTGTTTTCGTATTATGTTCTTGTCGAACACAAAAGTTTGTTTACCAGACGTCTTTGTTGGGTTAAATGAATTCATTCCCTCTTTTGCATTTTTCTTGAACAAAAACTCAAAATCTAATCTTAAAAATACTGTGATGCTATAGAACAGCTTGTACCTCCAGCCTAACACTCCAGGCCTGTTAATTCAAAGGCTGAAAAGCCTTGCAATGTTTTGTGGACATGACTGCAAACTCACCTGAGGGGAGGAGTGTGGGTGTGTTTGGCAAGCATCTGAGGCATCTAGACCACCGAGCAGTAGGATCTCATTTTCTTTCGGCTGGTGGACAGTCAGTAATTCAACAAGCTTTGGCAGGTCTGGAGATACTGATGCCAATTTCTGGAGGGAGACATGCCAAGCACAGAGAGACAGTGCTTGATGATTAGAAAAAGATTTTCTCCGGGCAACCTCAAAAGTGAACATGTGTTCTCTGTTGTTCCAATTCAGAGAGACATAATTATGAAAATCCTTCCTGTGAGGAGGCTTGGGCTACAGTGACTGCTTTTTAACGGTTAAACACCACCACTGACAGATAAATCTACATTTTAACTAATTTCACTGAAAATCAAGCCTCTTATTCTAGATAATCCTTTTGAATCCATGGAAACCAAGCTCATATTTATACATGAAATATGATGGACAGAGTTCCTGGGAGAAAAGTGGGCGTTAAAGATGAATGAATATTGTGCTCACCTTGATGCTTTTTTCATCACTATAGTCTGTTTTCTGAGGATCAAGGTTAACAAAGCAGACCTGAGAAAGACAATAACAAAAAGACAAAACATTATTATGAATGGTTCACAAGTTTTTCATAGCAGTGAGTCAGGAGTGGGCAAAGTGTCCCACAAGGCATGAAGGTGCTGTTCGCCATTTCTCTGTCACCATTTCTTCCAAAGGGTAGTATCCCTCTTACTGACTCACTGTTCGGGACTGCGGCGTCTGTCTGCTGTGTCTGAATAAGTGCAATATGACAGTGTCTCATTGCTAAGGCCTTTCTAAAAGAGACTGTTGCTTCGCTAAGGGTTTTCTGACAGACGGTGTAAATCAGCAATGAATTTCTTTCCGTCCATGCCACTCTTTTTCGGCTTCTCTCTTCCTCTGTTTCCTCTTCCTCTCTCAGCTTCTGTCACACTCTCTGCCTATTTTCTTCCCATCTCACCCACCTTTGCTTCTGACTGCAGGTTTAATGGACTGTGATGGAGTCTACATGTCAGTGCAGGGAGTCTGGGACAGTCCGCCAGCTGCTGTTTGATTCTAAAGCACACAGCCTAAGATCTGAGGTGGCATGGCCAGATTAGGCCTGTGTGGCTAAATGGATAAAGCGCAACACAAACAGCATTTGAGGGTATAAGGGGGATGATATTACGCCCTTCAGCACTCATACTCAGATTTGGCATGTGCAGGATACTGTAAGTTGCTTTGGTAGAAGTGATACATTTCCATCTCAGCTATGAATACATTTTTTTTTTTAGAATTGTGAAATTCTACCATGCTTGTCTCTGCTAAATCAAACCTTGAAGTAATGTGAGTCACCGAGGTATCTCAATCTTTGACATTCAAAACACGCACAGGTGGGTTCCTGCTGGCTTCCTTTTTTTTTTTTTTATCTATATCTGTTCTACTTGCTGCTACCTTCCCCTCTTCTCTTGTCCCTAGACCTGCCAAATATATATATACATCATTACAAATCATCACATCTTGGCACAAAAAAGTGTTTGAAATAAGTTCCCTTGAACAACCTCAGCCCTTTATGAATTTTCAACTATTTTTATCTGTTTGCCATTTATCTGTGCTGACTCCACAAGATTGTATCAAGTCAAGCCAGCAACAAGATCTATTTTTATTTCTACTCTTTCTTAATGCTTTAAAGATCATGTCATGTTCTCCGTTTGTGTTGGCTCTGACATGCGAAAAAAGTGAAATAAATCCACCAATACCATGATGAGTCAAAACAGGTGTGATTTTGCCACACTTTGTGTATTTTCTTGCCATTTGAAATCAGTCCTACAGCCTAAGTTATAATGCAGCACATTCACTACGAGAAAATTTTCCCGTCACCTCCAATTTGGATTCTTCCAGTCCAACTTGATACTTTCCAAACAATTACATCTAATGTGGTGAAAATTACTATCTAAAAATGGAGTCAGTCAGGTATAAAAAATGAAACGAAAGTCAGTGACAGCTGAGAATGGCAGAATGTTTCAAAGGATTTCCATTTTCACTCTCTATTTTTACTTGACTTCACTTTGGTTCCTTGGTCCACCATGTCCTGTAGCTTTCTGAGTCCTCTGCATCCCCCACTTCCTTCTATCTCAGCCAAATATTCTGTGATGGATAGAAAAGGACTCACATTGAGTCCTGAGCTGTTCCACCAGGCTCATGACCAAACTGACCTTGAATGGTGACCATGGCTCTTCCTGTTATATGGGAGTCATGGTTTGTACAGTAGGCGAATGGGTACCATGGCCTACATACCTCTGTAATGGGCACCATGATCCAAGTACATGTCCAAGAACAATGGCCTATTTAAACTACCTGTAAAATGTCATTAAATGTAAAACAAAATAAAACTGAAATCAGAATTTTGTATTTATGTCAATGCTTGGCACAACAACTACTAAACGGTTTTAAATGGGTACAGATAGAAAAAAACAACATTTAGCATTAAAATCAAAAGTGATTATTGAATACAAAAACTATATTTTGGTAGTGACACTCCTTAAATCCAAACAATGATTTTCAGATTTTGGAAGGCATTTAACTAATAATGTGACCAGGTAAATATAGTTCATCTAAAGTGCTGTTCATTTCTGAAAAGTTTCTAACTTTCAATAGGAAGTAAATTCCTGGTATTTCACAACCCTACAATATATTTTTTCTACTGCTGCAGATACGCTTATGGTGACAGCATGCAGTTCTGCAGAGTTATAATTTATCTCAATTTTCAATGTCTTTCCATATGACATCTTGTTAATACTACTCAGCTTGTCTGATAACACATCGCCCACAGATGGAACACATCGGAAAAAAATGAAGCAAGTGATTCATTATTTTGACTCTGAGAAGGGTTCAAGCAATTTAACCCCATCAGACGGCCAAAGCCAAGAGGCATTTGTTCTAAATTTGGGATGCAGAGAAGCGTTGAGTCATATCTCTGTCACTGTGTGATACACGCCCAGGGACATGCTCCGATTCCATCAGTTTTCACAGACATTCCAGACCACACGCACTTGCGTCATACATCTCTCTGAAGGACTGACCATGTAAACAACAGCTGAGGAATACAAAGGAAAGGAAATACAGACACATAGAGGTTGAAAGTTTTGCTGATATGTAAAGATACAAAGAAATATTGACCAAAGTGCTCTAGATGAGAGCAACAGACAATCATGAAGATGTGGGTACATGTTAAAAATCAATAAGCAAAACTTTTTCCATCTTTTTTTTTTTTTTGCCTTGGAAATTGTACGATGAAACAATCGAGAAGTGATTTTATGGCACCCATGTCAACAAAAGAACTGTACAGGAACTATCCACACTGGATCACCTATTCTTATTCGTCTTATTATTTTTTTAAGTTTTTGCTTTTTTTCTTTCATTAATACAAAAGCTAAAAAAGGCAGGGAGTGTTTGCAAGAGAGAGGGGGTCACAAGCAGAAATTTGTCAGGGTTGGAATTTGAAGGCCTGCAGCAATGAGTAGGCCTTTGTACATGGGCCGCCCTTCCAGGGTGCCCCCTTTTGACTTAAAAAGCCAAAGTTCTTAACAAAAACTTGCCAAAATCAAACAGGAGCTTTGAAGTGAAGATGTGATCCAGTGAATTGGACGTAAAGCTGCTGATGCAAAAGTACCAATTAAAAATCCAAGACATTCTTACTGTGACTCATTGCAGCAGTACAAGATCAGACTGCCTGTTTCTCAAATCACTTTTGTATAGCATCTTAAACTTTCTGAACACAGCCTTTGTGATTATTTGTGTTACAGCATATCTAGGTTGTGTCAAAACTCTGGCTGTAGCAGCAGATCTAGGTGTCTCACTGCATCCTTTTGCTTCACTTGGTGCTCAACCCACGTAAATCTACAGCTGGGTACTTTAGCGCAGCCAACCACAACGAAACTTGAGGTGACTGACCACCTGTGCAGATGGACTGTGTATTAATAACCCTACAAGAAAGAAAGCAGCCTCAGGGGGAGCCAGTGGCGGTGAAATAGAGCATGTTTTAGTTTAACCTTCAGGAAAATGTTAATAATTGTCTTTGTGTCTGCAGGGATGAGGATAGCTGGCATTGTTTTACTCTGAACTTCAGCAATTTTGCACCTTTTAAATAAAAAAGTCAAATGCTGAATGTTTGTCCTCTTTGGGTTATTTCTGGTTGGATTAACTTTGGAGAGAGATTACAGGGGTGGCATTTGAGGGAAAAAACTGGGAAAATTCTAAAGGCCAAAGACTGACATGGTCCTAAAATATGTTAAAAATATCTGGAGTAGTCAAGTGGATGACTTTTTGTAATATATTTTCATGGGAACATTATACTCCGGCAGCACCCCTGGCTAGGGGTGTTGATTCACAGACTCAACAGCAGCAAGGATTCAATTGTCCCAACTTATTTATCCATAAAATCCTATTAAGCCTGGGACATTCAAAACTGTCAGGCAGGCAGATTTCATTCTTTACATACACACACACGCACGCACACACACACACACGCACACACATAACAAGTACATATGTTGACAGGATGCACTATTGAGAGCATTGTGTGCACAGAGGTGGTCAAACAGCAAACCATAATAAGCATTTTCTTCTCCTTTGTCCATCGAAGCTTACTCCTTGCTCAGCAGCCTTACATCTCTGGTCACTACTCTGATCTTCCCACACACAGCTGCTGCTCTGCATCCTTCTGTCTTCCTTTTCCTTTCAACTGTTGTGCTTTTTTTTCTTTCTTTATTTCTCTTTCATGTCTCCAAAAAGAAATATCATGTTTATATTGCATATTCAGTCTTTCATATATTAGATCCCTAATGGTTGTGGTGACTTCTTAGAGGTTTAGAAAAAACAATTTTGGGATAAGTGAAAATCCCTGCAACCCCTTACGAGGCTCTACTGGTGCCTTATGGGAAATACTCCACAAGCTGCCACTAATTTATTCATCCTCAACATCCTCAAAGTTTTTATAAGTTACTCTCAGCGGCATGCTCATTGGCACATATAATCCCTTCTTAAATTTGATTTCATTCGGTTGCTGTTTGAGAGGCAAACAGCACTAAGGCTATGAGACTATTCCATGGTAATTTTTCAAATAACCTCACAGACACTCATTGCTGGTGTTGTTTTAAAAAGGGCACAGGCCTGTTTATGTCACACACTGATGACTATAAACAGCCTTAGCTTGCATTCATACATGAAACTGCATTCAGACAATAAGCAGAACATTAGCTGTTTAAGACGCAAATCAAGAAACAGGAAAATGTAGAATCATGTCACATTTTCTGCTTGGGTAAACAGTAAAAGGCCACATGACCCTAAGCTGCTTCCTATTCATCGGCTGTTGTAACACAACAATTTCCCACTAAAAGTAAAAAGGGTAAAAGGATGGACTGTATCAACAGTTTTGCATTTTTCTCTGCAAAAAGAAACACGAGATGATACATTAAAGATGAAACAAGGCACACATTTGCACATAGATACAAATTAGGGCTTGGCTGAGTTGTTCAGTTTGGAGCCCCGGGCTAAAGAGAATATCAAGAAGCTGATGCTGTCCTGGATTTTTCTCGAACATGATGATGTGTTTATCATGTGATGGAATTCAGGGGTATAAACCCATGCAGTATCTCACTGGAATATCTAACCATATGAGTCAAATGACATCATTCAGTAAAGGATCCTGATTGAGAAATCAACGTTGAAAATGTGCAAGAGAACAAAACCTCTGAAAGGAACCATGATGAAAATCACAAACAGCAGTTTCTGCAGATTTGAAATTCATAAATTGTAATGTGTTGTTTTCACACTTAGAGAGGTGCTCAGATGTGTTTTCATCACAGCAGTTTTAATGCCAAGTGTTGTCATCAGAACATTTTTTTCTTTTAGTCCTCAGGAGAATGTGCATATGAAATAAGATGTGCTAAGAGAAGCCAAACACTAAATTGGATTTGATAAGTTACTGCACTTACTTTCTCGCAATCCAGTTTTTCTTTTTGGAAAATAACTTATAAATAATTTTTGAGGGACATTCTGAGATTAATAAACCACAGAGTCTCCTGGAGACATTTAAGTACATTTGTGTTTACTTCCGCATTAAAAAGTAGCATTTGAATGTGCTGTCACAAAGGGGAGTCCTGCTGATTCTGCCTCTGTTTGACACATAGACCGTATAACATTTTCTTTTCGCTCCCCATTTTCTTTTACCCATTTTTCACTCTCTGATTTCTTTCTGTCTCCAGGTACCTTTCAGTTCAGGGCAGAAGAATTTATTTCTCACAGTATCATTAATCGTAAGCAATCGTTTGATTAATTGATTGGCTATGGAGAGCCACGGAAGAACCAAGCAGAGATTTAAGAGTCAGATGAACAATTTGTCACGTCAGAGTCTACAGGAGCGATGCTGTGAGGGAAAGGGTTGCATCTGTTTGCACTCACATTTAAGACTTTTGATTCATACAAAATTGACACAAAGTAAGGAAAACAAACAGTCATTGTCTCACTGATACAAAACTGAAAAGATAAAGCTGCTCTCTTTTTCTATTCATAAGAGAACAATGAAGGTGAAACTGATTGCATGATCTGAGATTCAGGTAAACTGGAGAAGCCATCTATTCTGTGAAAACAATACAGAAACAGGTGTGTTTGTTTTCTACCTGCCAGTCTTCAGAAACAGAAACAGGCCATTTGACCAAAAACAATCAATTTCAGCCCAGACGACACATAATTCTAAAATATCTCTGATAAAACACTTACAAGTCTGTTTGACTCATGTGTGCATCTTGTCCTACATTAAACAGCTGGTGTCTGGGATTTTCAGGAACATTCAATTCAGCACAAGTAAGCTCTCACTTTCAAAGTGTGACATGAGCGTGTGAGAACGCTGCTCTTTGCTAAATTACTGCTATTCCTGTTACCTTGGCAATGATTAACAAACACTTGAGGCATGTTTCAGGAGGAGAGCGCAGAAATAAATGTCAAAATACTTACTGGTGTTACATTTACTTTGCATAAGACGGGCCAGCGAAAGCCAGCAATGAAGGAATTTAAAAGAAATCCTTGCTCACATGATTTTGTTGTAGAAAACTGCTCAAGGATTTTATTGCATGTGTTGGATAAAGTTCTTAGTCCTCTTGCTCTGTGCTCGGAAGCGAGATCAGAGTTCTTAAACAGTTCAAGACTGTGCAGTTATTCTGACTGCTTTTTGAGACAGCAGTGCTCCCATTTTTAAAGACTGTGAGGGACTGATGAAAAGCAAAGGCTACAAATATTTGGATTCAAAAACAAAGCCACTGTGAAAGTTTTCCTATGTCAAATCATAAGGCACTGAGCTTGTGAACGTAAGCAAGCTGGTCTCACTATTATCAATATTATTGTTATATCATCAATGGCATGAACTGCAAGTTAGTATTTTTTAAAATCCTTATCGATATTAGCAGGCAAACCTCAGAGTAAGGCAACACTGATAAACCAGTGTGCTGTGACTATTGACTGTTGACAAAGATTTAGTTTCTAGACGCCAGACTTTTGGTCTTCCACCCACATATCATGGATTTCTTAGAAGGATGAAGCCATTTTAATCACAATGTTGACCTAACCAGGGTTTTACCTGGCTTAAAATGAGGTGCTGGTGGTACCTGACAGTAGGCTCCCAGGTGTACTGTGGCTCAAACCAGACAGAGGAATTGGGAAGAATTTCAAGATTATTTTTACTAAAGTCAGTAGTTCCATTATTCTAACAGAATGCAATGATTTGCAAATAATTTTAACCTGTATTCAAATGAATACACTACAAATACATTTATTGTTCAAACTGATCAACTTTATTTGTTTTTATAATTATTATTTTTATTTATTTATTTATTTATTTATTTTTACAAATATTCACACATTTTGAATTTGATGCCTGCAACAGGTTCCAAAAAAGCTGGGACAGGGCAACAAAACAACAAAAGACTGGGGAAACTGAGGAATGCTCATAAATACCTGTTTGAACAGGTGTGAACAACTGCTTGAGTATATAGTCCAACAGTTTAAGAACCAAGTTTCTTAATGTATAACTGCAAAGAATTTAGTGATTTCATCATCTGCAGTCCAAAATATCGTCAAAAGATTCAGAGAATCTGGAGGAATCTCTGCTTGTAAGCAGCAAGGCCAAAAACCAACAATGAATACCCCTGACCTTTGACCCCTCAGGCAGAACTGCATTAAAAACCAACATAATTTCAAATTGTTTTTGGAAATCATGGATGTCGTGTTTTCCAGGGCAAAGAGGAAAAGGACAATCTGGACTGTTATCAGCTCAAAGTTGAAAAGCCAGCATCTGTGATGGTATGGGGGTGTGTTAGTGCCCATGGCATGGCTAACTTGACCATCTGTGAAGGCTCCATTAATGCTGAAAGGTACATACAGGTTTTGGAGCAACTTGTGCTGCCATCCATGCCACATCTTTTTCAGGGACGTCCCTGCTTATTTCAGCAAGACAATGACAAGACACATTCTGCACATGTTACAACAGTGTGGCTTTGTAGTAAAAGAGTGCAGGTATTATATTGGCCTGCCTGCAGTCCAGACCTTCTCCCACTGAAAATGAGTGCTGCATTATGAAGCTCAAAATAAGCCTCAACAATTAGTGTCTTCAGTTCCCAAACGCTTATTGAGTGTTGTTTATAACAGTTACCACAGTGTAAAAAAGACCACTCATAACGGATTATTCTTTGGTTTGCTCTTACGTTCAGGATGCAATCCATTAAGACACCTGATTGCTTGGGTGGACATAACTTGTTACCTATCAAGTAGTCACTCAGGGTTTTTTTTTTTTTTTGGAATGAAGACGCAACACACTGATACCAAAATACGTTGTCAACACTTTTATTAATATTCATTTGCCATTGCAGCCCTATTTGCTTTTATTTAGTAATAAACCAAAGTTTTGGATAAAATTATTATAGTTCTATTTTTTGAGTTACATTTTTAGGCTTTTATGTCTTTATTTAGAGAGGACAAGACAGCAAGAAAAATGGTGTAAGGCGGGATGTGACATGCAGAAAAGTGGTCGCAGGTGGAACTGGATCCCAAGACTACCACTTCAAGGGCTATGAGCCTTGAGGGGTGCATGACCTAACCACTCGGCCAAAAGAAACTCATTAGTTGTTTTTTCTTATTATTAATTTATTTTTTACACTGATGTGATCTGAAAGCAGATCTGACAGTTGTAAGGTGTAGGTCATGTCTAGGTCACGGTTCAAAGATAGTGCTGCTTTACAGCACAAATAAAAAGATATTTATGCAGTGTTGAACAAACTGACCCCCACCCCAAGGAAAAAAAAATGCCCTCAAGCCACTGACAGATGTAAATCCTGAACACAATTTGCACTCAACTAGCAATTTCAGCTGAACAATGATTAAAGGTAACACGTCAGAATTTAGCATGTGCGTCCTCTGCAGCTGAAAGCTTCTCTCTTTTTATTTTCTCTCCATTTGTTTTTATTGATTTTTTTCAAACTCTCATTTCTTACTTAAACCACCAACAATGTGTTTAATAATTCAAACACATTCTGTTTTCAGAGCATTCTCATTAAACATTAACGTCTTCAGAAAACATTTTGAAGAGACAAAGATGAGTAATTTGTTTTCGGCTGTTGTCCATATTTTCTGTTAGTGTGTTTTCTAGTATTTAAAAAGCCAACACTGGACCAACCAACTGGACTGTGTTATATGCTTGATACTGATTGGTCAAAACCCCCATGATATACCATTATATAATTATGGTTATCAATTCTGAACAGCAAACTAAGGCATTACGAAGGACAATCTGATCACAATTCATACTCCAACTAACTGTAGGAGTTGTGACACATCTAGTGTACTATATGATTTCTTCCTGTTGGCAATATAACTAAAATACTGTATTTGATAGCTTATAATCCATAAATTAGTTCATAAATTAGACTCATAGTTTAGATGCAATAGGCCTAGGCTGCTGGGGGGGGGGGGGGGGGGGGGTCTGGCACATTGGACTCTATCTCTCTTTCTTAATCTCTCTCCGCATCTGCTTTTGCCCCTTTTGTCTGCTCCTGTACTCGTCTCTGGCTCTTGTCTTGTAGGTGGCCTGGGATCCTTGGTGGAGACTGCCTGCAGCTGTGGAGTCATGGAGACTCATTAACTGCACCTATAGACATGACGCATTATTTGGCCATTTCATTAGGAACATTCATTCCCACTATCATATAGCTTCTAATGTAGATATTAGCCTGATCTCCTTATCTATGATCAATACATCTACAGTATCTATTTTTAATCAGCACATAGGCATGAGGTCCCTCTGAAAATGGGATGTCACATCTCAAGAGGCCTTTAACACCTATTCTTAACGGAGACAAATATGGTAGGGATGCACTCGTGGTCTGGGCATCCATGAGTTCATCACTACCATAAATTCTTATTTTCAGTGAGAACATCATTGATTATGCCATTGATTCTTACTATTCAGACATGAGGTCCCTCCCGAAAATGAGATGTAGCACCTCTAATAAATCAGACGACAGGTCTATGGTTCATGGATCTGTCACTAACTTTAGTTCACACTTTAATCCACTTGTTTCCTCTTACCTCCCTTCCTTCGCCCACACACCCAACACAGCATGGTGTGGATTTGCTGTTCATCATGAGACTGGGGTCCACATTCAAGATTTCCCACTGCTTAACAGAAGGTTTTTTCTTGCTGCCATGATGGAGGGATTCATGTTGGGTGTTGGATGTATATATTTGTATATATATGTATATGTGTATCTTTATATGTATATATGTATATATGTATATATGCATATATGTATATCCTCAAAATGAAGAGCTTTATGCTCTATTGTAGAGTGTCTTGAGATAACACTTGTTATGAATTGGCGCTATACAAATAAAGATTGATTGATAAAGACTGACTGAGTTAACAACATGAAATACATTTTAAATACTCTCAGTTTATTTACAGAGCACAAAATTTAAGAAATTGATGACGTGAAGCATCTTGTAGAAAACTCTTCAAGTTTAAGGTCTAAGTTATGACACCTGGGTGTATTAATTGCTGCCATGTCAACAAAGGGACAAATTTAGGGTGGAAATATTCATTTAAAGAATAAAACCACTTAGTATGCAATCATTATACAGAATTGTATTATTTTAGTCACAAACACTAGATGTAACCCGCCAAACCCAAAGAACAAAATCTGCTTATTCAAAGCACCAGATGAGTGCCCCCAACCAGCTGAGAAAACACTTTTTCCATCATCTCCAAGCCCACAGGCGCCACAGAGGAAGCGTGCTGAAGAGACAGTGTTCACCTTTTTCTGCCTTAAAATCAGAGTGTTGACTCACTGTCATTTCAGGCCACAAAACCGCTTTCAACAGCCTCGAAACCACACAATAGAGAAAGGCTCGGTCAGGCCTTGTAGTGTTTCATCATCCACAGAGTGAGACTCACCATGGTGCAGCTACTCTCTGCATCGTCGTCCAGCAGGCCCAGTCTGCTCAGCGCTTTCTCGTTCCTCAGCCAGTACTCGGATGAGTCCAGCACGCTGTTGCTGCACAGCACCTGCAGCACACAGATAGAACCAGGTACAGCAGGACCAAAACCACACAACACAGATACACAGTACTACACACACTGAGTCACACATTCACTTTTATCATCCCACCACCCCCCACCCTCTCCCGCTCGCTGAGATCAATTGACCTTTTCTCCAGAACCTTCATTTCAGGATAAGTGCTCTTGACACGGGATCAATAATCTGTCAACTGACACAGCTCAGTATACATATGACACTTATTATCTTTCCCTGGGCGTTTTAATGACCTACAGTGACAGAGCTGTCATTGTCCTACTTACTGGTGTACTCAACTGTTGTTGAAACTTTTATTGACTTTGCTGTTTTAATAACTGCCATGTTATAATTATTAATCTCAGTGAGAAGTTAAAGCTCTTCCTAACACTAACACTAATCATGCCACAAGTGTTCGACAAAAACTGAGTGTAAATATATGTTTTCTCAATCTTTTCATTCAAGAGGCAAAAAATCCTTTTTTGAATCTCTGATTTCCAGTATTCACTTCCAGAGTAGTGCAGATAAATTCTCACTGTTTATTTTTAGTGACAAATCACGCCCCCTTCATGTCTGCACCCCTAGGAAAAGGCCATCTGTGCAAGGCCTACGGCCAGGTGAAGGTGACGTAGACTCAGCTGATTCAAGCAACGGCAAGCACGGGTCAGCAGAGCACGGACATCATAAATAACAGACACGTCACCTTATGAGACGGAGGAGGGGAAGTCAGTAAAGAACATGAGTGGTAGGCTAATCAGAAGCAAACACCAGAGTGTCCAGTCAACAAAACACACACACACACCAACACACACTTTGAAGGGAAATTCAATCTAAGCTCCAGCTCAGCCCACTGATCGGTGCGATTTCCCCTCCTGTCTCTCTGGTGCTGGGAGATGATAAATCTACTGGGCTGACCCGAGGGCCTGGCTGTTCCTCTTATTAAACCACCCCTGGGTGTGCTGGGCACCCCGGAGGAGGAAATGAAAATCACTGCACCACACTGCTGGAATCACACAAACAGATGGGGGGGGGGGGGTATGATGGACAGGTGCACAGGCTGAGTGAGGAAGAGTTAAAGAAGGAAGCCAAAAGGTCCTTCAGCACACAGACAGAGGGATACATAAATAAACGAATGTTCTCCACAGCTGTTTTTTACCTTCTTGCAGACGCTGATAGACGAGGCTACTGTGCTCTCTGTGCTGCCTCCTTCCACCTCCACAGACTCTGAGCCTTCAAACATGGCAGACGACTGGAAGTTACTGCATGGCAAAAGGACACAGAGCTGACTGTCAGAGCAAGTTCTTGTCAAGTGTACAACGCTTCTATAATACAAAACAAATGAACAACAAGAGTGAGCTCAGTTTGAATAAAACTATCCTATATGATTTTATCAGACATCTCTGTCAGAAAGCACAATCATTACAGTCTCTTGGGCTGAATACCTAATCTCTATATCAAGATCCTGACCTAGACTAGCATACCATGGTCAGAACGACCTCTAACACCACAATTTGCAAGAATTGAAAGAAAAAATTGTAAGAAAATATGTGGACCATTTAACCAGCCAAATGACAGTCTAAGCATTTATTTGAGTGTGTATAGAGATCTTGGTGTGGGTCTTTCAATATCAAGAACTTTTAACCTCATTGTCATACATGAGGTACCGTGGTGCTAAAAGATCCTTGAAGGATTTTTGTGAAGTCTACACTCATGACAAAGACCTCTTTGGATGACCAGCAAAATTGGGTCCATTAAAGCGTTGGAGCTTCCAGGTTGTTATAAAACAGAGTGAAATTAAAATGTATGTCTTTCTAAGGCCAACAAAAGTAAACAAGACCATTAGCAACACAAATGATGACCAATATATTATATTTTTCAATTCCTGTAACTGCTGCCAAGGGCTAGGTGTTAAAGTAGACAACTGACAGCATGCTTTACTTCATCTGCAGCAAATATTCACTCTGAGTGATGCACTTGCCTCAAGCAAAGAACAATAGGGAGAGGTACAAAACTGAGGGTTTGTCTGAGGACCTCAGTCACAATGTGGGCCTACCGTATGCAACTGAGCATGAACAGTCTAAAATTCTTCTCCACTCTTTCAAAACAATGCCATTTGATTTTGGCTGCAAATCAAACAGAGATAAACTGCACGTAACCCTTCTTGTTCACACTCACCAAAACTAATCTACAATCTGTAGTGAAAGTCGATCAGACAGCTCAACGCAGCAAGCTTAAAAATCTCAGAAAGGCATCATTATCCTGCATGCATGCTTTCAATGAGATAAGCCAAATCGAAGCTTATCTAGAATGGCATTAATGAGGATCAATTTGAAAAATAAAGCGGCTGGGGATGCAAATTTAAATAAGAGCAGCCGTTTTATGTTCTGTAATCCACATATTTCAAAGCAAATTAAAAGTGTTTCGTATTTAAAGTCCCTGAGGGATGGATGTGTTCACATTTAATGAACATGCCAGATGTAAATAATGGAGTCACAGGAACAGGGAGTTTGTAGTGAGGATGCTCAAAAAATGGTGTACTGGAGATAAGTGGATGTGATGTGGTTTAAATTGGCACACACACACACACACACACACACACACACACACACACACACACACACACACACACACACACACACACACACTGCAGTGAATATGTTGGATCCATGCAGAAAATTGGAATCGAACGACACTGTAAAAAGTGAAGGTGAATAACACTGTAAAAGGAGACAGGGACAGACAGGAGACTTGTGTTTTTCACAGATCTTCATGCAAATGTTGAGATTTTATCAGAGGACGGGAAATGACCAGCGGGATAGATTTGTCACGCACGAGCTCCTTTTTAATCTTTGCCATCACGACACGCGGATGACTGACAGATTGGTGCGCTCTCGTGCTCCAGGGCGCCAGGTATCTCCTTGGATATGAGGACACAATTAACCCCTGATATATCTAGCTCTCAAGGACAGCTCACGGTCCGCAGCTGTAATTCTGTATGACTGATCGAGCTGTGTGCCAGTTTAACAGAAAAAAACAAGACAACAATTTTGGTGGCAGAATTCATTACTTTGGAATGCGCAAAATAATCAATCCGGCAAGTTTAGGTACTAAAGACTGCAGAACCATTCACTTACAACTCTGTTTTGTCATTTAACACAATAAAATATATTCGGACAAATTCTTAATAAGAAAAATAACCAAGTGGGAAAACAAACATCAAAATTTTAACAGAGACTGTGCTTTACTTTCGTTGATACTACACGCTTCTCAAGCATCCAAGACATCTTGTTTATTGCACGAGCGCGGACAGTCAACTGTGAAATGGGCTTACTGCACCACTGTGCGTGACTGTTTGTGCGCTTTTCCAACACTAACACACGCTGACACACTTTTCAGATAAAAAACTAATGACTTCATTCCAGTATTAAAAAAATAAATAAAACGATTAGGCACTCACTCTCAACTCCTTTCATTCCGGTGTTTATGAAAAGACACCAGGAACCCTATTTAAAACAAATGTAGCTGCGAATTTATGTATGTTGCAGAAAAACATCAGAAAGGCGATACATTTGTTCAAAATCGATAAACAGCTGAAAAATCGCATAGTGCCAGTGGAAACATTCTAATATGGTTAGGGAATGTGCGCCTTTAGTTATCAATTGTATTTTCTTTTACATCCCCAGGATAAAGAGGCTCTTACCTCGGCGTTTTCAGAAGGCACTTTGCGCCTGCCATTCCGTCAAAAATAGACAAACTATCCTCAACCGGTGGGATTAATTCCTGTGTGGGGGAAAGGGACGAGGGAGAGGTACAGCGTAGCGCCTCAACGCGTAAATTTCTCCGGGACACTCTCCAGTCCAGATGCGCATCCCCGACCAAGCACTGAAGGCATCCAGGACTGTCCTCCGTAACTGAAGGAGGACTGTGATGAACTGAGACCTGCAGAATCCCCACTAGCAGCAGTAAAGACCTCCGTGTGCCCTGTGCGTCCGTATGCCAAGTGCAGGCGTAGAAGCCCCGCGCGGATCAAACGTAATGAGCTACACGACGTAGGCAGGGGCAGACACGGACCGTGCGCGTGCATGACGACGCACATGCATGTGTACAAACAGACCCACGCGCACACGTACGATGATGTTTTGCTTCCAATGCACCATCTGGAGACAAGTTAACACTTTTGAGAACAGAAGAAGTGTGATTGATTGATCAGCATTCAGTAGATGAACTGCATTCACAGCGTGCTATTAGTGGGGAAGACATTCAGAGAATATCAGAAACATAAATAAATAAATAAAATCATAAAAAAATATATAAGTTAATGCACGCTTATTTCCATCCCCCTGCCTCTCCTGTTCATGTTACCTCTTCATACAACACAAGTCCAGGCAACAGACTTCACTTTCCTGTTTCCTCCAACAAGCAGACAAAACATTCATGGACATACTCGAATGCTGTGTCAATCACACACAAATTCAGCTCAGACAAAAAGTGGTACCCAGTTACTGTTACTATTTAAAAGACAACAGGGCAAATACTCCTAAAAGTCACTTTCTCTGCAAAATGATCAAAGACCTTTGTCTCTATACTGTGAGGGGATCCAAATTTCAGACCTGTTGTCTGTCTGGAAAAGTGGTAACCATAATAAGGTCACAATGTTTACAGAGCCTGATAGTCTGCACTTCCAATAAGGAGACTAACATTTCCTTATTGCTTTCATATACACAACCTTAACACTAAAAACTTTTTAAAGAGCATAAACGTTGCAATGTCATCATTGTTTCTAAATGAAAACATTTTCTTACCAGCTCATATATAGCACAATATAACTTACTTCGGTGATAAATTCAAAAGAAAAGTTGTTCCCCAGGGTCTCAGGGCTGATTGATTCATGCTAGTTGGTAAAGTTGCTTTTTATGGTATGTTTTTAAGTTGAGTTTTCAATTTCTTTGACCAGTGGGATCTGTATTTTTTGTATTTTTGGCAGTTAGAAGCAGCTCAATAAACCATACTGGTGTTCAATCAAATTGTGTTTTACTTTGGTAAATTTGTCAGCAAACAAATTTCTATCAACATACTTTTTTAGCTGGCATGGAGAAACACTCATTAAGAGTCACGCTTAAGGCATCTGTGAGTTCAATATTCACTCCCCCACCTCTGAGTTTTTGTTCTCATTAGCCATAAACTATGTTAAAAAACAAATATTTTAGTTTTTGCAAAGTACTTAGGGGTTGCAGGACTTGCTTGTATCAGTTTTCTTTAAAGGTAAACGAAAGTTGAGCCTCAGGGTGAAACAAAGCTGAACTCACAGTACACCACAAAATTTTAATTTTGTGCTATAAGTGAGAAAAAGTTTTAACATTGCATAAAGATAATTTGGCAACATTTTTTTCTGAAATCTTTATAATCATAAAAAAGCATATAAATATTTGCAGATGGACCTGTGTGAGCTCTGATGGCCACTGCAAAATATAAAGCATGCATCACATACACACTCACTCTGTCCATCTTCTCAATTACCACTCAGGACTTCCATCTTCTCAGTCACCTCAGCAGCAATAAAAGCGCCTTTAAAGTAATATCTGCTTCTCTGTATCTGATGGTTAGTCGAAAATTCCTCTCTGTGGACCATTAGGGAGGTCAACACATTATCAGAAGGGGGCAAAGGGAGCCATGACCCTCAGTTTTGTATCATCGCACTGAGACTGTGTTGGGAGAGAGACTGGTGGGAGAAAGAAGAAAATTGTCGACATTTAGAAGAAGTAGGGGCCCTGATGAGATGAATTGTGAGTGCATGAGAGCGAGAAACACACACAAAGAGAGAGAAAGCAAGAAGGAGAGAGAACTACGGACTAGGATTTACTCTTATGGGTCTGTATGGTTGCCAAAGTGAGTGTCTTCCATCTCTGAGAAAATACATTTTCACCTTGAATGCATTAATGCCCCCTCTCTCTTCATAACATTTGATTTTTCCAACAATTCAACAATGCCAAAACCCACTCTCTGTAAGGTACTGGTGCAACCAAAAGGGGAATGTGTATGTTTTTTAAGGCCTTGTCTCATAAAATTTGAATCTTGTAAAGGTCCCTCATAATAGCAAAAAACCCAACAACTTGTTATTCAGTGCCAGTATTTATCCACTTTGGAGCCAAAAGAGCATCCATATTGTTTTTGTAACCCAATGTCAGGAGCAATTTACATAAGCCTGCATGCAAAACATCTCACTCCTAATTCCCAAGTGATTCTGTGTCAAGCTACATTACTTACGTTTTGCTTTGGTGTTGCAGCATAAGGGTGCAATCTGCTCTTCTTTGTTGCAAGAAAATAAGTTCTTTTTTTTCTGTCTGTCGCAGCACAGGAGGACTGAAGGGAAACAGTTGGTGCTTGTTGCTTTAAACAAGGAGAAGTCAGTTACAGATGGTGCCAATATAATTGTTTGTGCAAGTGTGGGCCAGTAAAAATCTGGGTTGTGACCCAACAACAGGAAACGTGCCACTGGTATGAGTCAACATGTGAAATTATTATTATTATTATTATTATTATTATCATTATTATTATTATTATTATTATTATTATTATTATTATTATTATTATTATTATTATTATTATTATATAATGATGATAAGAGTTCATCTGGAGCGCTCACTTCATTTGTTTTGGACAACTTTTTTTTTTTTATTTCACTACTTCAGATCCTTCCCAAAGGCAGAATTTGAGATAGTTTTTGAACCTCATAACCTTGCTTAAAAATAACTGGGACATGTTGTAAACACATCTAAATAATAATAAATGTGACATATATTAAAACTTCACTACCTGTTCCCCATTGTCATACACATATTTTGATTGAACTGAAAAAAAAAACATTAACTCCTCATTGAAACAGACAAGCTTTGTCAGTGTCTACTCTGTGTGAGCTAAAAAGAGCTTTTTCCTGACACAGACTATTTTCTCCAGCTGTGCTTTTTGAAAACATGCTGCATCACCAATTTTCCTGCTTCTTTGATTAAAGGACATTATTTTTAAGCTTGATATAATTAAAACAATAGTTTCTTAAAGAACAAAAAAGGCATGCTTGTAATAGTTTTGTCTCCTAAATGGTAAGTAAACAAGAGATAGTTACAATTACATACATCAAACAAAAAAGAGTGTGTGTGTGTGTGTGTGTGTGTGTGTGTGTGTGTGTGTGTGTGTGTGTGTGTGTGTGTGTGTGTGTGTGTGTGTGTGTGTGTGTGTGTATGAGTCTGAGTGTGTGTTAAATTAATTACTCCTGCGTAGGTTTGGTTGGAGGGTCTGCAGATCCAATGATGATTATAAATTTAAAAAAAAAGCCTCCAGGGCTCTGAATGGATGCTCACACAGAGAAGAGAGTCAGGTGTTTAATGTGAAAATCTTGGTCTGAAGCTGAGTACTTCTGTGCTATTAAATCACGCTGCCTGGACCTGGATTGAAATGAAGGGGGGTTAGAAAGAAGGAGACAAGAAACAAAACAAATGTAAGACCGCTTTCTGAGCAGGTCCCAGATCTTAGAAATCCACTTTCCTTTTAAGTCATCCGTCCATCAAACTGTGCAAATCCTCCATATTCTCGTTCACATCTTTCCCTCCACTTTCAAGCTTCTTGAGCATCTCTGAGTGTGGGAAAAAAAAAACACACCCCCAAATCTCAGTGTGTATGATAATCATATCATTATGATTGTTATCTCAAAGCATGATTCTTTTATTGACACCCGAGAGTTTGTGGTTAGAATATAATGCCAGAAAAATCCAGTCAAACACAAACCCTTAAACTCAGCGTTTAAGAATGAATCAGCGAAACCACCGCTAATTCTCATGGCCCAGTGTGTGTTTCAACCATAGACTGTAAAAAAAAAAAAAAAAAAAAAAAAAAAAAAAAAAAAAAAATCTCGCTCGGCTCAAACAGGTCACCACAAAAACTGCCCCCTCTGGTGGCTGGCTGCAGTACAGGACAAAAACTCTGCCTCTCTAATCATTCCAGATGGGATGTGGTCAAACTTCAAAAAATTATTACACCTTGTAGAAAAGTTTCTCACATCTGTATGCTGTAGTGATATTTAGATATTATTATTAAGTTAGTTAAAGTTTTTGGGCTGCATTGTGTTCAAGTCCTTTTTTTGTTCTTAAAAGCTTATTTTCATTAATTATTAAATGTTTAAAAACTAGATTTTAAGTCAAATTTCACAATAATTGACAGCTGCTGTTAATGCAAAGTTCTTCCAGGGATAGTAAGATATATCTGGAAGGAGAGCCAAGAAGAGATTAGACTTCTGAACAAAAGAAATTAGTTTCTCAGGGCACAGACACAAAACAACACGATCGATCAAAGAGAGCAGCAAACTTGAAGAAAACAACAGCAAGACTTAATGATGGAAGAAAAAAGCTATCCAGAGACCATGAGCTGGGCAGAAATCATGGATTTGGAGGACCCCATTAATACAGGGGCTGAGCAGCAATAACCAAGCAGCCAGTCCCAGCAAGTGGCTCAGACACCTGAACAAATAGGAACAGGGGGCCAGACTGGCAATTCAGCTGACCAACCTGCCCCTGACCGAAGGCAAGATGAAGGCCACCAGCAGATACAACGCTGGACTTTTGGAAAAAGAGGAAATTTTCCCTGTCAGGACGTAAGACTTAAACACCAGAAGCCTGATCAAAGGAGGGCAGGAGGCCAACATGAGCACCACCACCAAGCTCCTGGCCAAAAAGAAGAAAGGAATACACATGAGCACCAGAACCACCACCACCAGGCTTCTGGACAGAGAGGAGAAGAAGGTCGCAGGGCTATCAACACCCAGGTCCCAAACAATCCAGAGCATCAGAGACCCCCTCCCAGATGGCAGGTGGAGGCCAGTTAAATGAGCCAGATTGAATAGATCAATACTATTGTTCAAGAGGCGCAAGAAAAGGGAAAGAGGCTGCTGCTGAAACTGGACCTCAAGGACACCAAAATCACTGAGCTGCAAGAGAAGCTAAAGACAGAAACAGCAGCCAGAGAAGAGCTCGAGGGCGTCATTGCTGCTCAGAATAAACAACTTCTTGAGACAGCATCAAAGAAGATGGAGGATCATGACACCAGTCCTCAACAGCAAAGAGCTCCAACAGCTGATCACAACTCTGCAAAGCCAAATTTGTGTGTGTGCGTGTGTGTGTGTGTGTGTGTGTGTGTGTGTGTGTGTGTGTGTGTGTGTGTGTGTGTGTGTGTGTGTGTGTGTGTGTGTGTGAGAGAGAGAGAGAGAGAGAGAGAGAGAGAGAGAGAGAGATAAAGAGAGAGAGAGATAAAGAGAGAGAGAGAGAGAGAGAGAGAGAGAGAGAGAGAGAGAGAGAGAGAGAGAGAACAAACGCTAAACTAATATAAGAACATTGGTGAAAACACGTTTTGAACTCAAAAATATTTATGGTATAATTATTTTACATCTCAAGTTGAAACTGTGATAAAGTGAGGAGTGAACAAATGTTGGTTGGTTGTGTGGTGTTTGCTCACTTGCCATGATGATCCTTTTCTTCATCTCTTGCAAAAGGCATAGTATAGTGTTATCAGTATTTTTCAGATGTATAAAAGTCACCCAAAAGGGAGGTGAAATGTAGGCGGCTGATTTGAAGGCCATACGTTGCTTCACTTGCTGATGTGTTGATGAGCTGGCTTCAGGAGAGAAATGCCTCAGATAGGATACAGCATGAAAACTGGAGCAGTTTGCTGGATTTTTGCAGAAAAAAACTCCCACATCATCTCTCAGATTTTGCTGCTTAGTGACCTCAAAAAGTGACCCAAGTATAATATTGCTATAAAATCTCCCCACTGTCAACTTCCTTGACTAAATATAGATACAGAATCACAGTAAGGAGCTGGAATAAAACCAGAATCTGCACTAAACCAGAGATGTTTATGGGAAGTGTTGAGCATTGGGCTGTTTCACACATTTAAATGATCACTATTCAATGGCTTGCAGTAGAATTTATCGGACATTGACAGAGCAAAGTTGCAACATAACTCATCTCACAGAATGCACTTCCATCCCTATATAGCTAAGCAATATCATGATTTCTTGCTGAATGTTTTAATGATGTCTGACATTGAGGAATTGTTTTCTGTCAAATTACTAGACCATCAATGACTGTTCAAAATGTTTTCATGAGTTCACAATGTGTGCTTAAAGAGCTTGATTAGGTCTTAAACGTACCAAAGAGAAAGCATTTTGTATGTTTTAAGTTGGTCTTGGTTAGCTGTATGATATTTTATTGTAACTTTAGGTGTTTAAAGAGGGAGGGTATTGTGCTTTTCCATATTTTAAACAGGTAGTACAACCCCAATTTCAATGAAGTTGGGACGTTGTGTGAAACATGAATTAAAACAGAATACAATGATTTGCAAATCCTGTTTAACCTATGTTCAGTCTAATACACAACTAAGATCATTTTTATACTGTTTTGTGCTTCATAATGCGCCACACATTTTCAGCAGGAGACAGGTCTGGACTGCAGGCAGGCCAGTCTAGAACCTGCACTCTTTTACTACAAAGCCGTTCAGTTGTAACGTGTAGAAATAGACTTATCATTGTCTTGCTGAAATAAGCAGGGACGTCCCTAAAAAAGATGTTGCTTGGATGGCAGCATAAGTCGCTCCAAAACCTGTATGTACCTGTCAGCAGATTGTCAAGTTAAAAATGCCATGGGCACTAACACACCTCCAAACCATAACAGATGCTGGCTTTCGAACTTTGCTCTGATAACAATCCGCATTGTCTTTTTCTTCCTTTCACGTCTATGGTTTACGGAAAAAAAAAACCCTGAAATGCAGGGTTAATAGACAGCAGTAATAGACGTATGTACGTGATCTTTCTGTCACCAAAAATGATTAATGACATCATGTATACACATCTTAATCTTAAATTAATCTTAGTGTCATGGTTATAATGACACAAAAAATGACCAGTGTAGCTTTCTTTTTCTACAGCTTATTTTTGTAGACATCTATATGTCTATCTTATCAATAATAATAATAATAATAATAATAATAATAATAATAATAATAATAATAATAATAATAATAATAATAATAATTTAAACAAATTAATAATTAATTTATTAAAAAAAACTGTGCCTTCATTTTTATTTCTACCCCTCAGTTTCTTGTCACTCACTAACAACAGTCTCAATCTTTGGTTTGCAGCCATGAGCAAAAAAATTAATTTCCTCTGTCTCAAGATGCTGATGCACAACCCATCAGAAGAACTTCATTTGAGCCTTCTTGTCTCTGAGTCCCTTCATATTACACAGCTTCAGTCTGTGGCCTCAATCAGACCTCCGATGCGATTTTTATCTGGATACATTATCCTGGTGATGACATTTGATCCACCAGCATCTATGATCATACCTGGTATCAAAGTGTCTTTCATTATCTAGATAATGAATGCAGATACGGACAACATCTTAATGCCAGGAGTTAATAGGTTCATTGTTTGATATTAACAGTTATTAATAGACCCAAACATTTCAGGAAGGAGGCTTGAAACCAGCTATTTCAGCCTTTATTTCTATCTGCAAAATAAAAGCATGCAGACAGCTCTGTGTGATATTCATGCATTTAGCATCAGGCTCAGCATGCAAGTGCACTGATGGCTCTGAAGATTTCTAAATCAAATCAATCCAGCAAAAAATCGCAGGACTTTGAACGGGTCAGAAAGTCTTTCAAAGAGTTGCATAGCAACAGCGAGTCAGTTTTATGCTTCCAAAGCAGCCAGCAAACAGATCATAAACTGGCAAGTACCAGCTAAGCAAGACAAAACGATACAAACTGTTGCACACCGATCTGCACAATCCTTAAATATTAAATACTTACACTCCTCTGATGTTTGTTCTGATGCACAAAAATGCACACATTAATAAACATGATGCTCTACCCCCGCCCCCCTCAACTTTTCCTCCCTCTACTTCTCCTTCCACCTCATATTATTTTCTGCTCTTACCCATCTTCTACTTTTCTCCTCCCTGCTCTCATCATTTCGTCCTTTTTGCCTCCTCTTTCTTTTTCATCATCTTCTTTGTTGCTCTCCACACATCTTAATCCAAAGAATTTTCACAGAGGGAGGGAGGGGGGGGGACTAATCCATTGCACACATTCTTAAAATAAAAGATGGAAGGACAACTAAAGTGGAGATAAAAGGGCAGACTGCTCTCATCAGTGCAGAGGAGACATCTGAGGGTGCTGGAAGAAAAAAAAAGCTTGTGAAGAGGGAATTGGCTAGAGTATTGGCTTTCTCTCACTGTCAGGAACTGTTTAGTTGAGGCTATTTATAATTAAGTAGTGACTACAAAACTGAAATGTTTTGCATAAGATGAGGGAAGAGAGATGGAGAGGATATAATCAGCCATTTTGGTTGTTGTGTGGAATTTTAACTATATAACATCTGAAGGGGAAATAGCTCTGCCTTGTCCTCTGGTCTGGCAGTTCACAGTGAAGGTTTAGTCAATAATAGATGCAAAAAGGTTCAGAAAATAGATGTTAACATGGACCTATATGATCAACCCAGTTTAAAAAGATAGACCTGGCTGGTTTATTTTCCTTGCAATAAATCAAAATGTTATTAACTCAGTTTTGTGTACCTTGGCTCAGATGGGCTCACCTGAAAACTGAAGCTATCACTGTTTATAAATACTGTAGAAAGTTTGGTTGGATAATGTTTTAAACAATATGTTTTTTCTCTCGACTAAATTTGCTTGCAATAGTGTCCTTGTTGCCTCTAACTTTGCTGTTTCACCAGGTCCATACTTAGATGCATCCTGTTGCTGCTAAAGTGTTTTTTTACAAAGCAGGTTTTAGTGAAATTGTTCTTCCTCCTGTTTAAGTCCAAACAGCCTCTGTATTGAGTGCAGTGTTAAGCATTTCTCTTTTTTGGCATTAATGGATATACTGTACTGAACATTACTTTCATAAAAGGTAAAAGTACACAGCTCTAAACATAGTCGTACGCAGTATTGTAAGCAAGACAGGACTAATTCACAGCATAGAAATACAGCTGATAAGAAAAGGCTGTTCATCTTTGATTGTACATAAAGTCTACTTTACATGGCAATTTACAGCAGCTGTTGGGTCAGTCCTCCAGTCTCTGCAAATAAGCTCTGAAAGATCACAGTAAGAGGCCATATTCATCAAATTTATATTCCAGTGACTGCAGTGTGTGCATAAGAATAAAACCAATAAAATATTACGTTATAGGCTGGGAGAGACAATCCCGTCTCCCGGACGGTATTAAGACCAGCTTCATATTTAACCACAATCTGCTGCAGTGAAGAAGTTAAGAAAGCAGGAGGGACAAGGGATCAACCCACACATATTTATATAAGGCTTTGAAAGACAAGATGAAAGGTTGAAAAAAAAAAATCACATAAATGGAGCGACGCCTGCGAGCTAGATCAGGCAGACAACTCGAGCTGCGCTGCTACTCACGTCACATGTCCCACTCGTCATAACCTTCTTCCAATCATGTTCTCTGCCCCTCAATTCTGCGGTCTATTTAAACTATGGAAAATCTCCCATCTCTCCCTCTGCCTGTCAATGCTGCTGCTGCCAAGCATTTGTGTTGCAGCATGTTCTTTCGCCCCCACCACCACCCCAGCATCCACCTGCAGGCTCCGAGGGGGGTTATGTTCTGTATGTTTTACTCATCACTCCTTAATGTTGCCATGTAAACCTTTCTGCAAGGAGTGATGAGATCAGAGCCGGGCGCCAAACATGAAAATATATTTGCTGTTGCAATAAACCATTTAAAACGTGAGTAAACTGACTGAAATAATAGTTTTGACCATTTTTCAGCAATATACATTCAACACTACCTACTGTGATACTCTTTGGGTTGTAGTTTTTATTGTAAGTGGCTGAGTCTGCTGCCATGCATTTTCCTCTTAGGTCAAGAAAAAAAGAAAAGAATATATAATCTTTATATGTCTTATTAAAGGGGGACTCTCAGTAAAAAATATGAAAATGTATAATAAAATTCTGGTAGTGTATCTGGCCCATTTGAAACCTGTTTGCCAAAAAGTATGGTTAGAATTGTAATTCTGTCCAGTTAAAATAAATGTTTTATCTGTAGCAAGTGTTTGGTAACCGATTTTCAAAAATAACTCACAATTTACTATTATTATATGACACTGCCAACTGACTTTTTTAGCAAGGTCCTGGTTGATATTAACATTAGCTTAAAATCAACAAAACTATATTGTTTATTTTAACAACAGCCTAATGTCTTTAGAGAAACCTCACACTGGATGCAGTGAAGTTTTGTCAACATCCCTCAGTGTATATAACGTGTAACCTGTCTTCTGTGAGACTGTGACCGAAAATGAACTTTTACTGCAATTGTTCAGTCACAAGAAAATGGTCGCCTTAATGTTATTCACAGAGACGTGGCTAATGGAGCTAACTCTGGACACAAATGGCACATTGGAAGGATTTCACATGCTGTAAGCCGGGGATTCTCAAATGGGGGTACGCCAAGGGGCTGTTGCGTACCCCCATTTGGATGTTTCCAGAATGAAGCCTATGCAGAAGTGCTAAAAGTTGCTGTTCGTCAAGAATCCACTAGAGGGGGGCTGCAGAAAGACTGGAAGTCACATACACATCAAGCCAAATAAACTGACAGCATTAAAAACCATTTTTACAGCCTGGTTCAAAAAACCTCTTAGGTCTGCTAATTTCACTATCGGCACAGGCTGTACAGTGAGAGAATTTTTTTCTAGCTCAGCGGTGTATTAGATATTAGGATTACAGGGTTGTCCGATCAGAGGTTCAGCTCAGCTCACGTGACTGACAGGCGCCCTATAGCTGTTAGAAAGGAAGCTCGAAGTCCGTGTCATATCCAAGATGGCCCTGTCCAAGGATTAGTTCATTTGACTGTATCAGGAACAGACGGGTGACGTTGCGGAGACTACGTCCATATTTTATACAGTCTATGGGGTACGCGTACCTCAAGGGATAAGTGGGAGTACTACAAGGGGTACACAAAAGAAGCATCACAATAAAAAAAAAAAAATCTGATTTAAAAACAACTTTATCATCAGCATTAATTTTTTTATGTCTGTGCAATATCAAATAGGGCAGTATTTTAAAACAGGGCATATTCATTCATAAAATGTATTATTTGCAAAACCGATGGTACCAGACAGCCTTTGACTGTTGATGTCAGTTATTCAGCAAGAAACGTACATTTGCTTTCTAACAACAACGTAGCCAGGAGGATAACAATGGGCAAGAGTTGTAACAAGACAAATCGGTAGGGAAAAATAAAGTGGATGACTATTTGGCCATCAAAGGCCATCTTTAATTATTTCTGAAAAAATATTGCACAACAAAAGAATAGAATATCAAAACTGGTCCTCAGCAAATCGTTTTCGTTTGCACAGTAATCGGGGTATGGATAGTTTTTCTGCCATTCATCCGCGTACTTGGATCCTTCTTGATTATGAGCATCAAAACAGGTTGAGTGCTCGCCAGCAAAATGTATGTACAGGAAGCGGGCAGAACAGCAAGATGGGATTTGATTGGTTTAAAATATGAGCTGCCAAACGCTAGGATTGGCTAGTGTTTTCCCAGGTTTACTCCTACTGTAGACAGCAGATATTGGAGGATTGATGAAACAAAACTTAGTTTTTTTTTTTTTTTTCAAATAAAAAACACACACACACACACACACACGAAAGGACAAAGTGCGTGTAAACAGGACAAACAATACTTACTATGTGACACTCAGTTCTTGGAAGCATTTAGAGGTAATTGCCTTGTTAATCAGTGTGAGCACAGCCCCCGCTCAATATTCCAGGTTTATTTTTATTTAACCTTTCCATCCATACTTCTTTTCACCTGTGCTCTCATAATAATGGAAACGTCTGATTACGTGACCTGATCATCACAGCTGCATGAAAAGGTAATCATTGACACTCATTTCTTTAGCTGCTAAGTGACAACATTTAATATTAAAAATCTGTTCATTATAAAAACTAAAGAATACTAAATTATCCAAAGGGTTTAAGAGACACACTTTTCTGTACTTATAAAAAGGTAAACTTTTAATTCACCTTTAGGTATTTGAGTATGTTTTTTAAATCTGCTACACATTCAGTTTCATGCTGACATTTTTGTAATAATTTTTGAATATGTATCTATTGTTTGTTGAGCTCTAGAGACGGCTGCTTAAACCTTTTACCTCTGCAGTGAGAGAGAAAACATTTCAAAAGACTGAATAGTTATAATAAATGTCTCGATAGAGATATTCCTAAATGTTCAGCTGTGTTTATATATTATGTACAAATCGAGTCTGGCTGTTTAACCTTTGTGGAATTTTGGAACTGAATATAGCCTCATTTTTAGAAATCATTCATAAGCTTGCCCCAAATCCTCACTGGCTCGTCTCCCTGCCATGATCCATTTATTGCAAATGTAGTTTGTCATTTGTTGTGACCTATATTTTGAAAGTTACCTGTTATACTTGTGGTTGTATTTTGGAATCACTTTAAAATAATTCCCCTGAAAACCCGACACTCATTTCAAAAAGGTGAAGCAGTATGTGCAATATGGGCTCAGACGGTATAATGTAACAGTGGCAGGGTGATGGAAATGGATTGAGGGTGGTGGAGCTGGTGCAGTGAAGGTTGTAGGAGAGATTAATGGAGGGTGGCGAGAGATGGTGGATGGCAGCGCTGCTACACAGACCTGTACTGTACTACAGTACGAGTTGGTGATGGTGACAGATTGTGGTTCTGCTGTGCTGCTGGGAGGAGGCCGGCAGGTTTGGAGGGACACAGGAGGGGGCCTTGTTGGAGCCAAGTCAGTGACAGGCCTGCTGGGTAATAATGTAATAAGTTGTATTTAAGGCTAGTGAGAACATCATATGGAGGAACTCATTTCAGTGATCTTGATATAAGCTCAGTGGAGGCAAAAAAGTGTAATGAGATAAACTACAGGTTGAAGTGAGACATGATGCCTACTTGTGGATTTAAAACAGAATTCCACAAGTCCAGGCTTCTCCGTCAAACCAGTGAGATACACAGCACAGTGAAAACCTGAGCTGAAATGATTTTCTAAACACTCACTGAAACTTCCCCCACCCCCACCCATCCTTTTTTTTTCTTTTGCCTCCATCCTACTCCTCCTCTCTTCTCCTGCATTCTTTGGATGAATCCTTCTCTATATCCATCACCTTGGGCTCTTTTGGCAGTTGATAGACGTCTGTCCACCATAATCCCCACCGAGAAATTGAGAATTGGATAAATGGACTTCTGCATGATTTTTTTTTCCATTTCTCTCTCTCTCTTTTTTTTTTTTGCCCTTTGAATCCCGGTTCAAAGATGTACCTTTCTGTGTGGAGTTTGCATGTTCCCCCTGTGCATGTTTGGGTTTTCCCCAGGTACTCCAGCTTCCTCCCACAGTCCAAAAACATGCTCACTAGGTCAATTGGTGATTCTTATTACCTGTGAAAGTGTGAGTGTAAAAGGTTGTCTGTCTCTGTGTGCCAGCCCTGCAATGGTGACCAGTCTAGGGTGTACCCCTCCTCTCGTCCTAAGACAGTTGGGATAGGCTCAACCCATGCATGACCCTGAACAGAATAAGATGTCAAAGATGGACAGATACTAAAGAAAAGGTCCCACAGAAAATAAATGAATAAATAAAATTCTCCCCCTATGTAATCATTTTTTGTAGTAGTGTTTTTGTGTAGTCCAATTATGACTGTTTTATTCTTAAAGCTCTATATGGTGCACAAATCCCTGCAACCAGATTAATAATGTAATTTTGATGATAAAACATTCAATTGTGCTACTCTGCCCAACATGAATACCTCAAACAGTCAGTAATTCTGCTTCTCTTTAATGCTGAACAAAAGAGCAAAAATCAGCTTGAGATCTAATGTTGTTTCAAATCCTTAATAAAACAGAATGAAGTTGCTATGAGACACCTAATCTGTCTGGCTGATATTTTGTTGCCTCCCATTTAATGCACTAATAGCCATCACCAGAAGTCTTTAGCTGTTTGGATACAAACAAAAGGGGAAATACTGCTGACATCAAGAGAGAGCTCAATTAACATTCATAACATGAGGAACAAATGAATTACCAGGTGCTTTGACTCCACAGTTAAATTATTGTTTCTTATTGGCAAGAGGCTCAGTGAAGGCTGGAGCTGAGGTAGACTACAATTAAGGAGTACGATGCAGTACACCAACAGTGAGCATAATTGAGAGACAAAAGGCTCTCTTTAATCAAAATCAGTTACCATCATTACACAGATGACAGACAGTTATACATTACAATGTCACCCAGCAATCATGGTTGAATACAGGCTCTGGCTAAATATATTGAACAAATCACTAAGGGATGAGCTTAAATTTCCTCCCGCTGAAAAAAAAAATAAAACTGAGGTTCTTGTTTTTGGAGCCAAAGTAGAGAGATTAAAAGTCAGTGAGCAGCTTCAGACATTTAAGTTAAAAAACCACAGATTATACAAGAAATCTACTACAATCACTTAAAGAATGTGTCGAGGATTAATTGTCGAGGATTAAAGGACCTGGAAAACCTGGTCCATGCATTTATCTTCAGTAGACTTGATTACTGTAACAGCATCTTTACAGGTCTCCCTAAAAAAAACAGTCAGACAGCTCATTCATCATGCAGTCTAGCAAAGGGAAAAGTAAGTGTTTTTCACATTAAGAGGCTGTAAAACCTCACCTGTTGAACAAGAAACTTGGCACTGATGAAGATAATGAGGGAGGAATGCTTTATCTGTCAAAGCTAACGGTGAAGTAACAAAAGAACAAGTACAAGTTTATAAGTGTAAGTATGTAATTAGTATTTTAATTTGATGTGTTTTGTTCTCAGAATTGAAGCTGGCACAAATTTCTCAATACCAATCATTCATACAACACCACTTACAAAAAGAACTTGGCAGGCTGTTTAATGGTTTGCAAACATTCAAACATATTTGGACGGAAATAGTTCGAAGACAAAATAGCAACATTACAAATAGCAAAGTTCAACATGAATACGTACATACGTACATACGTACATACGTACATACGTAGGAATGAGGTTGATGAGGACTCCTGATGACAGCTACATTCTAGTGCAAACAACCCCAAACAAGCTACACTCATCAAGTCCTTTCAATCATTCTGTTAAATTTGTCGCAAATTACAACAAGGGTTGCAAAGATGTGGAAAATTTCAGGTAAACTTCAGGAAAGTTTTCTGAAAATTTCCATGGGAATTTTAGCTCAGAAATACTGCAAATTTTCAGGGTTTAGTTGCCATCAACATAAATAAATTTTCTATAAAACTGATTGGTAAAAAAAAAAAGATATTTTATTTTTCACCATTCATGGTTTTTGTTGTACTGTTAAAGAAACGATTCAAGTTCTACGATTTTAGAAATTCATAAGTGTAATTTATTAATGTTGTATCAGGCATATTTGCATTTCTGTTTGCTTGTGACAAATATTTATTCCTACATTCATGTCAGTTAGACTGAGTTAGGGAAAATTCCTCCTCCCAAAAAGTATTTTTTATGTCATTTAAAATTATTGCATGTTTTCATGTATGTCTGTTTAGAAGAGACAAATGTTTAATTTGTATACATATATAAAACCAAGTAACTACAGGTAATATAAACTCCCTGAAAAATTCTTGTTAAATAATTTCCAAAAATCCCCATGAAAAGTTTCCAACTATGAAAATTCCTAAAATTTCGCAACCCAAATTACAACTAAAAAAAGTTTCCTATCATAGGTCAGCATTATAAAATCTAATGGTATTGACAAAAGCAATATTTGATTAAAACTTCTGGGTTGTTTATTTTGATGATTTATTTATGATTTCCTTTCTTTTTGAGCAGCTCTGTGTAAACCCTCATAAACTCTGTTGCTTTAATATTTCTTTGATTAATGGTAATGTCTTTTGTACTGATGGTTAATTGCAGATCGATTTCTACAGAAGGCTCAAAGTAAGAATAACAAAAGAATATGGTGCTATTTAGCTTTCAGTTTGGGAGTTGTGGATAAAAGACTTTCCAGCCTATAAAGGAAAAAAGAGCTAATGGTAAAAGCCTTAAATTGTTACTTGAGATAAAAATGTCACAAGTCGCAGCCATTTGTCATCATTTTAAACACTTTGTTTGGAAGTAGACAAGGCACAACAAAACCTCTGAGCTTTGTTCAAAGAGGTAATTAGCCCACTGAAATTAAAAACTGAACCCTGATGAAAGAGGTTGGTGAGGTAGAATACAAACATGGAGGGGTGAGTGGGTACAACTGAAGCAAAGTTTATTAAGTTTATTAGTTTGCATAGTCAGGTTTCAGTGATGACTGGAACGAGAGCTTGATCTAGAAGTACAAGAAAACTATCCCAGCGAAAGTAATCCAGTCATGTCTGAGACTTTATCAGATCAGTAATGAGGGACAAAAGCAACAGATTAATCTGAGATCACTGTGGCACACACAAAGACATTACGAGCAGACATGGACACAGCTGTACACCTGAAATTTGACCAGCCATTCACAGGCTGGTAATTGACCTCCAGCAGATCAATAACCTAGACCTATACCTCATTTCTAAAGCCCACTCAATTACCTGTGGACTGTGAAAAGGACACAGTACTCCACCTTCAAACGACAGTGGAAACTGATTCATAATTCATCACAACCAATCAAATCTGCGATCACTTAAGTCCACGGTGACTGTGTGCAACTTCAAAGACTGGTTGCTGCTGTTTTTAGTGCAGAACAACCTGTCGATAGCTGACTCAGGGTGAGTTATGACTGATTTCCACTGTTTTAAAAATTCATGAAGATATGCAAAAGCTGTGAATGTGAGGGAAGGGAATGAGCATTGTGATCAATGGTTATTCTTCGACTGTCTAAATTTAGCCCCACCTTACACTTTGTCCCACAGGCCTGGTTTATCAGCATCATTTATCAAAATCTGTGACAGACCGGACATGGGGACTGCAATAAAAAGGGGGGCTTTCTGAGCTGCTCAGGAGGCATGAAATCACCTGGAGAGGGTGGGGATAAGAGATGAATAAACTCTAAGAAGGATTATTAATCTTCAAGAAACATCTGCCCTTTGAGAGCAAAGGAGCGAGATCTGCTGCCACGGACTCATCTTCTCTGTCTGTCACTTTCCTCCCTGCCTCATCACATGTCCGTCCTCTGTGCTCAACTCCATTTGTTTGTGCCACTTTGATTGTTTTTCCTATGTTCCCATCTGACACAGTTGAATAATGTGTGTTCTTGTTTCAATAAACAGTTATTTCTTATACAATATTCTCATCTTTGTCATGAAATTAAAAAATGGGTAAACTTCAGACATCTCTTCTGAAGACATTTATTAATACTGTTGCAGTTTCTTTTTTCTTTTTCTTTTTTTTTTTTTTTAAGTCATCCAGCGTTGGAGGCTGGATGGTTCCAGATGTCAGTGTCTTTGCTTTTTGACCCAGATTAAATTCACACAATGTACATAGGTACACAAAATGATGGTGGCCGTAGTCTGTCAAAGCAAAAGCTTTTATGCAGTTTTTCCTGCACATATTATAGGAAACATTATTTTAAATAACCAGCTTGGCATAATCCAGTCATAGCATTTTTATAACTTCCTAACTCACAGCAAAAAATGAGTTTTAAAACAATCTAATCCTGACAAAATACTTACATTAACATGAGTGTGAAAATTTAAACTATGAAGTATCAATATGTACTCAGCATATTCATAAACCACTGACTTACATATTGCTGTTTACATGTAGAGATTCCTATTGACATTGACTAGAAGTGAGCATAGCATTTGTTCAGCTGGGCCCAAAGTAAAGCTCGGCCTGTAGAACATCAGCTGCTCTAAGTCAACTCCCTGTCAGCTGACAGCTCAGCTAGTTACATCTATGTATCCAACTAGCAAATAGCAAAACTGGCTTTCTACTAAATCTGCTTTAGCCTCTTGCTGCTTTGCCTGCAAACCCTTCTATAAACCACCTCTCCCAGCACCTCTTTTTGCTTTGTCTGATTTTACCAGGGTCATACATATTGTCATCGATGCCTGCTCTGTACTGTATCTATACCTCTTGCGATTCTTTTGACTGAACCCTCAGACGTCAGCCTTCTCACTTATAATACCAGGAAGCGTGTAACAGACATAGACTGTATAAAATATGGACGTAGCCTCCACAATGTCTACGGTCTGTTCCCGATACAGTCAAATGAAGCCAATCATTGGATGGGACCATATTGGATATGACACTTTGAGCTTTTCTTTCTAACAGCTATAGGGTGCCTGGCAGTCAAATGAGCTGAGCTGCACCCCTGATTGGTCAAACTCTTAATCCTAATAGCTTTTAAACTGCTGAATTAAAAAAAAAAAAATCCCCCACTGTACAGCGTGTGCTGATAGCACACAAGGGGGGGGGGGGGTTGTTGTTGTGTATGTGACGTCTGGTCTTTCTGCAGCCAGCCTCTAGTGGATTCTCAATGAACAGTAACTTTTAGCACTTCCGCTAAAAGTTGCTGTTCATCAGCTTAATTTTTCTCAACCGGATGTTGCCCCTTGATAACAGATCAATATTCTGATCACTGTATGACAGCTATGATCATGTTGAGTCCGATCTGTAGTGCAGCCACCTGCCACTACTAGGAGGTGTGACTTGAGATTAGTCACTGCCATAATGTTGTAATGTTCCGCTTCTCGGATGTGAACAAGCACAGATGACACTGTGCATGTTTGGATAAGCAGCGTGTTGATCTACAATACAAAGATAAATTTGTTTGTTGTTTGTGCCTGGTTCAACTGGTGAATACCAAATCAGACAGATGAATATGTAACTCATAGAAGGCATGTGGACTGTATCCTGAATGGAAGACTGAAGGCTGGTGATACAAGCCCTGCTAATATTAGTCACACTTAGCTAACCAATGGCACTGTTTACCTGCAGAATTTTTGAGATCACTACATTAGTTATTACTAAATGTAGTTTCAGGACATGTTTGATCGGCTGATTTTGGGAGGTTGGCCTTAAATCACTGAGTCAGAATGTGGAAGATGTGGAACTGGGAGGTCATGCGCAACCCATCCCTCAACCTCAGCTGTGTCTATCCTGAAAATGTGACCGACTACAACAATTTCAGTGGGCCATTGTGTGTGATAGAGCAGCAAGAAATGCTTGGCACTGAAACTGTCAATGTTTACAGAAGAAACACTTTACCTGAATGACTGATGCGTTTCCATCAGCAGTGTGTGTGTGTGTGTGTGTGTGTGTGTGTGTGTGTGTGTGTGTGTGTGTGTGTGTGTGTGTGTGTGTGTGTGTGTGGTCTGTCCAGTGGAAACACTGCAAACGCTGAGTGAAAATACTCACTGTTTAGACAGGAGGGCCCTCCCTCACCTCCCTGCTCTCTTTTCTCTCCTGGCTGGAGGCGACTGAGTGCTCCTAATCAGTAATCATTTTGAAGGTCATGAATGAGCCGACTGTGGGAGAGGCTGCAGGCTCTCATCTAACAGTTTGTCACAGTCAACCGGTGCACTGAGTTGGCATTTCATGAGCCGCGCTTAACTAAATTGGCTTCAGACCCCTTAGCGATAGAGCCTTTTATTTTCCTCTAACTTTGTTTTAAACATTTTTAGAAATATTTTTTGATCCAGTTGGAGAACTAGTATAGCTTTTCTCCCCTTCAAACAAATCTTCATATTTTTATTCACATTCAGTGCCAGTTTCACACATTTTATGATGAAACAAATGGAAGAACAGGAATCTTAAGTAAAAAGTAGGTTGATTGTTTATTAAAATACAGTTTAAATCCTATTTCTAATTGAGGGGAAACATAAATCAAACTACAAACTAATGGTATAGAAGTGCTTATTGTTTCATTTACTCCCCAGTAACCCATATGAAGAATATTTTGCATCTTATTGCCAAGTGTGTCCATTATTTCACAGCACCAGTATATTTTATACAAAACAAGAAACTATGTTCATCATCTAACTCTTGAGCTGTGGTGAAGTTTTTATTATGTAATGGCTCAAATTAAACCCCTGAAGCAATTCTCCTTCCTTGCTGACAGTGCATTTTTCAGCCTGCTCTCCACTCGTGCCATGGCCCTGTGCAGATTAGTCCAAGAAACAGTCAGTGTGCAAAAAGATGCAAGGACAGATGGCCGACACCAGATTGACTCTGGCATCCTACTGTCTACAAACACATCGCTGTCTCCTTCAGTACAGATACAATAGTGTCCATCTGATGCCTACAACCACACAGCATCTGCTCCAGCATTCTGCTCCGTGTGCAGTGCCTTCACTTATGTTTTCTGTTGCATGTGCATGAGTGTATCCACACATATACCATAAACGTTCTTCTTTTGAAAGCCTGCAGTGCCTGACATACAGAGAAACCTGCAAAGAGAGAGAGTTATTTGAAGGAGCTCTGGGTGAGCAACAGAAAAGGACATGGAACAAGAAAAAAGAAGCAGAAAGAAAACCTGTGCATAGATGAAACGTCTAAAAAAAGACTTTCAGAAATGCACTACAATCATTCAGTGAACCACAAAAACTTACTTTATATAAGAATAGAACAACCTTTTGCAAAATAAACCAAATAGTAAAACTATGGACTCATCCCAGAACACTTTGCACTCTTTGCCCCACACACACATTTGTTAGCAGATTCAGCTGGCAGTCCATCAGCCATCGGTCTGTCAGTAATGACCCTCAGTGCTGTCTCTCATTACTCCTGCCCGTCCATGTGGCAAACCTGGCAAGGTCTGCTGCTAAGCAGATAGTCCCTCATATGCTACCATGAAATAAACACTGTACATGTAATAAAGATCACCATGCACATCTTGAGCTGACACATTCATGCTGCTCTCTTAATGAAATGTTACTGAGACTTATGCTGTCATGTGAGAATGGGATTAAAAGTAATGATAATTTGTCCAGCATTTTCTAGTTTGATCAAATACAATGGAAAGTAATGCTGTTCCAGTAAGCAGTAGCTGAAGATTGTACTTCTGGCTCATAGTCAAATTTAAGTTTGTTTGTATGATAAAAAAAAGAGATGTTCATGGACTGTGAAACATTGATATTAGCAGTAAATGAAAGGCACTGCTAAGTCAAGGCAGAAAGAAGTATATTTTCAGGCACTTCATTTAGTTCTGACGACTGTGAAACAAGATAAGATTATTTTTAAATGGATCCAAAGATACTATTGGAATCTATCGATTGTGTTACATTAACAGGAAGAGGTCAAATCACAAGCTTTCTTAATGGGCACAGCTCCTTTCTGCAGATTAATTTGGTATGCTGTGTATGACCTGTATCTCTTTGGTGTGACTATTGCAATTCAGACTCAGTCATTGTTGTTCTGGAGTTTTAACCAATCAGAATCAAGTATTATACAGTAAAAAGTTACTAGTAAGTACGCCTGATAATTACTAGTGATGCAAACCTGTGGATCTGATTCCATTGATTTTAAAATATTAAAATCATTTATTTCTTTTGATTGTAATAATAATGGTTACAGTAATAATAATAATAATAAAAAAACTCAGTACGTCGAAAATCCAGAATTTTACTTTCTACATATAACCAATGAAAGTGACTTTTAATACAGCAATGTTTGCCTTATACTTGGTTGGGCTCTTTTTGCATGTATATTACTGCATCATTTGATGATGGGTTTAAGGCAGTCATCCTGTGGCACCGCTGAGGCCTTATACATCCAACCTTATATTGAGCCCTAAGCTCGTCTGCATTACTGGATCTGGTGTCACTCTTCTTCCTCTTGACAACCCAAGATTCTTTATGGGGATTCAGTCAAGCACAGTAATATCATGGTCTTTTGACCAGCTTTTGGTGCTTTTGTTAGAGCAAGCAGATGCCAATTCCTGATGGAAATTAAATTAGAGGGAGGCATGACGTGCTCTAAAATTTCCTGGTAAACGGCTGTGTTAACGTTGGATTTTAGGAAACAGTAGACCAAAGCAGAAATAACAGTGGAATCACTGTGGAAACTTTACACCAGACTTCACACAACTTGGATTCTTTGCCTCTACATTCCTCTACAAATTCCGGGTCCTTAAATCCCAAATTTAATGCAAAAATTATTTTTCTCTGAGAAGAGAACTTTGAACCAACTAAAAATAGTCCAGTTGTTCTTCTCCTAACCTGTGGGATTGTCTTTGGTTCAGGGGAATTTTGACATAAGGAATGTGAAAGTTGTAGTTTAAATAAATAAATAAATAAATAAATAAATAAATAATCTTGATCCACCTGTGTGTGGTGACTTGATGCAGCCTCAGACTCCAGCCTCAGTCCACTCCTTGTGAAGTTCCTCCATAGATTTTGCTTGACAATCATCTCTTGGCTTTTGCTTGCAAATGTTTTTATACCACGTTATTTCAACTTTTTAATAACATGTTCAGATACAGCACTCTGTGAAGAGCCAGATTCTTTATCAGTAACCTTCTGTGGATTACCCTCCTTGCAGAGTACTCTTTCCCATGATTGTGTAAATGACTGAAGCAGACTAAGAAACCATTAAAAGGCTCAGGAAACCTTTGCAGGTTTTTCTAGTTAATTAACAATTGTGTGAAATCATTATTTTACAATATAAAACTTTTTCCACAATATTCTTTTTTTGTGAGACACTGAATTTGAGGGTTTCATGAACTGTCGGCCATAATAGTCACAGTTAAAAAAAAATGAACGCTTGAAATATTTCAGTCTGTGTGGACTGAATTTATTTAATATATAAATTTCACGTTTTGGTTCAAACTACTAAAATAAGTTTCCTCTAATTCCAATATAAGGAGATCAACATTTTTTTCTTCCAGTTCTAGTTTTACTTTTTCTGACAGCCTTTTGCCTGAAGGTCTTTGACAGACAGTCTGCCACAGAGTGATAGGTGAGCATTGTGAAATGTCACCTATTGAAACATTGAAACATTGAAACAATCATTGTCCAGGCACAACACTTGATCCCAGTAAATGTAGACCAATTGTAACATCACACACATCACTAGTTCCAACGAAAGGATAATCAATTCTGTTTCTATTTTACCCTGTGAGACACTGAATCACGACTGTATCACAGATTTTCTGCAGACAAACAAATCACACTCAGTGTATGCTGCTTCTAAACAGTTTCCTTGACCCTGGAGGCAAACTGAGAGGTGTGAGGCTGGCACGACACCCATAACTGAGCCTTTTTGGCTTCCCACCATGGGCTTGAAGAGTCCAGTCACTCTTTTTTTCCCATCTGCTGAAAATCAATTTTTATTTATTATTTATAGTTCACTTTTTCTGAAGAAATATTTTGCAGCACAGAGAGTAGACACAAGTGCTGAAATACACTGTGTGGAGCCCAGAGCAAAAGAAAACAGCCCGCCTCTTAGAGGCAACTACAAAATGTCCAGCTGTCATGCATTGACCCTTTTGTGTGACACTCCTGGCTATCTTACCTTTCTGCATCTACATGTGATGCTAAACAAAGTGGAAAGCAAAGATGCTGCACAAAGCCAGAGTCCAGAGAGAGAGAGAGGCTTTGTTGGAAGGCTTTGGCCCATTAGCTTTGTTCTGCTTAATGGTGAGCTCAGTCATGCAAAAAGAGAAAGGAAGGGAAGCAGAGAAAGACTGGAAAAAGAAGCAGTGTGAGAATAATCGCTGATTTACGCCTGCTGTTAAGAGCCCATCTTCCCTCTGATTAGTCTATTCCAGACATGGCCCTCTGAGCGCTGATTACATGCTTACAGCTTAACACACCTGCACATCAAGCAAATGCTACACCCCTGCTTACCGTACAGGCATATAGAGCTGTGAGTTCAGGACAGATCAGTATTTCCATTAAGAATTTAAAAAAAATCATTGTCTTTGTTTTGAAATCATTTCATAATTTGAAAACCTACATAGTTTTATGCTGCATGACCACAATTCAGCCAAAGCACTGTTTAATGTTGAGGTGCTGTCCATGGTGCTGAAAGATGCACCCATGAAAAACTTAACTGTTCCATGGGTTTCTACATGTATGTTTGTGGTACAGTGAAAACGACCCCCCTTTTTGGGAGGTTTGAACATATTGTCCCCCAACTACAGCTTGAACTATTACTACAACCAAGAGATACTGGGAACATCACTTCAGGAGAGCAGCAACAGCAGCTTCAATTTACTTTTTCTACATAAGCAGAATGCATTTATGAACAGTATTCAGCACAGGTCAGTCATGTCCCCAAAGCTATCACTGGCACAAAGCATGTAAACCCAGAGAAGATGGACTGGAAATGGTTGCTTTTATCCTCATACAGAGAAGATGAAACAAACTGTAAGAGGTATGTGCTGGCTGTTGACAGCTGGTTCCTCAAAATAGAAACACATCTGTTCCTCCAGGGACACGTGAGAAGGACAATTGAGAAATGTGACAGAAAAAGACTTTTGTGTTGACACACCTTAGCATGACTCCTTTATGTGTGACAGGAAGAATTTCTATCACTTTATTTCTCTATTTTTGTCTCAAAAAGGATATTGATTTAAGATAAAAGATAAGTCAACTTGGTAGATTAATTTCATTTAATTTCATTTTCATGTGAAAATGTGGAAAAACACTGCCTATAGTATAAGGCCACTAAGAACTGTCACTTGAGTTTCTTTTAGGTCTAAGTCAGTCTGTTTTCTAACATGCTTTAAACTCCTTAAAGGAGCTTTGAGAAAAAAATGTCTGTTGATCACATAAATCAAAAGCACTAACTACAGACATCATTTTCACTGACTAGAGTTTCTTTCACAAAGTGATTAATCTACATGGATTTTATTTAGCTGTTGCCGAGCACTGATTATCACTGTATTGCACATATGCCAACACACCACAAAGACCACTGATGCTAAATGAACCATATTCAAGCACCTGTGCACAAATATATGTCCAAGTTGTTCTTCCCCTGAAGTGCATTTTGACCTACAATTAAATTCTGCTCTATTTCAGTTTGTCCCAGATGACTCGGCTAAATAATCGGTGTGCATTTGATGCCCTTCACCATTTATCACCTCTGTCCTTCATGGGCTCCCCTGGTGCTGGATCTGCATATCTGCATGTAGCTGCTGTTCATCTGGCACTCAAACATGATGTCAGGGCTTGTCAAGATTGTAAATGGCTTGAATTTTGCTTCCCAGCATAATTATCTGCATCCTTTAATACAAAATGAGGTCTGTGTGTATCATATCAAATGGACAAACATCTTATGTAGAAAAACTTTTTAAAAAATTGTCACTTGCTTCTCATTGTTTTTCCTGGATTTTCCTATGACTGTATCCACATAAAGAACAGAAACACTGAAAGGAAACACACTATGCCTTACCCTGAAACATGGAGAACAAATCCCTGACAGCAGCAAAACACACAGCACATCATTCCAGCCTCAGCTAATGCAGATGTTGAGTTAAGAAATCAAAACATCCCAACATGCCCTCCAGCGCAACACAACAACAACACACAAAGGTTCCGTTCTTTTAAACAGCTGTCCCACTTTTTATATTCTGTCCAGCTCTGGGATGATGCCACACACTGCTGAGACAGTGATGCTGTTGCAGCCAGGCGTCCATTAGTGCTTCATGACCCTTTCTATGCCTCAGTAGTCCCAGAGCACACACACAAGTGTTTGCCTTTTCATTTCCTCCCTCCCTAACCTGAGCCCCCAGGAGGAACAACAGTTCAGGCCCTGATGATATATCAGAGCAATTAAGTGTTGTTGTCATCCTCAGACTCCAGGCAGGAGTTAATGAGGGGGAGAAACATAGTGTGCCCTCATGTGGTGGGGAGTAAAAGTGCATTACAGGTGATTCCAGAGATGGTTGTTTTAATCATTGCAGGATGATAAATGAAACCTAATGATCTTTACTGATGAAGCTGGAGTTAAAAGAAGTGAACCAACAGAATTAGCTGGCCAATATGTGGGCTTTTTTTCTGTAAAGTCAGAGAGCAAAAAAAATAAATAAAAATTTACAGTGCTACTGTAAGAATCAACAACCTCTCACCCAATAAGGCCATGTTTCAGGAGGTTTCCTTGCTCAGATCTTAGAGATTGACATCCCATAAGTCAAACTTAAATAAACCCCAAAATGCAGCACTGTCGGACTGCAAAAACAATGGACATAGCCACTGCAACACCATGCTTTGGTTTCTCAACAAAATTAGAAGTCTTGCTGCTGCCATATTAGGTATCTAACCCTAGAAGTTGATATGAGTGAGGAGTGGTGAAAACAGCAGTGAGGGGTTAGCAAATGCCAGTTTATTATAGACGAACAGTCAACACACATGGCTAATCTACAGGCTGCCGAATGAGCAAAGTAGCTCATGTGTCATCATGTGTCCCAATTCCCACAGAGTGAGAACTTATTTCCAACAAATAGATAGTGTATTATGAACACTGAACAAGCAATTATGGCAAACACAGTGTTCATGCACTCCTGCCTTACCTTACATGCATGGGCAGTCACTGCCACTCAGTCAGTGCTTCACAAACAGTCATACATCATCCAGATTTTGTAAAAATTGCATCAATGACACAGACAAAGCAGAGGCAAATTAGATAAAATCTTGAGTTGCAGGGAGATCCAAACAATCAAAAGCTTGGCTTCACTTTACCCATAAAGAACACCAACAGTGCAACGTGCAATTTGTGTAGCGCTGTTATATCACGCAAGGATGGAATAACCAGCAACATGTTAAAACATTTGTCGATGCGCGGTGTTAAATACCAAGAGTTTCATGTCCTATAAAACCTGTAAAGGATACTTTTCTACTATGAAAATTTCACAGGAGAAATTGATAAAGGAATTAATACAGACACTGGTATCAATAAAATTTTATCCATACCCATCCCTAATAATGATTATATTTTATAGGGGACAGTAAATTTGGTATGTTTAAGGATTAGGGCTTTTAAATCCCATTATGTTCATTATTTAGGTCAAACAATTAAACTTTTTTTAAATTTAATTTTTTTTCCACATCATGACATTGAACATCTGTTTGGTTCTTACAGCTCAGTGAAGGTCCGCAGCACAGTTAGCAGTGATGACAGCATCTTGGGTTTTAATGTTCGTCAGTGTTCCAAAGGTGCCAGATTGGGTTCTTTACCTGAAAACACAAAGATAAGGTAATGAATGCCAGTGTCTTTATAAGCATTCTCTCTCTCTCTCTCTCTCTCTCTCTCTCTCTCTCTCTCTCTCTCTCTCTCTCTCTCTCTCACACACACACACACACACACACACACACACACACACACACACACAAACAATCAGTGTCAGAAGGTTGGAACAGATGGGCGCCTCCCTGTAAGGTCCAGCAGTTTTCTTCTTCATCATCTGGAAAGCGTTCAGGTTGATGCAGGCAATTTAAAGCACAGCAGTTTGCCTTTACCTTTTGTACATCCACACAAAAAATACAAACACTCAGAAAAGACACAAACTAACAAACACTCATGGCTATGTCAAAGAAACAGAGTTTATTTTTTTGTACAAACAACCGAAGTGATCATTTTGTTTTTTGAGTTGAAGCTATGATTCCTACATGAGAGGAAGACAAAAACGTCAGTACTGGATATTTTCCACTGCAGCAGTGCAAGAGCTCCTGGCATACAATGTAAAGCCAGTGGTCACGTGGCCCTGAACAGCATGAAAAAGTAAAAACTTGAGGAAGTTTCTCACTTTGGGATGTAAATTTGTTTCGTCTTGCAAGAGAGAAGTCTGAAATATCAAAGTCTTCATCTGCAACTTTCATCTCTGTGCAGACTGATGCAATGAGTGTGGATTTGTTGCTGCTGAGTTGTTGCCTTTCCCAAAAGAATTCATGTATCTCTCAAAAACACACGGCAGATATTTTCTGTTTTATGCTATATTAATGCTGCTCCATGGTTTTGTTGTACTTATTGACCAAAAAAATCAATGATGTCATTATTTATCAGTCAGAACACTACAGGCCATACAACACCGTGCCATGTCCTACCACACCAAATTGATCATACAACGCCATGCCATTTCATATCATGTCATGGCATACATATTCCATACCAAGCCATACCAAAACTACTCTACCTTTAAAAACAACATGGTGTATTTCTTTGCTTACAGACTTGCATATCACTCTCCATCTGCTTTGAGATTATGTAGTAAATCTGCTGTGAATTGTAAAAAAAAAAACAGATGCAAAAACTTCTCTGCCTCAGTTCATTAGTATGTTTGCAAATTATACAGTCCTGCATGGTTGTCACAGGACCATGATGAGGTCACAGCAGATTGTAATGAGGTTGCCACACACATTAATGAAGTTATAGTGGATTTTAATGAGGTCAGAGCATACAGTGATGAAGTAATTAGACGAGTGTTGATACTTAAGCTAATCTCATACACACATGTGTGCACATCAATTTCTTCCTGTAACAAGGGGAGGCCACATCCTACCCATGATTGCTAAGATTGGATGCAACTTAATTGTTATTAACCTATTTTATGATACAGCAGAATGTATCAGCATTATGCACACCGTGATCTGATCTCAGTCATCAGATGAAAATCTGCTCTGTTGTTGTACAATAAGCAACAACAGGAGGAGAGAAAACATCAGAGGACAACACAGAAAAGTTTATTTAAAGATTCAAATCTACTGACGTCATCTCTGGGCATCACTATTACAGAGAGACAGTTTTGTTGCAAACATATTTTTCTACATCACTCCCAAAAACACAGATGTAGAAGAGTACTGATAAAAAAATGTATACTTTTCTCTGACTCAGCACCACGAAAGGTGTTTCAGGTCTTTGTCCCCACACTAGGAAATTGTTATGTTGCAAGGATAGATATTGTGCTTTGAAGCTTTGAACACAAATAGTATACAAATAGTACTAAACCTCTTAACATCAGCATCAACAGCCCGGGTACATAGAGAGCCAATTCCTTTTATGACAAGAACAAAGAAAAACATCTTTTTTTGTACTTTACAAACTTAGGATGATGGTGTTGCACTTCATTGAAATATTTCAGATAATCTGTTGGTACGCAAAAACCTTAATAAAAAATATTGGATAAATAGCACATGAACACACAGGCCATAACTGATACCAAAGCAGGTGTGAGTCAGTTTGGGTCATACACAGCTCAAAGAATTACAAATTGATTAGTTACTCTGTCTCAATTTTTACAAAAAATAAATAAATATTTTTTTAAGTCCTGTTTGAGAAAACTTCAAAACAAAATGTTCTCTGCCAAATTAACTGAGTCACTGCCAGAAGTAGTCAAGCATCTACGTACACCAAAATTTAACCTGAAACACCTGTTTTTAAAATCCTTATGGGAACTTAAGTCAGTTGAGTCAAGTTTTTGGCCAACTCACTAAATTAAGACTTTTGCTCTATTTTGGCCCATCATCAGATTATTGTTAAATAAACTGCCTAATTATGTGCCTGTCTACTGTTTGGTGCTAAGCAGATAGTTAACAATTATATTAAGTGCCTTCTCTCAAAGGAATAGCTACCTCTGCAGCCATAAATCACCTGATTAGTGCAGTAAGTCTGAACTCAAACAGTATTTTTCAGGGTCAAACGGCTTAAAAACAGACTGGATTTTGCTATTCATCAATAAAAGCTTGATGGGATGCTAGATTACCTGATTTTAACCCCAATTTTTGTGACTATGCATCACAAACCTTATACCACACAGTATAAATAACATATGACAAGACCTAAACCACACTCTGTAAACAAATGGCAAAATTATCCATATTAGTTGTCTTTTATTACGTTACTACAGTGGCAGAACAGCTGAATCATGCAGGAAGCAATACGCAGAGGACTTGCTGTCACACGACTCTTTGGTGGAAACAAACACTGGAAAAAGAAATCTTTATATGACCAGATTAGACTGCAGATTTTTCTTGCTATTTAGATTGTCTGTAGTATAGAACATTGGCATGGCACTAATTATTTCAAGCAACCAAATAAAGTGAAGGTGCAATGGTTAATAAGAAGTTTCACTGTCTAAGGTTGTCTCCCACAATATTAGTGAGTGTTATCAATGTCAAGAGTTCGTACACATCACAGCTGTGACACCCCCAGTGTTTCAGGTGTTATATTGCAGCAGCCCAGCAGGACATCAGGACCATGCTGAGAAAAAAAATAGAATTGCCACTAACACTCAACATATGCTGTGTCGTGCTTTGAAAATATAATGAGTGGCATTTTCCACGTAAATGTAGAGGCAACAGTACATGTTAATAATGGAGTATCTTAATGTCATATGGCAAACATAAAGACCTGCTTTACTTTTGATGTGAGATTTACAATTCTACAATTTCATTTAACAAAGTGATGTACAACACAAGCAAGAATATAAACCGGAAGGAAAAAGTGTGAAGAAATGTTGTCGTAATATTCCATCTAAATAACGGAGCCACTACTAAAATTCAACATTGGTAATATTGTTCAATATTCAGCACTGTCATTCACTAAGAGCTGGTCTGAGACCTTATGATTCATTCAACCCCTGAGGACAAAGAGGAGAAGGGTCAGATTAAATGCCTAAGTGTTCCCGGAACAGATGAGTCTTCAGACCTCTCTTAAAAGTAGAAGGGACTCCGTGGATCATATGGAGTTGGATAATTTATTCCATCATTTGGGAGCAACAGAGGAGAAGAGTCTGGCAATAGATTTAGAGCCCTGCTGGGGCACAGGCAGCGCATAGTGGGCAGGATGGAGTCTAGACCTGGACGAGGGATTGCAGGTAGGCAGGAGTCATTCTTGTCACTGTTTTGTAAGCCAGAAGAAGAGCTTAGACTCGAGCAGCCACTGGAAGCCAGTGAAGAGAGATTAACAGCGGGGTGTTTTTGGCTTGTAAAAGACCAGGCATGCTGTTGCATTTTGGATCAGAAAGATTTAAGTAGAAGTGAACTTTCGCTGGAGTCTGGAGAGGGTGAAGCAGAGAGCTCGAGTTAAGTGGGGCCAGGGGGCTGCTGAGACTGAAGTGAGCTTTACTTGTTCTGCCTTTTTACTGGACACTGGGGAATCAGGATGGCAGCATGGTGTTATGGAATCAGCCACCAGCACTTCCAGCAGTTTCTGTGCTGACTGCAGTTCAGTATGGCACCAGGTCTCCCTGCAGTACCTGCCAAAAAAGCCTCCTCTTGTCTCTTCCCAGATGACAGTGATTCTCCTTAGTTCAAACATTTCACTTGATGAGGTGAACAAAAACAAGACGAGCTGGAAAGGAGTGGTGGTAATTGTGTGTGCGTGTGCGTGTGTGTGTGTGTCGAAGTGGAAGCCACTGACAGGACAGCGCTGATGCACCATGCTTGCTGTATAACCTCTGCTGACTCGAGTACTCCATCTTTATGAAGTTTAATAACCCTCATTTCTCAATCTCACCTCGTTCCCTGCCCTAACTTACTTTCCATATGCACCTCCATCTGTGCGCCGTCTCACCTGTTCATTTCTCTCTTTCTCAGTGCACTGCAGATCTTTTTATGCTTATTTATTGATTGTACACTTCTGCCTGAACATAATCAATGAGCAAAAACCCTCTGGAACCAGCTGCAACACCAGCATTGTGATGCTTTCTCATTAATACTAGAGCCATTTCTCCACTTTATGTTCACAAGGTGCAAAATGAGTTTCATTTAGGTCATCAACATAATTTGAACATGAAAGATAAACAAAATATTTGCCTCAAATGCAACGAATACACACAAATATGAAGTACGTGTTTGAACTTTGACCTTTCAAAGAAAACTTCCCAGTTTCTAATGAGATGAAAGTACTGCTGGCTGATGGAAAGCTAGTTTTAACATGGCTTGGATCAGAGTTCATTCAGCTTACTTGTTAATACACATATAGCTGTTGAAATCAGATCAGAATGTATATTTCATGTTCTTGTTGTTTTCTTGTTAACTCTCTTAACACAAAACCAGGAAAATAGACCACAGAAAGACAGTTTATTTAAAGAATGAAAGTAATTTTTTCACTATTTAGATCTTGACTAGATTTCTCTTACCAGAAACCTAAAAAATGTCCCTGAAAAGGTGATCCGCATTAACTTTTAATTGGAGAGAGTGGCACAAGACATGGGCATGAATTGAGTCCTGTTCATTCATCGTAGTCCACCAACAAAGCCCAAATGGATCCATTTGTTTCTAGGCTGAGTAATATGATGTATGTAAAACAGGGTACACAATAACAAGCATCCTGGCCTTTACAGACAATTTTGACGGGTGGCCAAACTTGGGAACTAAGGAAGATTCTGGAACAACTTACTCTACTTCCAAGGTGCACAGAGAGGAATAAGAAGTCCACTAACACTTGTGTAGTTCTAAAAAAAAGTTGTTCTTTTTACTAAATTTAAGCTTTTGGACGGAAAAGGTTTAGGACAGAAAATGTGAAAAAAAAAAATAAAGGGAAAAAACAAACAAAAAAAGTTCTTTCTGGGTCTTAAAAAACATAGAAGCAAACTAAAATTAGAAACAGAAAGGTCAAAACTAGATTTTAAAAAAACTGATTATTTGAAAAGTATTGAAACCTTGCACTGAGCACTGGATTAGTTACCTCTGATAAAATTACGCATAACAGCTAGGTTTCTGGGTTTATCAAAGAATTAGCTCCATGTACAGCTTCGCAAAGGCCCATTCCACCACTAAATGAAGATCTTTTTAGAGAGTTTTGTAAATGTAGTGATTTCTGTCCCCCTCGACCCTGAAAGAAACATTCGATCAAACTTATAAGACAAAACTGTCTTCCCAAAAGTTTATCACGACAGCCATAAAGGTAATTGTTAGATATGGATACAGAAATGGAGACTGGATATTCATCTTTAAATTTCAATGCTTAAATGGAGTTAAGTCGTTGCACCCTTTTACTTCTATTCATTTTTGGGTTTTGTATGACTTTGATTTTAGTTTTTTCTTCTTTCTTTTAAGATACTGACTTTTATTCTTCATTAGAGCAACAACTCACTCATTCCTCCACTGGGCCTCAAAAGATGTATACGTTTTAAATCTTTGGCCCTCTGGGAGCCTGCCTCTTAACAGATGTATTCAGACAGAAAAGGGCTGTATTTGAAGGCATGTTCGGCTGGATAATCGGTGGTAACATGCTTAAATCAGCTCTGCATCTTCTCAGGTTGTCATTTTGTGAAAAAGTAGCATGGAGGGGGGAAAATGAAGAGGGGAGGAGAGAAGCTGTCAAAGAAATGAGTCATGAAGAGGACTAACCTGCTTCACAGTCTGAAATAATATACCAGAGTGTGTGTGTGTGTCTGTGTGCGTGTGTGTTCACACACTTTGTCTGGGTTTGTTGTGCAAATGTGTGAGTGACAGAGCAAGATGAAGAGCTCCGGCTTGTCTTGTAAAAGGCATCTTGTCAGTGTCCCTCACACTCAGGATAACTGTCTTTCTGCAGTTCTGTTAAAGGCTCTGAGCAGAATGATGTCTTTTTAAAGGCATTTGTGAATAAAGTGGCACAGCATAAACCACTGTTTTTTATTACTCTTTTATACAGAAAAAAATCAGCTTTCTGCTATCAGGGCAGTGATGCAGGAGGTTTGTGGAACGAAAAGGATAAATCCATGAACAATGCATAGATGGCTTCGACGGCCACTTCATGAATAATGCCTGATTGTACACTGCGATGTTTGTTTGAAAGCCAAAAGAGTAAAAACAAACAACAGGGTATGTGGGGTCAGGGGGTGGTGAATTTTGAGCTGCACTACATGCTTTGTGATTTCACTTTCCACTCCTACAGACGCCAAAAACGTCGAGAAAAATGGAAAGAAGGAGGGGGAGGAAGGATGGTTGAGGACACGGACAGATGCACTGACATTTTTCACCCGTTATTATGGTTCACAGTGTGTTCTCTGCCCACTTACACTGCTACTCCAGGTAAGTGTGTCCAACAGTGTGGAACAGAAACAGGATTTTCACATAGTTACTAAGAATAGAGAGAGCAGGGCAAAGTTTGGCCAATGGGGTGATTTAGGTCTTGTAATTGATCTATTTTGATAGAAGTCATTTATCTTTTTTTATGTAAAGAATTATGTATTGTGAGTGGCTTTGTCAAGCAGATTGGAAGAATAGGAGAAGACTATTGAGGAGTCTGAAACCCTTGAAATCCCACCGGCCACACCAGGTGCTGCCTCAAAATCAAGAGTTTAGGTTGTTCATATTTCCCTTTTTTAGAGGTAGAACTCAGAAGTGCTCCAGGATCTGATTGGATGTGAGTAAAAAGTGATAATCATGGTGTGAAAATTTTAGATCATAACTTTTTGAATACCAAATGAAGGTATTAAACACAGTGGATCTACAGTATATGGCTGTAGTTAGAATATCAGAAACAGGACTTGACTAGGGGAGTTAAAAGAGACACGATAAATATTGTTCATGTGGTTTAACAGAAACAAGAAAAATCCTCTTCATTATCTTAGAATTTCCTTGTTAGATCCCCAAACCACCTTAATACAGGAGCCTTTACAAGTCATTTATCTGTAAGTGTCTGTGTGTGACAGTGATGTGACAACTGAGGACACTTTGTTTTGTAACAGCATCTCGTTTTGTCACAGCATCTGATTGGCATTTGAAGGGTGACATAATTCAAACAACAGCCCACTCTTCTAGAAGGTGACAGACAGTCTGTGCTTGAATTTCTGTCAAAATCTCTTTTTTTTCCCTCTTTGCTTGTCATACTCTTAATAAATATTTGCACATATTATGCTTCTCTGTCCACAGTCCTTAGTGCAGATATCAGAATATCATCTTTCCTTTCTCTCTGACTGTGTGTGTGTGTGTGTGTGTGTGTGTGTGTGTGTGTGTGTGTGTGTGTGTGTGTGTGTGTGTGTGTGTGTGTGTGTGTGTGCTTTTTTATTCTGATGTTTAGTTCTGCTGAAAATATCAAATTGAACAAGGTGATGCTGGATAAGGTATGTGGATGTGTATATTTACAGAGTGAAATCAGGAGTCGGTGTGAGCATTAGGTCACGTAATCTTTGTGGGGAGTACAGCGGTCTAGTTACCAGTTTTATATTGTTACTTATTGATAAAATTAAAAAATCCATTCAGTTTGAAAGATATACTGTAAAAACATGGACGTCATCTCGCTTGGCTCAAACTGAGGTCACCACAAAAACTGCCCCCTCTGGTGGCTGGCTGCAGTACAAGACAAAAACTCAGCATCTCTATTCATTCCAGATGGGATGTGGTCAAACTTTAAAAAATTCTCTGGCTGCACAATGATGGCCAATGGTGGCTCCTGTGATGGAGGTTTTTTGGCTTTAAAACTGTACAATGGTAAAAGCCGGAGCCACGCTGTCCATTCTACATACAGTCTATGGTTAGAAACAGTTTCTATTCGTCAGAAGCTTCCTTTAAAAGAAAAATACTTTTTTTCTCTGATACTTTGTAGCACAAATACCAAGAAAAACTTGCTTTTGTGGGATTTAGGTCAAGTTTTTTTATTATTCCTTTTCATTAAGTTTTTAAATATAGTCAAAAATGCACAGAGATCTTTTCCTTGGTATAAAAAATTCCAAAAGTAAAATATGTTGAAAACAAGTCTCGTCAAATTAAAAATTGATCGTCTCCCTGAGGCTTGTGTTAAAAAAAAAAAATCAGCTTAATGCTGAATTTTTCACTTCTTTTATTTCAGAGTTATGTATTTGTATTATGATGCTTTAAAAAATTTGTCAACACAAAATCAGAATTTTCTTAGAGACGTGTCAAGGTAGACTTCCCACTGAGCACAGACGTGGTCTTTCTGTCACTTTCACCCTGAAAGGATTCTGTCTTCAGCACTGCTGCTGCTTAGCAATTAGTCATAACTAAGTCAAAGGCAAATTAAGTTGTTGGCTAATTATTTAGAAGTTGAATTAATTGGTTAATTCATCACTTTCTCCATCTCAACAGAATCCTCCACAACCACAAGCCAAATTTTCTTCAAAACGCATAACAAGTCAGCCAAGAAATGTTGATTTAACAAGCAGCCAGCCTGTATCGTTTCTGGGTTTACCTTTACAAAAACATCAGATTCCAGAAGAACATCTAAAGTTGCCAAAGTTAGCAAAGGAGATAACACACAAAATAGCTTTAATCCATAAGTAATATGTTGCAGCCTGATATGTTGCACATAAGGGAAAATTCAAAACCAGCCTGAACACTATAAACAATGACAGTGCACTGCAGCTTTCCTTGACTCTGCCTCTGCCTTGGTTCTGATATGGTTTAAATCCAACACATTCGCAAGTGTTTTGGAAAATTACTTTATGGAGTTACAGATGTGTGTGAGTAATTTCTCACAAAATCAGGTCTCTGAAGCGCGCCAGCTCTTCAGTGTTTAAAAGTCACAGAGCAACAAGCTGATGATGAATCATCTGTAATTTACAATGGATCTTTGGCTTGTGTCCTGAGCAGTTATCTAGTCCTTTTGTCAGGAAGAAAAAGCAAACTGAATGCAGTGACAAACCCTTCTTTCATCACGCTGAATCACACATGCCCTGTGTTCACTTCTTTGTCTACTTTTCCCAGTTGCTCTGCTTCTTTAACTCCCCTCCCACTTGTTTTCACTCCCAGCCCACTCTCTCAGTGGGGAGGAGGGACAGACGCTGCTTAGTTAATGCTCCTGCTGGCTAGGTGTTAGTTTTTACAGTCACTTTCAGCTGCAAGTTGACTAACAAATGGTCGTTATTAAAAATCTAACCAGATCTTGGTGCATCTCTTCCTCGCGGCAGGCTCTCTGAAGAAACTGACACCTTGTCAAAACAGTTGGTCTGAAAAGATCCTGCTGCTCCAGGATTTGTCATGAGCCACCAAGTCAATTAAGAGGAGCTTACGAGTTCTTTGTATGCATGGATGGAAAAGAGAGCACCAGAGAGGGAGTTTTAACTTGATTATTTGGCTTCATCAGGGAAAGAAATAACAGCACATCATAAAACATATTATCACCATAGCAATAAAACAGGGAAAAGCTTACAAAGAAAACCACTTTTGCCGGAAAAATAAATAAATAAAGTTGTAACTATCCTGCATGATTATTATTCCAAGTTTCCTAACAAGATATGAGCCAGATGTTTGATGTTTGATGCGTGAATTTCCCTTTTGGGATTAATAGAGTAAATTCTGTTCTAGATGTGTCTTATAAATTCACATCCTTCCAACAATCTTTGAATTTGCATTAATCCATAGCAGCTCTGCATTACATCACATTGTAATTTAGAAAAAAAATGTTGGGTATATTTCTAGTTTATCAATTTTTACACTGCAATCTTACTGGTGGGATGCTCTATATTACCTCCGACTCTCAGCAAGGGATTTTTTCATACTTAATTTGATTTATTCTAGTCTTCTTCCTGCTGTTGCTGGAGGTGATTCACCAGGAAAAGCTAAGTATGACAGATAAAAAGAGATAAAAAATTTTCACCTTGTGTTTCAAATGTTCCAACAGTCTTAGGTTCACCTGAGTTTTGGAAATCTGTTAACCCTGTCAGGGGACAGTTAATCATGCTCTCTTGTGTTTCAGGCACACACACACAAACACACAACTTTTATTTGTTTGTTTAGTCTACTTTATTTTATGTGGGGGTTTTATGTTTGGATGGATGGGTGTGTGACTGCCTGGCTGTCTGATGTAGCTTGTCAGGTGCGACCATGCAGAGCCTGGTGACAGAAGGACACAGGTGACTCAGATGGACTAAAAAGTCTTGTTTCAGTTCTGAAAAAGTGCGTGGCGCGATAGAGGAGAACATAAGAAACCCAAGATTGAGGTGCTGTGTTTTTGTTTGCTGTGTGGAAAGAACCGGAGGGCCTTCCAGTTGCTGTGTCCAGACTCTAACAATTGTGTTTAAGTCTTGCCTGGCTTTTTTTTTTTTTTTTTTTTTTTAGTGCGTCTGCTGGATGGAACAAAATAAAAAAATACATCTATTTTTTGTCATTTATAGTATTCTCCCATCCCTGGCGGTGTGACTGTATTTAATGTGTTTTGCCAAAGCAGTTCAGCATCTCAGAACAAAAGTTAACTTTCCAAAGTTATCTTTCTTATCTGTACTAGTAGAACTCTGTGGTTTGTATGTGTGTTACTGAAAGTAGTGGGTCTATAAATAGCAGAACCTGATGATGGATTTGTCTGCAAATTGTGTTCATGGGGCTCAGGCAGCACAGGTCCATGATGTTGGTAGACATAAACAAAGCTTAGCACAATGCTCCAATAAAGACAAGAATCAGACAAAACAAACGAACGGCGGGGCATTTCTGTACCTGTAAATAACAGCTCCAATTGCTCCCTGTGAATGTGCATAGTCTCATCTCTCAACGTGAAGGGGCAATTTATAACTCTAAATCATGCATGTGTGTATTCTAGCTATGTACGACCTGATTGTACATGTATTACGGTTGTTAATAATAATAATAATAATAATAATAATAATAATAATAATAATAATAATAATAATAATAATAATAATAATAGATTTTATTTAAAAGCATCTTTCAAGACACCCAAGGTCACCATAGAGAAGGTAAATAGACAAGATAAAAAACAACATACAATACAATAAATAAATGAAGCAGGATGTCCATGTGAGACAGTTTAAAGAGAGTAAGTAAGCCTTAATTACTTGTTCATTACCAAACCTTTGTCCCTCTTTAATAATGAAGTCTTTTTCCTTTTAATTTCATATACTTCAGTATGTCACTGTTTAATGTGCATCAACTCTAGTCAAAAACTTTTAGAGCACAGAAGAAAAGTAACTGCAAAGTCTCAGTTTTGACCATGACAGATAACTGGAGCTGCTGCTTTGCTGACACAATACCCTGTCCTTTGTCCTTTGCCTCCAGGATTCATGAAGAGAGACAGACAAGTGTACAAGACACTGAAATCCAACTCGGATTTATGGATCACTCTCAAATAATGGATTCACAACACATTTTGACATGTTTGTGGGTATCAGTGTTGACATCAATAGATCCCACATTTTATCTCTGAGATTATACTACAACCTGAAACAATTTGGGTTCAGTACTTGAACTCGTATTGTTTCTGAGCAAGGCTGAAGCGTTCAACCACTACTGGCATTGTTTCTCTTGGCAACAGATGTGTTTTGGCAGGATCATTTCTTTTTTTTCTCTCTAAATGGAAGTAGAGGCTCAGGCTGTAAACATGACTGACAGGTTCATGTTTCCTTGAACACTGACGGTCTGACATGCCGTCCCAGCAGATGTTGCTGCCTTGTAAAGACAGAAGCTATGATTTCATCCTCTCAGTTCGGAAAATACTCTGATATTTATTTATACCAGAGCCACATTCCACTATATTACCTACAAAAGTTCCAAGGGTTGGGAAATTTTAATGTTGTACCATGTAGAATTACAAAAGAGTGCCAAAACGTTGGAATACCATTCAACAGTAACGATGATTACTTTCTATGTAAATTTATTTCTTATGTCTGTTTACAAGTATGTCTGTAGGTTTTGCACTTAACATTTATGTTTTCTTGTCCTTCTTCTTGAACTCCTCAGATGTGGTTACCAAATCGTTACCAAAATTCACAATAATTCCCTAATTTTTATGGGTGCATAATAATGTATAATATGTATAAATGTATAAAAGTAAAAAAAAAAAAAACACAAGAAGGACTTTTTTTTCTCTCAATCAGAAAAAAATAATGTTTTAATGCCTGGACATCAACAAGGTCCAATAGGGTGTCTTTTTAGCTTTTTCTTTGACACGCTCATTAGAAAATAAATGGGATTTGCACTGATCATATGCAACACTGAAAAGCTGGCGGATCACTGTGGTTCAAGTGATTCTGCAGAAAGTGAAAATTAATTTTTGATATCACAACTTATCCCTGAAGGAGGGAGATGATATACATCCGACCACTAGTTTGCCTTTTTCTATCCTCTGAGCTGAAAATAAGCTTCAGCAAGTCTAAGCAGCCAGCCCTGCCAAGGAGTTACAGTATGTCTGTAATCTTGTAGTTTGGTTGTATCAAAAAATTGTTTGATCCGGCCTCTCTGTGTTTGATTTAACGTTCCATAACAAAGTATCTCAGCAGCAGGTTTTGACTTGCGGTCTTACTCCGATAAATTATTACCATTTATAATGGAGAAGTTAATTTTATTTTTTTTTTTAGGAAATTGTTATAGATAAAAACATCCACAACGTAGCATTTTTCTTTATCAATTTATCATCTCATCAAAGTTTGAATTTGCCTTCAGAAAAGGAGTTCAGCTGCAGCACATTCTTAACCTACACTGAATCCGTCTCATCCACTCTATGGGGCTCTTTTCACAGGTTAACAAAACATTTAAAGACAGCCTGCATGCTTCCAGATGGAACATTGAGATGCTTATCCACACATGACCCTCACATTTTTTTTCTCTGTACAAGTGGAAGGGTTGAGAGGGTCTCATGAGGCAGGGTGTGCTGTGTAAATGTCAGTTCAGTCATCACCATTTAATGTGACAAGATATCCAAGATGAACAGTATGATAGTTTTTTTCCGTGTGTTTGAACATGGTCATGAGTGAGTGTCAAACAGAACAGCGAACAGAAAAGGCTATGCACATGAAAATTGCTCTGGTCGGGCACTGGTCGCATGTTACGAGCTACAGCACCCCACTCACTAACTTGTATGTCTACTGGCATCACATGAAGATGCTCCCAGATGCCTCGCTGCCCACAGTTTATCCTGTCTGGGAGACTCATTCAAGATAAAGTCAAAGAAAAAAAAAAAATCTGTCATATTTATTCACACATGCAGCCCGCCGTGGATGATTCCTGAACAAAGGGTAGTAGCAACGCTTTTGTTCTGTGGCTCTTACTCATTACATTTATTATGTCTGTGTAACCAAACAGCAAGAAAAATGAGGTTGACACACAAGCCAACATGAGGGTTACACTTTAATTTGTCCTACTGGAAACAAATTTCTAAAGACCTCAGTTTACACACGCATGATCACAGAGTCAGTTTGTTTATTGTTATACTCTTTTTACTGACAGATTACATCCATACATAACGATAAAGCCTACAAAAATATATCATCCAACCTCCCAGATAATGAAAGATTTAATGAACTCTGTTCTTCTTTTTTTCCCTATACCTTAAAGTTTGGTAGAACTTTGTGAAAAAGACTACAGGTATAATGAGTAATGTCGCATTTACTGAGATATACTATGTTGGAAAACTACTCGCCGCTCTTTATCCCCACCTGTCACCACTCATCCCGTCTCTCCAGCTCTATGCATTTGTTTCAGCCTTCTTTAATAGCCTCTCTGCATTATTTACATCTCAGAGCTATTTTAAGGCACCTTGAATTATGTAGACGCAATCTAAATGAAGCCAGCCACAAACCAGGATGCGTTTGATAGCTTGACTGAGCCGCTATGAGTATAAGATTATTCGATGACAGCACAGTGTGTTTTTACCCCAAGCAGATGTGCGATGCTGGAGACATAAATAGTAGTGCTGATAAAAAAAAAAGTGTGTGTGTGTGTGTGTGTGTGTGTGTGCATTGCTTGTACTTATATTTAAAGTGTGTGTGTGTGTGTGTGGGGGGGGGGGGGGTGTATGTGTGTGCCTGGCAGTCTGATCTTATGTGTTCCTGTAACACTGCAGGGATCAATTGTCTCTGTGTCCATTAGTGAAGCTCTCTGACCCTTTGGGATAAGCATGGAAGACGATGCTTGCACTATAGTTGGTGCACATAGCATGTGCTCTCATCCATTTAATCTCTGTCTGCTCCCTTGTTTCCCTTACTCTCCCCTTATGTTTCACCCTTTCCTCACTCTCATATATTTTGTATAACAGCACATTTATCCTTTTCCAAGCTGTGCTTATTCTCATACACTGATTAAATGTTATTCTCTTGTGTACAGTAAAGACTGATCCTATACAAAAATGCAGTACAACACACAGTCAGTAAACTCAAAAGGGTCATGTTTGCTATTGTTTTTCAGCTATTCATTAGAGTAGAGTAAGCAAAAAGAGCAACAAGCAGGGCAGGCTGCAAACTTTCCTATTCATCATTCAGAGTTTAAGGTTCAACAGTTGTTTACTGGTAATTAAAACTGTCAGAAAACCACGTTGGCTGACCAGGCCAACACCCAAATGTTCCAGAAGAAAAAGTAGCTGCCGAAATGAGAGCCAATGAGAAAAAAATAAATAATGACAAAGAAAAAACTGGCACCATGATGAAAATACAGAAACCACTAACCTACACACACAAGCAGAAATAAAAGAAAATGCTGCATACTTGGACATTATAACTGAAGGGCTCCAGAGTTTATTCTATTTATTATTGACAGGAGCAAGTTTGGGAGATTCAGAAGAACATTAAGTTTCTGATCCCATGGCAACTCAGAGCAGTGTTTGTGAGGTCAAGGCCTCAGTGACTACTGCACGGAAACCAAACTTTCTAGCATGTACAGAGACTGACACATTAAAGAAAAAAAATTCTCATGGAGAATTATCAATGTTGCATTCATCAAGGGAACTTAAAAAAAAACTGAACCCTCATCAACATGATACTGATATTGTTATTATGAGGATAATATTTTCTTCTTTACATATTTACCCATAAGAAGCACTTTTCAAGTCAAAGCTCATGTATCAGGGGGCTTAAATAATTGTTTAACTGAACATCTTTTCACAAGAAGAAACATTATTTCATCATGCCGGTGGTGGGCTTCAGTCCTACAAAAATAACATTAGAATCCACCTTCCCTGTCAGTCATCAGAGTCTCTACCTGACTGACTGCTAGATTAAAGTGACCACCTACCTACCTACGGTTAAGTCCAAACGGATTTTTCTCATGACCAATGCTGAGCCTGTGTCTTGTTGTCTGAAATGGTGATGGAAACGAGAAGCTGGTTAACACTTTTGCACAGGGACCTGGAAACTTTGGCTTGTAACTGGAGCTTTTAATCAATCTTTTTAACAGTAAATTGATTAATATATCCCTCTAATGTGTAGTTCAGACCCTTTTGTTGCCTTTTAGATGAGACGTGATCTTTCTGTCTTCAAAAATCATCAATGACGTCCTGAAACACTTCCCATAGTGCCCGTCAATGTTCATTGGGGGCGTGGTTTAGCCATCGGTCATTTGTGACAAAAGGAGTCAGAAATGTTTCTAAATTAAATGCTTTGTACTTTATTAGAATTAAATGCTCTAAACGTGGCTTAAGTTAGGTATGGGTCTGTTAGCCACACTGTAGTTTTACTTGTCAGTGTCAGTATCCTAACACAGAGTATGCATTCAATGCATCACTAAATGAGTCCTGCAGCTTATGTACTTTTCAGCATTACTCCAATGCTGTAGCCCCAGCAGCATTTTGAAAAAATATTAGGGCTTTTTTCGAAAATGGTATGTGTGTATTTTTTTTTTCTTTTTTTGATATTTTAACTGTTTATCTGCTAGTCACTTACATTGTCTGCCCCTAACAGTTGTTTTCAACCATTTTCTCTCTCTCTCTCACTCTCTCTCTTTTTTTGTAGAAGATAAATTTCTCAATGAGGCAAAATGAAAATTTATTTGACCTCAGTTATCCTGAGCTTTATTTGCTAATGTAATGCACATTCTAACACTCCTGAGCTTTAATGGCACAATAAAAATGACCACTTCATATTAAATAATGAGCCGGTAAATTGCCTGAGTAATAAAAAAGAGAAGTGTCCCGCAAATGTTTCGATAATGAGTCTTAATAGTTGAGAGACACAAAGACGACATGACAGAGATCATTAATTTTATTCATAAAGCAGCAGACAGTGAATTAACAGTTTAAACTGGTAAGAGCTAGTGTTTAAAATCACTTATAAGTCTATAGAGAAGAGGGGACAGGAGAAAAAAATGGGAACATGAGGATGTAAAATGTAGAGTGGACTGAAGTTCGTCTGATCCAAAATGAAAGTTATACATAATGTCTTCATTCTGAATTGCATAAGAACACAACAAAACCAATCCCTTCTTTAGGTTCTTTGTGAAGAAGAAGAATTTCTGTCCCAAATGAAAAATGAACTTCTAAATGTCAACAATAGAAAAGCTAATAGTACCAGAATGTTAATGAGGACGTACATGTACAGCTTCTCTTACTGTTATTCAACGTGACACTGAAGTAATATGTTGGACAATTTGTTATGACACATACAAGTATCATGTTGTCCTCATTATGTACTTTCAATTAGCAGCCAGCCTTGTTAAAAACTTGAGGGGCTGCCAGAGGTAAAACATAAACATGAAAATGAATCCAACATGACTTCTCAGGAAAAACAAACTTAGTTGAGTTCTCGCCCTCATTTCTTATTTCCAGCCTCAACATCATGTTTCTGTTCCCTCGTCAAAGAGATTAATTGATTACATTCTGCAGATTTGGCTCATTAGCAGGCTTCTTGCCCACACATGTGAGGTTTAATGAGCTGTGTGTGAGAGTGTGATGGGGTTGGGGGGGTTTCCAGCCAAGAGCTCATTAAGATTTGTCGAAGCCATCTTAATTGCTCAATCACGCTGTTTGTCCAGTTCCACTCAGACTGTGACTCAGACTCGCTCAGGTGTTTTATCATTTCCTAGGTGTTCTGTCTTTAAGGGCAATTTCTCGAGTCACAAGTTCAAGGCACATGAATGCATCAATGTGTAATCTGATACATGATGGAAAATGTCTAAAAATTAACACACACTAATTAGCTACAAGTACATAAAGAACCTTCAAGAAGAACAAGTTAGCTAAAAAACATTGCTCGCCAGTTCAAAGTTTGAGGAGCTCATCAACATGCAGTTTTCTTCCCATACTCACCAAAAAGAGATGTTTACAAAGATGTTTTTAATTGGTCTGTTTGCCCTGAACATGCACAGAAAGGTTTCAAACCTAGTCTTCTATAACTGCCAACTTGGAAGTCTTTCATGATGAATCCTCCAAGCACATGCATGCAAATGAAACGTTGAGGCAAAAAAGCAAATAACAACAATCACAGCAGGCACAGCTTGACTTAGCCTTGTTGATGCTTTTTGGATTAATTGGTTGCACATTTGCTGAGCCAGGATGAAAAGACATGGCTTCATCAAGCCAGGTGTGGCAGGCCTGGCAGACGATAACAGACTGGTTTAACGTGTAAGTAGCCCAAACATGTACAATTAATAACCTCCAAAGGAGCTGTCATAATTACAGTTTAAGGATGAGGAGCTGATGACTTTTTAAATCCACTTATCAATAGTTGTGTTTTTTGCTTTAATGTGGTCTATAAAAGTGCATGTTACTCGGGTTATGCAGGGTAGCCTATATTGAAGTCCAAATAAATTATCTACTGTGTGTCAGTGTATCTATTGAATCAGTAGTTTCCATGTTGTGTTCTTTTTCATCCACCCTCCCAAATAAAGAGCAAACTTGTCTGAACAGAAAGGGACCTGGCAACAGGAGAAGACCATAGACTGTATTCTCCGTCTGGTAAGTTACTTTTGTGTAGCCTAAAAAGCATTCATCAAATGAAGTGATCATTTTTGTTGTCTACAATGAATTTCTGTACAATTTTAGTGTTCAAGAAAAGAGCACATACAACTAGCACAGGTTGTGGCCCACCCAGCCATGACCTGACCCCAGCAGAGGAGCTGGAAATTCATCTGAATAAAGGGGGGCAGTGATGGACGGGATCCAGGGAGGGACCATGATGAACCCAGGCCTTGCAACAGAAAGTTTCAGCTTCTTACATGGCACAGATTTTAGTTCCACTGCAGATTTAACACCCCCGACAATATTATATTGTCTGACTTTGAATTTGCTTGCAGTGTCTGGGGACACAGTTGTGCTTTTAGAGCCACCAGAAGACAATCCAGTGATTACTGTACATTTTATTGTACTGTACATTTTCCTTCCCTCTCATTCTGTAGGTTTAAGGGTTATTTTATTACCTGAATATTTTATGTGCTTCTTATAATCCGTGCAAACAAATATACTAAAAGTCAACAGGCAAATAAAAAGACTACAATTGTAATGTTTGGCTGCAGGAATATTAAATGATGCAGCATGTAGAAAAACCATGGAAATGCTGTAAACAACATTAATTTCTCACGGTCCTGGCAGCAGAGCCAGCACAGGATTAATTTTACCCTGGTTGTTACCCTGGTCTGGAGCAGGCTAGCTGGAGAGAATAAATCACCATAGTAACTTGTCCGGGATAAACTTGACCTGCTTTCATGCAACCGACTTGAGGCTACGATAGCCAATATTTCCTGGCCTAATCCTTTAGCCTGGTTTTGTGTAATACCCCCCAGGGCTGGTCTACCTTCAACAACCAATCAAAGATTTTTTTCAGCCAGAGGCAATCTTTCAGCTTAATGCAGCCACCACGGCTCTCTGCCTTAACTTTCTCAGACAATCAGGGAGGACTGGACAAATTCCTATTGATAACCTTCATATTACCATCCTGCTAGGTTCCAATATTGAGTCTGTTAGTTAATATAAATATCTTGGTGTGTGGTTAGATGAAAAACTAACAGTCAAATGTCATATTAAAAACCTGATTGTCAAACTTATCGTACAAAGATCGGCTTCCTTTTTCGAAATAGTTCAGGTTTCCTCATACATCATTGAAGCTGTTTTTCTGTCAGTCTTGGATTACGGTAATGCAGTCTATAGATATGCATCAGTAACTACACTAAAGCCCTTGGATGCTCTCTATTATTCTGCACTTCAATTTATAACCAGTGATAGCTAGATGACTCATCACTGCATTTTATTTGATAAAGTTGGCTGGCCCTCTCTTGCTGTAAGTAATAACCACTGGTATCTATTTATCTAAAAAGCACTTACTGAAAAGCTTCCATCATACATCACCTCTCACCTCTCTTTTACATCTCAACCCTGGTTTATTTTCAACCAGCAAATTGCTGGTTCTCTAGGTTCATCACATCAAGACTGACCCTGGGAAAACTGTTATTAGTGTCAGTGCTGCAAGTTCCTGGAACACTTTGTAACGTGACTTGAACTTGAACACTTTTATCACTTATCGTCATTTCAAAACAGTTCTTAACCACCCGTCACCAGATTGTAACTGTTTAATTTGATTTCAATTGTTGGGCATTCATGGTGGCTATTTTTGGTAAATTAATCATTTTATGCTCATATATCTCATTGTCTTTGTTTTTAATCATACTTGTGGTAGCCATATCAAATTTTTTAACTCATCCTAGCATCATTGTAAATGGCAGTCGCCCTCACTGATTTCTCCGAGAACTTTAAAGAAAGTTTGATGATGACGATGATGATTATTTGTAAGCAGCTGTCCTTTAAACACTTGGGAGGCCACTTGGAATATAACTAACATTAGTTTATTAACACCTGAATATATCAAAAAGTGGAAAGAATCCAAAGACCGAGCATGTCTCCTTGTTGTTGTACTTTAACATGTTAGACCATATCAAAAGGCTAAGTGCATGTGAGTATGGCTTGTTTAAATCACCATCAATGATGGACTTAGCAGTTATTCAGAATTTGCATGGCTGTATTTACTCTCTGTAATGGTACACAGTTTGCTTATCCTGCCGCCTGTGTATATAGTATCTTCATCTTTTGGTGAGAACCTAAGCCTAACCCTAAACTGCTCAAACCAGCCCATTCTAAAAATAGCATGAAATCTTATCAAGATCAACATGAGATCTGCCTCCAGAGGGCTGGCGAATCAGAAGGAGAGCGAGGAGCCTCAAAGAGACAGCGACTTAAACAAAGCATTTTAGACAGAGGCTAAAAATAAGGTTTTTCTTAAACACCAGTGTGAGAGAATTGGGGTTATTTTGAGCTGAAGATCATCTAAAACATTGGGGTATCACACAGACAGTGTAGAGCTTAAAAAATGCACAATAGCTCATCTTTAACAGAAGGCTATGAAGGGATCTGTCAGTCTCATGGTATCTGTTCAGGAGACTTAACATGTTACTCTGTTGATCTGTGTAACATGTTATAAGATTAGTCTGTAAATAAGCAGACTTCTGAGACGCATGCAACAAATCCTGTTTGATTATGATGATTTTGCTATATTTGCACCCTGGAGTTCTAGAGAATCAACACAAGCACAGCTAATTTATGCCTGAAGCTGTAAACAAATGACAAAATGCCATGTGAGGAAACATAAAAAGAACCACTGGTGTAGAACCATAAAGAAAAATAAAGTTTTTTCCAGTTATAACCCAGCTTAATGCTTGATTTACTCAGCATATGAGCAAGAAAATTAAACCAAGCTTTAATTTGCAACATCCCTCTGGAAATTATAATGAAGCACTACAAATAAGAGAAGTGTTGAATAATGGAGGGGTAAACACTTCCAAAGAGTGTATTGCTTTTGGGAGTGTGTTTATGCAGCAGGAAGCAGAGAGAAACACTGGGGAGGAAATGAGTTGTCTAAATGCTTTGGAAATGTGACATCCCAGCAGACACACTGGCCCATCTGCACAAGCACACAACACAGATTTGCAAGTAACGTTATGTCCATGAAACAACACAACACTTAGTAGGTGTTCTGTTGGCAAGCCTAAACACTCAAGTTGATCCACTAAACTGCTGTGTAACATCAGATCAATATCTATTGAACAAGTGAGCCAAACAGCAGACACTACAACGGTGAAAAGAATGAGCAAGAATTCAAGAGAGTGAGCTCAGGCTGAAGAGTTTGATGAGAGAGCCATAGGTTACCAAGAGAAATAGATCGTCTGATGAGATCTTGTTTGAATGGGTTATTATGTTACACCCATTTCATGGCTCATCAACTCTGAATGCAATTTCCTTACTTGACCAAAGCTGATGAAGCACTGGATGTTTTTTTTTTTTTTTACCCATGATCCTCAGGACATATTGTATGAAACCAAGTTTTAATTCCTCCACTTATTTGCTACTTTGGTTTGTGCTGATGCAAGCCAAAGACATAAAATGATGCAGCTGGATTAAATGAACTGACTTTAATCAACTGAGACTGGCCTCACAGAGCAGTTTATGAAGAGCAGAAAGCCTGAGAGAAATACAGTAAAACTGCACAAAACTGAAAGGATCATATCTCCTTGGTACTGCACTAAAATAAATTTTCATATTAAAATTAAGGCTTCTGGGGTGAAAATGAATTTACTCCCCTTTTTACTTTTTAATTGGTTTGTTTTGTGTGTGGTTTTTTTTTCATGCAGAACTGGGCACCAAAAAGACCTGAAACCAGGTAAACGTTTTCTGTCAGGATATCACCACACATGAAGTCAAGTGAAGTGTCATGTTTGCCTTATCATGAAGGTCAGAGCATATATTTAGCTGCACATCACTGCCTCTAGAATCTGCTATGATCATTTAAGCATGCTTCCTCCTGCTCTTAACACAGGATTTCTGACAAAATTATGCTAAGGACATGAATCCCGGAATGTGCTTTTGATTATGTGTACCATTTTGTGCCTTTATATTTGGGACTAGAGCTCTAATTCGATACAGCACACTCTCCATCACCTAATATTGTCCTTTAACAGCTTCTATCCTTTCGCTTTTGATGTGCCACTTGATCAATTTTCTGCCCTGTCAAAAACCATTAGCCAGTCACAGCCTCTTACATGGGTGTAAGGCAGCGGGGTGGGACACTCACAGTATCACTAAACACAGATCATATGGTGGTGTTAACACTTAGACAAGACAGACATGGCATGACCAACATCACAACAAACAGCAGGTGGAGGGAGGAGGCAGAGCCACGTAAAGGCTCTTCACTTCTCTTGGTGCAGAAAGCAGTCTGTTTTATTTGTTATTGACCGTTTTAATGTTGACAGGGCCTATTATAATTCATGAATGACTCTCTACAGCAGTCTCCTCTAACTGGATTGCACACAGCAGATTTCCTGCTGTCCAAATAACAACTGGATATCCGTCAAATAAATGGAGTAATGCCTGTAAGCCAGGCCACTCAAGCTCTATTATTTGAGAACAACTCGACCATCACATGCTTGAATAACAAACTTTTCTTTGACAGTCTATATGAAATTCCATGGCAATTTTCTGTGACAAGTACTGCTAAAAATCCCACTTTTCATGCAGTGAAAATGGTTAACCATGTGAAGAACATCTTGTTTAACAAGGTTTAATTTGGTGGCAGCTACCACCGCCAAATTCCTTACTGCCACCAGCTCACAGCTCAGTTTTTCCAATCAGATATTCCTCATGCGTTTCCTGTCAGTATCTATGGTTAGTATCAGTCATTTCCGTCATATGTAAATGCGGTTGCACCAGTAGAAGCAGTGGCGCTGAGTCAAAATTAGCATTGGCTCACCTGTCAAAGCCAAATCATCTTAGATTGTCTTTTTACTGTGTGGCTGTGATTTTTACAGGGGGGCGGCGACATTATGGCAATGGGGGCACAGGATGCCCAATACGTATTTCAGGTAGATTGCGCGTCTGACTTTTAAGGTTCTGTGTGCAGCACGCTCAGTATGTGTGTCAGCGCTACAATCATTAACTGACCCTCACGTTTAACATAAACCACAGGAAACGTGAACCGAGCCCATAGTTTCTGTAAGTAACAACAATAAATCACTGAAATTCAAATACCAAAACTTTGTCCATATCTCTTTTGTCCCTGCACTGACCAGTTGAAGGCAGTACCAGTACACCTGTGAGCTTACAATGAGGTACCACCACTACCTCATTTTCAGCCAGAAAAACCCCTGTTTAAAGATGATTGACAGTTGCCGTTCTTGTGTAGTTTTTTCGGGAATAATAAGAAACGTCAGGAAGGACCGTTACAAAGACTTTTTTTTATTATTATTATTTTTCACTCAGCTCCACTCAGATTTTCTCTGAGTCCCTCATAGTGTCTACTGTGTAAACTGTGACTGCACAATGGCGGCACCCGTGATGGTTTTTCTTTTTTTTTCTTTTGGCTTCAAAACTGTACAATGGTGAGAGATGGAGCCGTGCTGTCCATTCTTTATACAGTATATGATTCCATGCCTCTTATTTTCGTTTGTCACGTTTGTGCAGAAACCATAATCCAGGCTTCTACCTGCCCCTAGTTCTGCACTTATACTTTCAGCGCCACCCACCACCTTTTCAACATCCACCCGCATGCTCTGGCTTGGGGATTGGGATAATGTCTCATCACTCTTCATATCTGTGGGATAAGTGATGAATTTGGCACCAAGACACCAAACATAAAAAATGATGAGCTGTTGAAATAAACATTTCAAGCCTTTACATCTGTGAGCTTTCCAATTATAGAACATTTAAAAGAAAAGGCTGTTCATCAAGTCTAAAATAGAATCTATGAGTGAATAAAAGTTTGTCCCTTTGAAAAATCAAAAGAAGGAAACTATTCAGAGTGAGTCATGCTGGGCTTTTATTCCACATGAGCTGAAATCCTGTCTGCTGTGAAAAATATAATGACAGTGTACCTTGATGTGATACATTTTCAGATTAATGAGCAGGAACCGCTGAAACCTTACAAAGCCTAATAAAAAAAATGATGCAGTGGCTTAATGGTTCAATACATCTTCATCAGTCGTTAAGTGTTGTCATGACACCGAGGTCAGAGTAAGAAAGTCAAAGGATGTGTCACTTCATTTTGGAGGTTAAATACAAAAAAAATTCCTGACTGCACATTCTCATTGCGACGAACAACATAAGTTTAAGGTCTTCTGCATTATTCTTTTAGTGCAAGTTTTATTTTGTTAACTACTATTTTATCATTTTAAGTTGCAGGGATTGATGTGAAAGTCTCTTGCAGTTTTCAGTGGAGGCTATAATCACTCATAAATTAGTTTGCCCATACTTTTTCAGTCTAATCACTTCTCCTACTGGCTGTCTTTGAGCTCAAACCAGAGAATATGATGAGTGGAATCGGTACTTCCCTCTGCATCATTTTTCATCTATCAAACTAATGTGAAAATCAGGGCTTCACTTCTCATCACTTCTCAATAATTACTCCTGTTATCTTATTTATAACTTTGTGTGATGTCACTCAAATGAAAAAAAAAAAAAAAAAACAGGTAGAGAAACAACACATTATAACCAGACAGAAGACATAGTGTCTTCATCGTACTACAATTTCATTTATTTGTACCCAGTTTTCTATAAAGGGTAAGGGAAAATACCTATTTTTTTTCCTACTATTCTTAAATAGGTGCTTTTAATTAGAAAGCAGAATTACAAAAGCCGCCTGGTGAAACTCATCTGAAGCTTCGTGCTTTTGAATGAGGGCTGATTGCTCTGCCACCACTAGTGAAGTAATTCATCATGATTAACGGCCAGAAAACTCCTTCTTCTTCTCTTCTTAAACAAAGATTTGTCACGAAAAAGCTAGCAAAAAAGGTACGGTGCTCATGATGCATTTCTGAACTAGTCTTTAGTTAGTTACTCTCTCACTACTGTCTCACAAGTTATCATTCACTGTACTTGTCATTTTAAGAAGCTGGGGCTAGCTTCTTAAAATGTACTGGTTATGTGTTTTATGTCATCTTAATGCCACATGTCTACCTTGTGAACAGGCGGCTGTAAGAAGCAGGCAGTTTTAAATTGCATGATGTTTGAATGTAATCACAAAAAATTAAGGTAGTCAGTGTTCACTTGTCAATTGCGATGTGATTTAGACAAGAAAGTTGTGCTTTTATTTATTTTTTGTAATTCATTATTGCCAGTAGCGTTATCATAAAGTCTCTTTTGTTATTATCTCACCCAGATTTCCATATTTTAGCACAAAGTTATAGTAATTAAAAGCTTGTGAGGGGTCATAATAAGCATAAAAGAGGTGTGGTCATAAATGGGTTGGCTTGGGCTGGTGTGACGTGCTGAATGTGATTTTTTTCTCAAGGGGCCGAGAATTCTGATCAATGCCTCTGAATGCAACACAGTAACCTGTCAGATATTTGTTCTAAAAATGACCAAGTGGCTGTATGGTGTATACTTGATACTTGTCTGACTGGACGCGTGTGTGTGTGTGTGTGTGTGTGTGTGTGTGTGTGTGTGTGTGTGTGTGTGTGTGTGTGTGTGTGTGTGTGTGTGTGTGTGTGTGTGTGTGCGTGTGTGTGCGTGTGTGTGTGTAAGGAAAACCAGAACAGAGGTCCAGTCAAAGCAATACATTAGCATGACCAACAAATCAATATGATTGTCTCCTGTCTTGAGGCGACTGAAGTACTCACATTAATGATTGATTTAACATCCACCTGTAACAATCCATATATATATATATATACATATATATATATAATAATATATATAATATTATAATATTTATATATATATATATATATATATATTATATATTATTATTATATATATATAGCAGAAGACCACACTGGGTGCCACTCCTGTCAGCTAAGAACAAGAAACTGAGGCTACAATTCGCACAGGCTCATCAAAATTGGACAACAGAAGATTGGAAAAACGTTGCCTGATCTGATGAGTCTCGATTTCTGCTGCTACATTCGGATGGTAGGGTCAGAATTTGGGGTCAACAACATGAAAGCATATATATATATATATATATATATATATATATATATATATATATATATATATATATATATATATATATATATATATATGCTTTCATGTTGTTGACCCCAAATTCTGACCCATATATATATATATATATATATATATATATATATATATATATACATATATAATGTCATGCAATTGCATGTTAGCCTTGTAGGGTACCACAGAGAGAGGATGCACATATTCCGTGCACAGAGCTGCACAAAGACAACCTCTTTGTCTAGTTGTTGGCTGATTGTATCTGTATTGATGTTCCTGCCTCGCATGATCCCCTTTGATGCATGTAGATAGCATTAAATAATGTCAGCCCACATTATGCCTGGCTGCCTTGGAGTATGGCTACATTTATAACCCAGCTGCATTATGTATGTATGCATGAAAAGATCTACACACTGTGTTGCGTGATGTCATATTTAAGCCTAAATGCACGAGACAGAATCTTTCAGGAAAAAACATGAAACATTCTCAGTGGGGTGGAGCAGAAATTGGATTTTTCCCTCATGTCCTTTGACATAATAATGGTAGGTCAACTCAGATCACATCCATTTGGTTTCTGGAAATATTGTGCGTTCAACTGCTGTAATTAGGGATAGCAGATGATGGGGTGAGATGAAAGGGAAGAAGGGCAATGTGGATGAAAAATACTAAAAGAAAAATATATAGAGACATCTTTCTTGTGGTAACATCTGCTTGTTACAGTGTTGCAGTGTTTGCCTCTTTTGTTGAATAGACATGTTTAGATATCTCCCTTTTGGGAGCTGCTTTCTCTGTCGTTCCTCTCAGCTGTTATTTGATGCCGGAGTCCCATCGATATAAGCATCCATCGATGTAGAGCAGGGAGGGTAACTTTAATGGAAAATCACAATGATTTTGTGTTGCTCTTTGAAAAATAGTTCATCCGAGCCTGTAATGGAATTCATATCTGACGTTGATGACTGAGGTAATGTGTGTTCATTTTTCCTCCGATACTTCTGTTAAAATACACAAGTGTATAAATATAGAGTCTTTATTGGCTTTTCTCTGGCTTTCCTATCTTTATGACTACCTTTAATCACATCATGCTTTTTCCATATCAGCCCATTAACTCATGTCAGATCATGCAGAGAATTATGTTATGATATCTTTTTACAGTAAGATGGCTGACAGCTGTCACCATCATAATATTACAGGTAAGTGACAAAACCACATTCTACACAACAAAATCAGGTCAACAGGAAGAGAAAACATCTCCCTGCTTTGAATAAATAGCAGGTTGATAATGCAGGTAGATTATTTTTCAGTCAGATAATATTCAGTCGTAGGAAACTTGAATGTGCTATAAGAGATAAATATGTTTAAAAAGTATCAATAGCACATAATGTAGAGATTAGTGGTGGGTGGATCATTGCAAAATATTGCTATATCAATACCAATGTTGGCGTCAGTATTGATCGATACTAACATGATAACATCGATACTTAAGTTTCAGTTTCTTCTCTCTACATGTGCTCCTCTCTCTCACTTCAATCATGCGCACTCTGCCCCTCCCCTCCTATAACAAAATCACAAGTATTATCTAACCTATCCTGAAAAAATAAGCTTTTTAACTGTTTCACACTGCCCATTTCATATTGGTTATCATTTCTTTAAATACAAGTTGAAACTTGCATTATTATCTGAATAAAGTTCAGAGAAAAGAGTACATTTCTTACTGAGTTGTAAAGATCCCGGCATGTTAGTTAAACTTGAAAAAACTTAAATATTTTTCCCCTTAAAACTGTAAATACTAACTGAATGTTTTTGTGTTAGTTTTTCAAATGATTATTTCTAACCCAAAACACAACCGACAATGTAATATGGCTCAGTGGAGTTTCATACAAGCAGGGGTTTTAAGATTAAATGTGTGACAAAATAAAATCAAACACTGTTGATATTAAAAACAGTTGTGGCAAAAGAAAAAAAAAAGTTTTTTTCCAGATTTAGGAAAAAACTTTTGATGCAGCTACAGACACACAAACAGTAATTTCTATTTATCATATAAACACAAGGCATTTATCATTGTAACTTCCATGAGATTAATACCACTAAGAGCTTTTTCAATATTTTGCAGCCCCTATTTGTAGATGACTGAGTAAATAGACACACAGAATGCTGAGATATAATCTTAATGTAGAAAACAATAAAGATATAGGACTTGATTCATGTTGCATACTTTGAGTCTTGGGCCAGGTATTCAGAGAGACAAGATGCTCTTCAATAAACTGAAGTGACATGGAGCTCCTACTCTTACATCTCCTCCATCAGCTTTGATTTTTATAAAATCTAGCAGAGTATCAAGAGCCAGGCATGAGTAGACTACAGTTCTATTATTCTCTCCATCAACTTCTCCATCTGCCCAACACGACACCATGTTATCCCAGCTAAATTAAACTCTGTTTACAGCTAAGAATTGTAAAGGCCTGATTACAAACGCCAGCGTAGCTACATAACAAGATCCAATGATTAAATACATCTACACAACAAAATCTGAATTAGGTTTAATACAGCCTTTCAGTCCTCTATTGTGATGACAGCGGCTCAATTTCTGTCTGGACTGTGACGTGCTGAGCATGAAGAGCAAAGATGTGTGACACAAAGAGAGAGAGAGAGCAAGAGAGAGAGAGAGAGAGAGAGAGAGAGAGAGAGAGAGAGAGAAGGCGACATCAAAAACAGCCTATTTCTGTATCATGGCTGACTCATCAGCTGTACGAGCGGGAGCAAAAACTGTCAGAGAGATCTCCATTGAATTTGTGCTTCACAAGGGGGGTCCAGTTTTGTTCTATTATTTCTTCAAACAACATGATCACACTCATTGTCTGATCTACAAACCAAAGCCTTGAGTGTTTCACTGTTCAGCATCAGGGGTGACACACAAAGTCACCCAAGAGTCTTGACAGCTGGAGATGGAGGACTAGAACATTACTATGAAAGAAGTGGAGTACAAGTGCTGCTGCTGAAGCCTTCTTAATTCTCTGCCTGTCTACAACTCTAAAAATAATAACACGTTTTGCATCAGTGGATTGTGTTACTTGATGGCAAGAGACTGTACAGAGATTATACGCAGAACAGAGGTAAAGATTTGGTCTGCAAACTGAAAGAGCACAAACCTGTGCTTGTGTTTTTTGTTGTTGTTGTTGTTGTTGTTTGTTGTTGGTAGTTTTATTCAATGGACTTAAGAAATTATCAAAATGTGACTGAAACAAAAAATAAGGAAAACGTTGAAAATAAGGGCAGTTTTTTGTGTGTCCCTTGTCAGGAGTTACTGGTGAAGTATAGTCTCATGGGAAATTGTGCCTACAACAATCTGGCAGGTGTTGGTTAGGAAGTGAAAAAAACGTGTGAGAATCACAGGAAAGAGGCACAATGTAGCTCAGACAGTGAAGTGCTTGTTAAGTCATGGTGTACATAAAAAGTGTGCAGGTAAACAAAGGTTCAAGTACACGGGGTGTGAAAAAGACTTTCTTTTTACAATTTCATACAACGTATTGCAACATTTTTCCGCATACACCTTTTAAGTCTGTTTTAGGATAAAGCCAACAGAAAGGGACTGATTACACCAGAAGCATCCCAGCAAGTGGATGGATGAGGAAAGTTTGATGACTCTTGTATTAGAGTTTCTTCATTCCTTTTCCTCCCTGTTCAATCTCTTCGTTGCTAATGGGGTGAAATACTTTTGTCAACTGAGTTGTCAATTGCAGCATCACAGCTCCCTTTTTTAAAAATGTTGAATAACTAATTCCAACCAATATTCTCAGAAAAACTATCACATGATGTAAATCAGCATGATAAGACCTACCTTGCTTTAAAATGAGAAAAAAGCTATTTGGAGTGTATTTTAATTTTCTAGTTTGACCTACTGTATATTTTATCTGGTAGTAGAGAAGGTAAGCTTTATGACCTTTGCTTCAGCCAGTCACCAGGGGGAGTTCTAGATATTTTGGAGTCACTCAGAGAAAAAGTACCCCCCTTATAACTGTGCTGTTAGGTAAAGAGAGCAAGCTGCTCAAAGCTTAATGAATTATTGCATATAAAACTAAGCCACCTATTTTTATTCTTAACTCAGAAAGTCAGCAGGATGATTTAACTGTAATAAATGACCTTGAAGTGGTACAGTTTTTCCCCCATATCTTTCTAAAAGTGAATTTGTGTTTTCCTCACACTTTCAAAGCCTTATTTTAAGCTTCAATGACTGATGGTGGTTCTAAATAAATCAATAAAGTAAACCTCTCTCTGTTTTCTGTTTATTTAGCCAAGGCCGCAAACTTTTTTTTTTCTTAACCTTCAGGAGCTCCTTAGTTCTAAACAACACCCACTTAAAAATGGCATTTTGCTTTGGCAGTGAACTGGTTGTAGATATAATAGCTTTACAGTAATACATAAAATACATACATAAAGAATGATTTCCTTTAAAACATATTTGTTGCAGCAGATTACACGTTGCTATGCTGTAGAGTTATGCTATAGAAAATAGTTTGGGTTTTTTTCAACATGAAAAGCATATTATTAATGAGTAAAAAAAAGCATCTGTGCCCTGCCTTATATTAAATCGAGTTGTTGCAATTAATATTAATCCATCCTTTAAAATCACTAGGCTCCTGCATAACCAGACACTAAGGATGAATCCCATGTTAGGCTCGTAAGCTGACACTTATACAGTGCCAAATAAAATCCAAATCTCTTCTCTGAAATAAGTTTTGTCTCTCAGACTTGATTTCAGCACAGACAGTTATCTGCTCCATTTATCGTCATTATGTGCCAAAGGATGAGTGGCTGGGTGAGTGATAAGGGGACAGAAGGAAAGACCATTTGGGGGGGAACTGATAGCAGACTTGGAGCATATGTGGACTTTGCTCCCTGTGGAAGTTAGTCACAGCAAGCTGCTTGATATGAAACTAAAAGCCAATTACAGTTAATGCTAAAATGAAGCATATGCTTAGATTGTGTGGCTATTTCATTTTCCCCTTGAGAGGTTGAAGATGAAGATGTGCAATCAAATCAGTTTAAAGACTGCCTGAGCCATCCAAACACTGCTAAGGCTATGTCAAGTGTTGACGGATATTTATAAAAACAAAACAAAAACAAAACTGGTCTTTCTCTCCTTTTCTGTATATTTTTATGAAGATGAAGCAATTGAAATCACCATAATGCCCGGCCAGCAGTCAGCGAGAATATGTAATATGTCTGACATGTGTAGGTATACATTAGAAGAACATTATGTACATATGACTGCAAAAAGTGTTGCTTAAACTGTACAAAGAATGACAAATTAAAAACTGTTGAGTGTGTTATTTTTAACCGCCTTCATTGTACTTTTTTTCTAATCCTTTGACTGCATTTGTCCTTCCAGTTGAGCACTGTGTCCAATGTCAACGTTAAAAGACGAATGCATTTTTTTTGTATTGCAATGAAACATAAATAGTTGTGATTCATTGTTATCAGTGACCATCACCAGCCCTCTCTGTAGGCTACTCCATCAAATCAAAATTTATTTATTCCCCGATGTGAGCTGGAGGGGAGGGCCGTGCTAAGCCACAGTGCAAAAGACGGAATTAGTCACTAAGATAGCAGACCAGGTGCTGTGCTGTTCTAAGTACCATTCAAAGAGTGACAGCTGTAAGAAACCCCGGGACACCAGAGATGTAAGGTCCTGAGAGTAGAGCATGGCTCAACAGTGAAGAGATAAGGAGGGAGCATGCGTCACAAGACATGAGACAAAGTGTGGAAGTGCCAGAAGTAACTCAGCATGTTCTGACAGAACAGATCATTTAATTACTGTGAGTCTTGACAGGAGCATGAGTATCTGTAGAGGCATGCATGTAAGGTGATCGCCAAAACCCCACATAGATGACTACACCCTGCAGGACCAAGGGGCTCAAAGACACATCGAGAAGCCATGGTACTCAAAACCCACTACAAGAGCCCCAGGACCCAGAGGGGCACCAACCCACACCCACAAAGGCACTGAGGGCGACACCAAGGGGACCAAGGGCCACCTACCCTCATTGAACCACCAATCCATCCACCTTTAAAAATTGATGTCATAAATTTAGCCTGAGAGAACTAAAATAATTAGGACACACCGAAATGAGGAAAGAGTCAGATTCTCTCATTTAATGAAGGTGATATCACTTTGTACTCAGTCACAACCTCTTGTTTTTTACTGGAAACAATTTGTCTAATTAACGGTTAGTTAAACTGTGAAGAAATAGTAATGTTAATGAACTCATTTAGAAAGCTTTAATACTCCCTCAGAATCAGTCATCACAAGGTGACAGTGAGAGGCAATCCATGGCATTTAATGAAACTCATAACTACATGATAACGAGCATAAAGAGGAAAGTTAATTATCAATGTATCAAGATAGTGTGTTAATCTGAGGCTACCACTTGAAGAATTTCTAGTCTGTGCAATTTTCTTAAACCAGAAAACTGTTTCTTTGAACAATATGAACATGGGATAGATGGCCCAATGGTCACAATGGAAACTCAAAACCTGCTTGAAGGAGAACTGCACAGCGCAGGAGAAGGAGAGCAGAGTGCAGAAAAAAGGACTCATCACTCTGAACCAGATGAGGGGTAAACTTCTACATCAGGTCTACACCTTGTTCTTTTATTTAACAGACTAAATACCCTTAAGTTATTTATCTTATTAACATGACGGGACGGTCACGTGTTCACATTTTACTTCTGGTCTCTGTATTGTGCACTGCAGAGTTCCCCCTCAAAGTGTACACAGACAGAAATAGCGTGCACGCAGAGACGAGCAAACGTCATGTAGCAGACAGGAAGTACAATGTCACAGCCATCACAAGAGGGCAGAAAAAAATCTCTGCCTCTTTCAAAGCGCTCCCAGGGCATCTCTGTGAAACAGCCTTGTTCTTTGAAGCATTAATATTAATTTATGCAATGGTACAAATGATTGGTGTAATGATTTCTTTGAGTGTTTCGGGTTTCATCCTTGGTTTCTACATTTTTGATTTTTGGTTTCATCCAAGAATTTTCATTTTGGTGCATCCCTGTTTGCTGATATGCAGGTAGAGGTCAATGGTACAAACAGCTTTAATGGTCTTGACTTTTGAATACAAAAACAATGTCTTTTCTCAGTTGACCCTCATGTCTCCTTTTTACTAGTTCCTTATCAGGTTCTCTTGTTGTGGTCTGTGATTCATGATCTCTTCTTGTGTTTTACTTTTAAGCTGTTCGTCATGTACAGAAAATGTTGCATTCACTGTCTGAACCTCATTTTCCTCTTTCCTTACTCCTCCATTGAACTATTCAATGCTTCAGTGTGTGTTTGCACACGTCTGTAAACCCCCAGTGCCAAAATGAATTCACACTCATTTTGCTTGAGGCCCCTTTTCACTCTTCTTGCAATGTAATTTTCACATCTTGTGCTGTAAATTCCAAATTTAGCCCTTCCTTTATAGAGATGTTTATGGTGACTAATGAGGGCAGATGATGCTACAGCTAAAATGATCTTCAGTTGACAAAACATGCAGCAAATGCTCAAAGTATGCTAATTAATAACATGTGGCCTAGTCCAAAACATATTCAACAATTAAGATTTCCTGCAGATGAAATGAACATGCTGCATAAGGCCAAAAAACAACTGCAGTTACTCCAAGTGTTCAGCAAATACACAAAAAATGCTTAGTCAAAAACATAAATAAGCAGAAAAAAAGCTCCAAAAGACAAATTCTACAAATCATAACTTTTGAGCTGTAACATTTGACTTCAGAGAGCAATGTTAAAACTTCTCTATACATGAGGTTTTAACCTTGACTTAACAGTGCTAATAACAAAGATGCTGTGTGGGTGGGAGGAGAGTACAGAATCATTCTACTTAACCAAGAGAGATCTGAGTGGAGTAACTGTGAGGCTGCTTTTGGATGCCCGAAACTATACTGCTACTGGCCAAAAGAGCTTCATAGCCAGGATGCCTGTTTTCTCAAAGCCTGACATCTGTCACGTGTGTAGCAGCCGGAAACAAAAGGGAGGACCCAGGCGCATATTCCAAACAAAAGATTTATTAAACTAAACTCCAAAATCACAAAAATCCAAAAGGGCAAACTTAAAGAACAGGACACACTGGAACTTGAAATGAGGAAACCAACTGAAACCAACAGGTGAAGCACACAAGGGGCAACAACAAAAGAGGGAAACCAAGGCAGAGCCAAACAGAACCCAAGAATGCAACAAACACCAGGAAAAACCACCAAACAAAACCAAACACCAAAAGATCACACCAAGAAACAAGAGGAACAAAAACAAGGGAAACAACAGGAAGCACAAGAAACACCAGGAAATGGGGAAATTCAAGAAAACAAAACCAAACCATCAAAGACATCAGGTAGTCAGCTAATTACACAGTTAGCCAAACAGCTAAATAAGAAAAAGCTGCAAAATCCAGCTTTTTCCCAGGTACAATCCTCAGTCTTCCAAAAGTTGTCATTTTGAACACTTATCAATATGAACTGGCTTCACTGATGTGATTTTTCTAAGCCTACTCATGCATTCTGGATTTGAGTTTTATCTGAGGAGACATAAACAGGCTGAAAATAACTTCAGACACATTTTACCTTCTTTTCCCTAAAATAAAAGCATGTACGTTCAGAAGTGTAAAACAGGCGAGAGCTTTGAATTTCATTTGGTGCCTGTTTTAACATGGATCTCATGCTTTTGACTCGAGTGATTTGAGCTATTAATAGTGAGTGTATCTGGGCTGTGTTAAGGAAAGGAGGGATGGAGGCAGTTTTTGCAGGGGAGCGAGGAGCCAGCTGCATTTAACATTAGTTTGCTTCACTCCTGAGGGCCTCTGTGAACTTGTACACACGGGCCGTGAAATAAGCAATCTGCAGGGGATCTTTGAGGGCTTGAAGCTTCTGAAGATGCTTCATTTGGAGAGTTTGGGTCATCTGTTTCGGACCTAAAGCGAGGATTGGCTGAGATAAAAAAAAAAAAAGAGGAAAAAAAAGAAAAGAAAATGTCATTATATGTATTGGCTCTCCTTTGTGGTTACCCTTTAGTAGCTGTCTCGCCACTTAGCCTCACCATATGGGTTCTTGTGGAAAGATACAATGATTTTCTAGTCGTAAAGCAATACCATTTCTCTCTTTAAGAGTGTATAGCAGGAAATGAAGGTAAACAGCAGGGCTTCCCCACAGGTTGAATACTGTTTGTAAATACCTAATATCAGACAGTGGTCTCACTTGGGAACATTCGCTACCATGTACCCAATCCACAGGGAGATAGCACTATTACTCACCTAATGAAGGAAGAGGGGGGAAGGAAGAATTTAATCTCCATTTAAAGCTCAGTGAGTCAGCCCGGTGAGTGTTTGTTGTTGTCTTTATTCCTGAGTAAGACGAACGATCAACTGGGAGCAAGAAAAGCCCACCCTGACCTTTTACAAAAAAGGCATGTTTTTTTTTCATGGTGCACTCAAGCAGGCAACATAGAGCCACAGAGATACACACCCACACCTCAACCTCTGTCTGTCTTTTTAGGCAGCAGAAAAAAAAGGAAAAAAAAAACTTCAGAAAAGGGATAAAGAAAATAACATTCTCATGGCTGTCTGACCGTCTGACAGGTGGTAATTTTTTCTTTGCTGCTGCATACTAAAAGACGAGATTAAAAACATGAAAGCAAAGGCTAGTGGTTAGTCATGATGCATGAAAAATAAATCACATTTAAAGTATATCTGATTTTAAAGGCCAAAAAAAAAGAAAGTAAAAGTTAAAGAGAAAAATAACTTTTTATTGAGGATTCACGTAAAGACTGCCCTGATCATTGAGCACTGATTACCCATAATCCATTGAGTGCTGTGACAAAACAAAGCAGCAAGACAACAAAGGGTGTAGTTGCCTTATTTTCCTCCCCTGTTTGGCCCTTTACTTCTCTTGACAGCTCATGTGACTAAAATCTCATGCATACCAAGATCATCTACAGCAAACCTGTTAAAAAAAGTACAAACACACAGCCAGGGTGTGTGTGTGTGTGTGTGTGTGTGTGTGTGTGTGTGTGTGTGTGTGTGTGTGTAGTTTGATGGATTAAGAGGACAGAAGTCAACCTCGACTCTTGACCTGTTGGCAAGGTGGCTTATCTGCAGCAGGAAGAGCAACTCCACTGATCTATTGCATTGTTCGCTCACCATATCAGTTTAATTAAATGTCATTGATTCCAAAGACGTACTCTCTCTGGCTGCCTTTTGTGCTCAGCTCCTCTTTGAACCTGCTAAGTCCTTTTCAAACTGCACCTAGCCTAGAACACAATGAAGAAGTTTCTTACTTTCCTTTAGTCGGTTATCCTCTGCAGCGTATTAGGACATGAGAAGTGGGCTCATATTAAATCAAGTCCAGCTCAGAGCAGGATGAGCTACGATGTATAGAAGGAAGTATTAAAACAAAGCTTAAATCGTGAGCCGTGTGCCTGGAAAGGATGTCAAAGACAACAACACTACAAATGAGAAAGCTGTAAATTTTGTTGATCCTTTAATTCTTTTGCCATCAGATGACCTCGTCCAAAGTGCTTCCATTAAATCACACTTAAGTGACCCTCCTGACCCTGAACTATTGATCAATGAGCAAGAAAAGGTCAACCAGAGAGGATATAAAGTACTGGTTCAGATGTGCAGATAGCTGTCACGTTGATTTGTGAGGTTAACAATGGGTGGGCAGAGTCCTTTGAATTACTGTATGATGAGTAAAGAAATAACTCAGCACTTTTTTTGTGTATCAGGGAACTGGAAGTAAAGCTTGATTTGAGTGTCTATAAAACAGACACATTGAGGAAACACCCAACTTTTATGCTAAATTCATTGAACAAAATAAACTAGTTTAAAAGTGCAACATTTCTGAAAAACTGTTTAGACCTTTACTCAGCAGGTTTGGTCTTCTCGGTTGTAAATGGAAAAACAAGTTTACAAATCTAACTTGCAGGCTCCTGTTGTATTATCTCTGGCAGATAAATCCAGTCCCTCTCCAGTAGAGAAAAGTTCCCATTTGGGCTGATTCTGAGCAGACCATTTTCCATGTTTTAGCTTACATATGTGGATATGACTGGGGCATTTTCATAAACAATAAACAAGGCCTCTGCTGCTAAAGCATATCCTCAATCTCAGTCAGAATTGAACCAAACATTGATATGAGAAGTCGGAAAGATTATAACAGCATCTGATTGGCTGCAGATACAGAGCCATTTTTATCTATGCCATGTGATGAAGCCACTTGAAATCAAAGGTGATACAAGACAGTGGCAGAGTATTTTCCACATGCTACTTCAGTGCCCTGAACCAGGCTAAAAAGTTTTCCCTGTGCCAAAATTAAACAGACATGAAAAACAAACAAGAAAATTTTAAACCGGCTGAGTTTCCTTTGAAATTGGATCAAGTATATCCTCCATAAAAAGTTTGTTTGAAGACAGCAAAAGAAAAAATCAGATTCATCACTTATATCTGTGTTCAAACACAAGTATTTATTTTTCCTTACCATCCAGAAACAGCAGGTCTGCTCGGTAAAAATGCAACAGGTGGAGGTAGAAGTGTGATGCTTTTGTTCCTGACCCTGTGACCAGGACAGTCTGCCCATCAGAAAAAGAGATTGAGCTGTGGTCTACATAGATTGAGCACATGCTTGAGGGGAAATTATGTATTCATGACATTTTATATATATCCGGTCGTGTTATTTCTGCCTCCTAACTGGGAGGGGTTGGGGGGCTGGTGGTGTCTGAATTAGTGTATTTTTTTTTTCTCTCAATCAGGCAGGTTTTCTCCATCCAAATGAAATTCAGCCTGAGCTGTGGTTGGAGGGCGTTTGAAATTAACTCCTCTGAGGCCCTGCTTAGGAAATGAAATTGCCTCGGCTCTGGCCTTTTGTCGCGTAGCTCTTTGGTGCATAATAAACAGCAGCATGCGGCATGGAACTGCACTGCAGGACTCACACAGTGACACAAGTTTAATAAGATTCACCACAAATCAACCTGTTTTTTTTTTTTCTCTTAATTTTCATTTGTGAAAGCCTTGCAAAGGCCAGCCATTAAATATGCGATACGAAGCCAAATTGCAAAATACAAATATTTTAAAGTTTAAAAACTTTAAAACCTAATGACGGCATTACTGGAATTGCCTCCTGAAAGATTCCAAAACTCAGCTCCAAGATGAAATGGAGCTACAGAACAAAACTATTAAAACAATGATTCATTGCAGCCATGTTGCTGGTAGTGAGCCTAATTCAAAGAGCAAACTCAACCAAAGGAAAAAAAAATAGACCAGCATTGCAGAGGGAGACTACATTTTTAAACTTCTTACATGGTCGGTGTTTGAATGTTTGTTTACTTCCCAGAAAAGTTCAAAGAAAAAAAAAATACAACAAAAGAAAACAAAGTTATTTTGCTCATATTTCATCACCTCACAACTGAGCACACAAGTTACTAAAGCAATTTGTCAAAGTTGGAAGTAAATTAGCTTTTAAACATAGGCTAACTAATGCTGACTTTGTATTGTGCTTATATAAGTGAAAACTGGGACAGCAACTTATAATTATTTTCTCCTTCATCATTTTGTTGCATGTAATAACCATCAAGGGAAAAGCAAACAGAAAGTGTCTAAGAATTCCAGACAAGCATGAACTTGTGAATGTTTTGAAATACGCAATTAACTGATTATCTGAAATGTCTTTGATTCATTTTCTGTTACTTAACTCTATCCCATTATTTCAACATCACTAAACAAAACTAAACTCTACAGAACTTTCTCTCTTCAGCAAAATTAATGCTTCTCATTCAAAATCTGTCTCAGACTCTGAAATTATCAAAGTAGAACACACAGGTTTCCCAAAGCCTTTTGGAGAGCTGAAGAAAATGTTACGCTTCACATTAGAGTTAATCTGTACAGTGAAGTGAATCTTTCTCAGCTGGATGCATGCATGGGAGGAGAGATGGAACATTTTCCACGGTGCACTCCATCATAATGCTGTGCTTTACTTCACTCACTGTGCAAGCCTCTTACAAGAAGCAGACACACTGCTGAGAAACAGGAATGAGAGAAAGAGTGAGGTCTAAAATTATAAATTATTGTGAACCTCAGTGTATATCATGGTTGTTGTTTTTTTTGTTTGTTTGTTTTGTTCTGTTTTGCCTTTATCTGGCCTGCTGAGCAAAGATACTGGAAATAAAGCTGCTGAGCAACACGGATGTGAACACATTTCAGAAACTGTCCTGCAAGAGAGAAATAGAACAAGTACATTCTTCTTATCCCAGATCGTTTTGTCCTTTATCATCCTGAAATAAGACATTTTTGTGACCTGTCAGATGAATGTGGCCAATATTAATTTTCAGTTGAATAAATAAGACCAAAACATTCGCTTCCATTTCAGTTTTTGCAGTGTAACAGTTTTTGCTGTTATATTAGTTACACATTGGGGAAAGAATGAGACATACTCACAGTATAAAGAGTTGAAAAGTGCTAAGAGAAAAAAATGATGACACAGCCTCATGGATATTTTGTTGAATTTTCAGGTATGTGTGGATATGTGAATACAGCCTGGGCTTAGTTAAATAATGCTTGTGGAAACACCTTTAAAATGTACTTATAACAATTTGACTTAAGTCTTCAGCAGCCTAAATGGCTTCGTTTAACACTGAGGTTAAATTTGAAAACACACTGGAATGCAGTGACATTATAATGAGGGTACACTTCTCTTCAAAGTTTAACTGTGGCTAACACGGATTTGTTTACTACTTGTTTGTATGCCTGTGCCTGTCACTGTTTGGCACATGTAGTCCTTTTGTAATGATGGACAGCTAAGAAAGAAAAAATAAGGAAGGACTTTTCTGCAGTTCTCAGGCCCTGTGAGGACAACTTGTGTGTCCCGGTGGAATAACAATGTCCACACATTTGTCTTGTCATGTGGACAATCTGTCATATCATCCTGTCAGCTAAATACAGCAATTTCTCTGCTCCATGAGAGCTTTAGTGCTGTTAACCTATGGAAAAGCAATTCCACTAAACACACACACACTCTGACACATACACGAAGCACATCACACACAAAGTGTGTGTATTAGTCTTGTCATGTGGACCCTCTAAGGTTCCTGAAGCATATTGGAAGAAGACAATTGTATCTGACAGGAATAATTCAATTTCCTTGCTGCCATTTCACATGCAGGAGCAGTCTCACTTCTTCTACCTCTACTGCTCACACATTCATGCCTGAGCACTTTTATGACCACAACGCTGTGTCCCATCCCATCACTGTTGTTTCGATATCACCCCAGAGAGCTCAAGAATTAACTGAAAGTCCATGTGAGGACTTTCAAAGTGATCTTTAAGAAGTCTCACTTTATAATCTACGATTTAAAATAAAATTATCAGTGCCAAAATTGGTGACTTCTAAATGCTATTTCTCAGTTTCCCAATCGGGTTGGACAGGACCAGACTGTTTTTCGGCAAGTTGAAGTCTCTATGACAACACCACGTTAACCAGTAGAGTTTGGCAATAAGAAGATGTGTTTTTCTACGCTGAAAAGGGTTTCTTGGATTTTATTTTGTTTTAATGGTGAACAGCTTCATGGTTAAAGAAACACTGGTATGACGGTATACAGAAATGTAGAACCTTGCAGAATATTACAGACGATATACTATGCTCATTGGTATAATGCACAGTACTAATGTAACTTATTGGCTTAAGTACTATATGTAGAATACTGTAAACATTGCATCTACAGTAAATCACTGCACATTTAGACAACAATACGTTACTGTATTTCCACAGAGCAGAGATACTGTAAATGTACAGTAGAGTAAATGGACCAAATGGTAAATGGACCAGTACTTATATAGCGCCTTTCTAGTCTGTCCAACCACTCAAACCGCTTTACACTGCTGACCTCTTTCACCCATCCACACCACATTCACACACTGATGGCTGAGACTTCTATATATAGGAGCCATCAGTTTTTATCTAATACATTCACACTCATTCACACACCACTGACCAACAGTGGGAGCAATTTTGGGGTTCAGTGTCTTGCTCAAGGACATTTCGACATGTCCGACTGCAGGAGCTGGAATCGAACCCTCAACCTTCCAATTGAGAGACAATGACTCTACCACTGATCACAGCCACTCCAGAGTACTGGTGACCATGTTTACCTCGGTGAATCGCTCTTCTTGCCTTCTCCAGAAATGTTGACGACAATCATTTCTGTACAAGGTGACCAGATATTTCTCAGTGACCAGGATGGTAGATGGTGCTGCATTGTCCAGGTCACATGGTCTTGTGCCTACTGCACATGGTCACGACGGTGTCTTGGTGTCAGTGGAGTCACCTGCAGCGGTCGTCTGGCTTTGAACCAAAGCAGTGGAGTCAGTTGTGAATGGTTTGTCTGGAAACCCTGGTACCCCTCACATACTCATAAGCAGGCCTGCAGCTGTGTGGCAGTTGCATAACGGTGTCTGAGCGCATAGGTCCTTAGGTACTGGTCATCATTGCGGTCCATCACTCATGGGGCTCCACTCCTGGGTCTGTCATGAACACTGCCAGTAGTTCTGTGTCTTGCTGATGACACTCTGAGACACACCAAGTTCACGAGCAACATCTGACTGCCTGCTACCGACCTGTAGGCGCGCTATGGCCATGTGGCACTGCTCATTCGTTATGTAACGTGGTGTGTTCATGGTTGCTTGAATGATAAACTAGGAATGACTTACTCACAATACCAGCTTTTATACCCCTAGAATGTTGAAATTGATGCCACATTGAAAAGGGTTGTCTTTTTGTATTTTTTGGTATTGGCCCCAATATGTAAGATGCTCTGAACACAGTGAGACCATTACATGAAAAACACAAAATGAGGTGTCTATCACCCTAATACAATTGCCTCCCTATCCCCAGAATCACTGAAGTGAGACAAACACCTTATGTATGAAAGCCACCGAGGATCTCACAACATCCCTAATTTATTGTGAGTCATAAATAAATAAATATATTACCTTGTTACTTTGTATCCGGTACAAAGTTGTCTTGAACAAAGAAATGTAGTGTCAAAAATAAGATCGGATTTTCATTCATTTGCTTCAAAACAAACGCATGCCATGAAAAGAGTCACGTCCTTATGATAGTGGGTGCTCGTGCTCCAAGAAATGGAGTCGTTTCCTGGAAAAATCCTAGCTAGTCTGGATTGTCCTTACAGCATGTTTGAATGTTTAATCTTTAAACTCATAAAGATTTTAAATAATGTTTTTAAACAACTAAACACTAAATCTCAAAGAATTCCATACAATTGCAGCAGGGAATTCTATGGAGCACTCTAAATATTTGGCACGTCTTAACCAATGACTTTAAGTGAGTAACCACACCAAAACACCAAACTGTTGCTGTCCTCATCTTTTCATTAAGCAACAACCTGCAGTGTTTAAAAAATAGCCAATGCTGAATTAAAAAACCAGCTGTCTTAGTGTCAACATAAGGCTGGCTTGAAAAGCACAAGAAATCACTATTAACACTTTATGCTGAAATGTAAATTTTTGCATTAGGATGTTTGGATTTTGTAGCAAAAATACTTTCTTAACCAGGCTACTTTTTTAAAATAATTCTATTTTGGTTAGATAATATGTCAGAATCAGGAGCACATTATCATAATAATGGACACATCTGAGTTGACAGATGTTTGAACACATTTTAGCTGTTTGCCAGGGGGCTGAGAGCCCACCTGAGCTCCACTTCTTTCCTTGTTACCTGGTTGAGAGAGTTAGGGTTGAGTCGGTATTTCCAGTATGGGGACTGGTACTCCTGGGCTTTTTTACATCTCTTCAGAAATGGGTGATGTTTTCAAGACAAGATGATGTCCATGTTGTTCATGTAAACTCAACTAACAAGCAAATAAGTTATCCATAACAAGTATTTCACATTCTGAACTTTTCAACCTCTCCCTCTTCTATATACAAAGACTAGTCCAGTGAAGCATGAGCAAAAAATAAAGGAACTATTCAGTCGACATGAAAGGGGCACTGACAGATCAAGAAAGGGGTGAATATATTTTTCCTCTGACAAATGCCTCCGAGGTGTAGCGAAGGGAAGCAAAAGGGAAAAGGTGACACTCTGAGTGCTTCACAGAGACAGGTGGTGACAGATGAGTGAGAACAGCAAAGAGTTGTGATAGGAAACGCCCCACCTGATGGCAATTCGGTGTCAACCCCCAAGTCCATGACCTTTCCTAATCCAATAAGTTTAAAGCAGCCACCCATGAACAGACAGAGCACACTCCATAACATGAGATTAAAAATCCAATTCTATACTGTTGAGGAAGAGTGAGGCACATAGGTAAAGACTGTGTCAGTGTGTGAGAAAGAGAGGAGCGCTCAGCAGTAGAATAAAGTGTTTCATTTATCACAAAGTGAGGGGGGAAAAAAAGCCTATTCATCTATAATCCATTAATCTAGGACAGCTGTGAGAGCCTCATTCATGTCTCTCGCTCACTGTCTTATGACAAACGGAGCTAATCACTGAGAGGAGAGAGGAGAACAAACAGAGAGCTTGGTCCACACTGTAAAAAGTTTACTGTCTTCAGTGCTATTTTAGTCTGGGAAAATGTAAAAAGTAATTTAGCAAAAATCCCTATGACAAGTTTACTAAGCCTATAGTAACATTTACATTTTTAATTGAGTTTTTCTAAAACATTGTATTTGATTACCTGTGGTATAAAATGTCTCAGTGGAATATCTGGCCAAGAAACATTCATTTTGCTGCCAAAAATAGTGCAAATTAAGATTTGTATTACAAATTATACTTAACTAGTTTAGCTGTGCATAACATTATGAACAAAGATCCAATAAGACCTGCCCTTGGTGTTCTACCACACAGATTTTTCTTTTCTTTTCTATGACCTTTCACCAAAATTATCATAACACTCAAGAGTCTAAGATAATGCTTCTTTTAAAGTGCAAAATACTTTGGAAATGGTCAACAGAAATATGTGATAATTTGTGCAGAAAAAAAAATCCTAAATAAAAAAAAAAGCTGATAAAGTTAAGTCACTTAAACTTAAGTGCTGTGCTGTGTGGTTTAGAGTAGAAAACCTTAATGTCATTGGAAGGTGTAATGTCTAAATACCATGACATGTTGCATCGGGTCACATGACAGACTCGCTTTTCTGTTTCACTGAACCTCACACAGGGAGGTTAAAGAGTGCAGAGCATTACCCTTAACATTTCAATTTCTCATTGGAAGCAGCATTTCACAACCTTTGTTAATGCTCAACTCTGTAGCCTTATTCAACCCAGAGTAATAATCTGGGAGTTTAAATTTCCATCAGTTTTATCAGCCTGGGCCCTTCAATGTAACAGAAAACAAAGAGATTCAGGGGAAAGCTAATTGGCTGCTGTGGGTGATGAGCCAGGGGATCCTGGGGATCCTTGGCCGACTATGATAAGGCCACACTCATCCCACAACATCCACTGCTGGGACTCAGAGGCATGAACTGGCTGCCTTCTGAAAATACAGTTGTCTTTTCACATTGAGGACACTTTCCACTCTTAGAATTATCATCTGCTTTCAGTGAATGACCAAACACACACGTCATTTAGCAAAAAGAACACAGAAAGTCAAAGAGAAAAGGGGCCAACATAGTAAAAACGGAAAGTTACAGTATGTCTTCATAGAGCACTTGCTTCTGAACACAGTCTCACTGATACTGAATGCCTTACAGTGACTGAGTTATGGTGAGGATTTGACCTGACCATGTGATATCTTCTTCAACTGCTGTCCTCAGAATGTAATTTCTCTACTTTGAATAACCAAGTGTGTGTGTGTGTGTGTGTGTGTGTGTGTGTGTGTGTGTGTGTGTGTGTGTGTGTGTGTGTGTGTGTGTGTGTGTGTGTGTGTGTTTGTTTTGGAGTGATGACACTTCTGTGGAGGATTTGGCTTCTGTTGAAAGCTTTGTTAATGATAAAATCAAAAGGAATATTCAACTAAAAACAAGCTAAGCACCAACAAACAAGCTAGCAACAGCTTGGCTCAGAGTCCTTCCTTGCTTTTAGCCTGCCAGAAAGCATCAGAGAGACAATGAAACTAAACAAGAAACTGAATACTTTCTGAAATACTAGGTCAATTCCTTTTCATGAGGAGAAGAGACTATTGCAGAGAGTTTCTTGTAGACACCTTGTGTGCCATGAGCCCAGAGGAGCATTAGCTTTTAGTGGTTAACTACTCAGTTTTTTCTTGTTTCACCTGTCGTCATTGATATCATTGCTTCAGATTTAAATCTAAATAAGGAAAAAATGTCATGATAAAATAAAAGTCTACCTCAAACTGAAGTCATATGTTACAAAAGAGGAATTTGCCAGATTCCACCTTATGAACAAACTATGCTAAAAACTTTTAAAATTTACTCTAAGAAAAAAGGCCTCCAAGACTTTGTTATTTTTAAGCCAACACAAGTGTAGATGGCTAATGTATCTGAAACTGTCCGAAAGATCAAACTTAATCTTTCTCCAAGATATGGCCCGTATATTCCACCATCATGAGCACATAGGGGAGAGGAGGAGAAGTGTCCCTGTAGCAATCCTGTATCAAGTTTGACACTGAAAAGACTTTCCTTCGTTCTTCCCTTCTCTTTGAAAAAATGTTACACCATTATTTCCTCGAATCAAATCCATTTAGCATGTACCTGCTCTTTAAAAACAGAGGCTAATCCCTTGCTTCTCTCTGTAGAGCAACAGGACATTACAGTGCACTCACAAAAATGGAACATAGACTTCAAATCTATTGTGTCACCCAGTTCCATGTAAATGTATTACATTAGTTGAAAACAAGAATTTTAGGTTTAACTAAGTTGAACTTGAAATTATTGCTTTTAACTAACCTAATACGGTTACATGAAGCCTCCATGTGTCTCACTTCTTATCCCCTTCTCACCTTCAGTCCTCTCCATCTTCCTCCACTTTTGTTCTTCCTTTCATCCCTGTCTCTTTCTCAGTCCTACACTCTTTAAAGCTTCATCCCTGTCATCTCCTGAGAGCTGATGGGAAGTCAGAGGCAGACAAGTGGACAGAAGCAATGACCCAGGATGGACCTTGGTTAATTCTATAGAGAGGCCCAGCAGAGCCATGGCAACCAGCATGCAGCAGCATATTAACATTTCTGTGAAGTCCTGGTTGCAGTTGGTCCCTCAGACAATTGCGAAGTCAAAAAAATAAAAAAAATCCTGCAACTAATAGTAGTTATATGGAAATGTATTGTGGAAACCTCTAAAAACCCAAATCATCAACAAATCCTTCTAAATTTCTTGCACAGAACTTAACAACTTATCATCGCCATATGGCCCACAATCTTCCTCCGGAATGACTTATCGATGTTAAATATCTCTTTAAAAAAAAAAAAAAAAAACCTTGACTACTCGCTGGCTTAACAGCAAAAAAAATAAAAAATGCTGGCCACACAGTGGAAACCACAACATTCTCTTCCAAAATCTCATGGCTACATACTTACCTTGATGTTGTTGTTATGGAGCTTTCAGTGGCCAGGATACATGGAGCTACTGAAAAAAACTATTGCATCTTGGGAACTGCTAGCTGCTACTCCTGTTGCTACCAGAGTTTGAGCTAGATACATGATTCAGAGCAGAAACCTCTAAAGATTTGACACAATATACAAGTACAGTTTAGATACACAATAAAGATAAATTCTATTTTATTTCATTCTGTTTTACACACACTCACACACACGCACATGCATGCTGCACACTATTCCTGATCACTGGGCATTGTTGATCTAAACAGATTCAAGGCACTGATACCCAGGTTGGTATCCTGTTAACGTCTTCCTGTCCAGTCAGATGCTCTCTGGAAAATGTCTGCTGTCAAACTGCTGCTCATGCTGCTCTCTTGACAGCATTGTGCACAACCCCCATCCTCTGGACACTGTAGAGTCCCCCATCAGGCCTCCATATCTCCATGCTCTCTGACATGCACACAAAGAAAATATAGAACATATGCTGCTTACACACAGGAGACGGAAGATTGAAGTCAATCATCCATCTGTGCTTGAGCATATGATGGATGGTCCTGTATGGGACTATTTCACCTCTGAACGCACCCTTTCATTTTCGTCCATCTGTAGCCAGGATACCATGGTCACAGTGAGACCAGATATTGAATAATTATCACAGCAACCCTGATAATTGGCCAAATATGAAATGAAAAACAGTTGATCTTGCACCCTTGAGGTCTAAGTCAAAGTTAACCCCTTGGTGACAGTTGTTGCAAATTTGCAACATACCTGATTTGCAACATCAAGTCTTGATGTAGCTGAGATGACCTTCATATCCCAATAATGCCTATAGAATCATCACTTTGCAATATTTAGCTAGTTACAATGGCAAGGAAAAACTTCCCTTTAACAGGCAGAAACCCCGGAAAGAACCAGACTCATGATGGACAGACATCTGCCTCGACTGTATGCATGAGGAGTGACTTGCCTTGTTTTCTAGTTACAAACCTGAGCTGCTTTTATTCAGTATATTACCACATGGTTTCAGTGTCTACCTGATGGACACCCCAGTTTTGTTTTGTTTTGTATTCTGGCAACCATCAGAGTTTGGATGTTATTTACATGGAGACATTATAAATCATGTTAAACATAACAAAAAAGTAAAAAGAAATAAAGCCAGCACCAACAATCATGCTTCTTCAAGAACATTAGAAAATAAATTAAGCTGCTTGTTACCCTTTCATAAACAGGATGGAAAGCGACTATATTGTGTTGCATTTGGACAGACTGTACTGACCATGGGATTAAGGGACAAAGTGCCAAGCTGGAAGAGTGTTTCCTTCTCAGAGGCTGCCAAAAAGCAGCCCTGTGTATCATAGCCTTTTGTTTTGTGCTGTGTGCCCTTGGGTTCCAAGCTCTTTGAATAAAACATACAATAAGGATATTTCCTTGGCTCTTGCTGTTTAGATTTAAAATATAATCTATTAACATTGTAATATTTTGCAGTGGATCATTATCCACATATGCTGTGATTAAATGATTCTGTATTGCCTGAGAGGCATTTTCATGATCGTGTAAGATTCAGGGGAGTTTTTCTTTACAGTGTTCCGACTTGCGATCATCTGTCCTTGTTAAGATAGTAACCTTTTGTCAAACCAAGGATCAGTTTGATCAGTGAAACTGTAAAGCTTAGTGTAATCTAAAATAACAATTATCCCAAGAAAGCATGGAAAACATTTATTTCATTGTGATAAACACTGTGGATGATTTCATGTGAGCTTTTCTTTGGAAACAAACCAGGACACACTTTTGCAAAACAAGGGTTTTTCTTCTTGTGTAGTAGTAACAGCCCCTTCAGGCATTAATTTTTCAGTATCTGGAGTTCTGTTTATCTCAGTTGGTTTGCAGTTTTTCTGTCACTGGCTGCTTGAACACACACAAGCATTAAATCACAGAAGGAGAGGGCAGAGACATCAAATGGTGCTGTCAGATGGATTTTTTTGTTTGGTATTCAGCAAAATTAACCTCAGGGAATCTAACGGCCAAATACTGATGCCCTCTGCTTATGAGAGGATGAGGAAGTAGGTGACCATGATAAACGGGGTTGCTGCGCTCATACAGTCTAAGGTTCCAACACAACAAACACATACCATGGCACATACATAAATAAAAAAAATAAAGAGCTACAGCTGCATCCATCTCAGCCATCATTTTTAGAATGTTGTTTTCTCTTCGGTCATCAAAAAAGGACATAGCGCTGCCTATTGAAGCAGATTGAGATGTTCTTGGTCAGAAGTCCAATTCTCTTTTCTGCATGTATATGCAGACAGGACTAAACCTCTCACCGTGACCTTACGATCAAGCTAAGACCTTAGCCGGGCTACTGCATGCATGTAAACAAACTGAGTGTTAATACTACTTGATAAAGTTGTGTACTTCAAATCACACATAAAAGAAATTTTGGGTACAGCCTCTAGTCAGCTTTGCAAAAATGAAAATGCCACAATATGCATCATCAACAACACCAAAAAAAGAGATCACATCACCACTAAATTAGCTTCTTCCCACTAGAAACTACAAGATCATTCTCCAAAAAGAAAAGCCAAACTGATCTTGAAGTAAAGCTTAAAGTTAAGCCTGACACAGGATTGCATTGGATCAGGATGTAACCATGCTTTCAGCTTACATTGTCAGAGTACATGATATGTAGAGCCATATCAATTCATTCAATTCTAAAGGCTCAGTGATTCGAAGGGCAGATACATTTCTAATATCTCCTCAAAAATAGAAAATGTAGTTAAATTAGCACTAATAAAGATTATATAACCAAAAATGTAAATGTGTCAATCAGAGTTTTTGTAATCTGTATCCATTTCTGGTGACTGTGCGACAGATTCTTCAACATGTAATTAATTCTGTTTTTAGATTGTAAACAATACCTGTCCAGATCTATGCAGTGCTGTGATTGATTTACATACGACAAACACCCACAACCCTTCTCAGTCTTTATTTTTAAAAACATTCATGTCTCATGGAGCTGTGTCCTCTGCATTTATACGGAACGAAACCCCTAATTTATGCTCCAAGAGTGCACAGGAAATGATCTGACTCGTGCCCTTTATTCTGCTCTCGTAAAGTCAATAAATGAGAACTTTTTGAATGGAAGCTTGTGTGGCGTACTCATCAGAGTTGACACTTTCTACCAGGGGTTTGAATTATTCAGTGCTGCACCCTCCCATACCCCCACCTTCCTTCCTGCCTGTCCAGGGTTGTTAAGCGTGTAGTGAGGGAGAGAAAGGCAGAGAGATAAGTAACCTGAAAGACAGGCTTGAGAGAAATAAGATGAAGGGTCCAGCCACTGATAGTAACAGCTCAACAGATAAAACATATGGAGACAAAGCAAGATGGAGAAGAAAAGTGTCCCTTTGTTGTTGTGCTTTGCTGTTATTATCTCCCATTGTTGAGTGCAACAAGAGAGTGCTGTTGCGGTGAGCATAGATTGCCGAGGGAGGGTGGACTGGTGATGTTGATGCCTTTGTTTCCTAACTATTATTACCTCATTGTTCCTGAGATCTGCGAGGCACATTATATTACTCTGTGCAGTGGCCTACTCAGTAATTTCTCCACTCTATAATTGTGCCAAGGGGCTCATTAAGCTACTCGCACATTAGTGCTTCCTGTGAAGATTAGAGCAACTGCTGGTTATAGAGCAGGAGATAAAGAAAAGAGAGGAGAGAGAGTTTTTAGTCAGGTAGTGACGTAAGGTCTTCATCACTGCACCTTCGTCATCAGCTATGTTAAGCAGTGGGGAACTTTGATTAGGTTACATGTTTGCTTGTCAGTCCTTATCAGCGTGGGTAGAAGGAAGTATTTTTGGTTAAGAACATCACTGATCTTTGTTATTTCGTCTCAACACCACCTCTAATACAGTGCCAGCTTTGTTAAAATAACTTTTCTAGGAGACTTTAAATATTTCAGGGACTAACAAAACAAGAACAGTATCTAAGTAAATTATTTGATGAGCTTCAACTTGTAACCAACTGTTGTTATGACAACTACACCCAACGGTAATAACTCGCTATACTAACACCAAATGAAAATGGATCGTGGTTGCAAACTGACAGTTGTTTGTACTTATGCACCAAACAGCAGTTTAGAATATCCACCCTTTTTGGAGTTCCTGGGATGGGCGCTGGAAAGCGCCCCAACTGGGGACTCCACTGTCTTGCTGGGAGACTTCAATGCTCACATGGGCAATGACAGCGTGACCTATAGGGGTGTGATTGGGAGGAACGGCCTGCCTGATCTGAACCCAAGTGGTGTTCAGTTGTTGGTCTTCTATGCTAATCATAGTTTGTCAATAGCTAACACCATGTTCAAGCATAAGGGTGTCCATAAGTGCACCTGGCACCAGGACACCCCGGGTCGCAGATCTATGATAGACTTTGTGGTCATATCAGCTGTTCTGTATGTTCTGGACCCCCAGGTGAAGAGAGGAGCTCAGCTGTCAACTGATCACCACCTGGTGGTGAGATGGATCAGATGGCGGGGAAAGAGGCCAGACAGACTTTGCAGACCTAAACAATCCATGAGGGTTTACTGTGAATGTCTGGGTGAGGACCCTGTCAGGATGGTTTTCAACTCCCACCACTGGCAAAGCTTTGACTGTGTTCCAGGGGTGGCCAGGGACATGGAATCCTAAAGGACCATTTCCAGCAGTGCCATTGCTGAAGCGGCTGTCTGGAGTTGTGGGTGCAAGGTGGCTGGTGCTTGAATCTATTCCACAAACAAGGCAAACTGGGTGAATAAATCAAATGCATCCATCAACACTGTATATATGAAGCAGCTGGAAGCTCTCAGTGAATCAGCCTTAAAAAAAACTAACAATGACGTCACATCTGCTGTTCAGACCCTCCCCAGAAATCAGACTATGAGTTTAGTCAACTTAAGATCGGACTATCAAAATGCATGTAAACAGCTTAGTTGGACCAAATACCGACACGCATAATTGACACACCTAGATAATGTGGTTGCTATTAGGCTATGGTTGGGTTCAGCAGGACCTGGCATGTCTTAGTAAGCCTCGGCATTCAACCAGAAGAGGAAGTTGATGACCATGATAATAAATAGGGTCGCTGCATTCATACAGTCTATGGCTTCAACACAAAAAACTCCAAGGCACAAACATAAATAAAAACATGAAGAGCTACAGCTGTATTCATCTCGGCCAATGTCATTAAAATGTTGTTTTCTTTTCAGGTGAACCGAAACTTTACAAGTACCTATTAACAGTGAAAATCTCATTCTGCTGTCTTAGAAACTTGACTGCATTGCACTCATTTTTAATATTTTTTGTGATCAAGTGCATTTTAGCTTCATGTGGTTAACAAGACCCTCTAAAAAACTATCAAGCTGCAGCATTAACGGGTATTGATGAAAAGTAAATAGGCCAAAACAAGCAGTCCAGTGCTAAATCTGTCTTTATAGGTCATTTAAAGGCATCAGTATTAATTTCAGTCTATGTCATTAAAAATTTAGGAACCACAGAAGCTTCAAACCTAAATTTCAATCATCATGTTTGATTACCAATTGCACTGGCCTATAAATATGAAATTAAGTCAGTACTTTGTACCATGTTTGGAAGGCTTTCATAATTACTGGGAAATATACTTCAAAACTCAAACTTTACTTTGAGAAAGTATTTAAAAAAGCTTTTAATGTGATCCTTCCACAAGAGTCTGACTTTATGTGTTGATTGTGTTCTTGTTTGTGTGAACTGCAGCACAGAGGTCTCACTAAAGCAGCAGTGAGGCAACAAATACAGCAATCCTCTCCTGGATAAAGATCCTAGGAAAAATATTAACAGTCAGCAGTGAATAAGCTGCTGGCCTTTGAGAACTTCAATTAAAAGTACACTTTTACAACCTAATTTTCCAGAACTGTAATAAATGCCTGATGACTAGCTTTCTACATTTCCTTCCAAACACCCTGTTCTCTGTAACTAGAGTAAAAATGTTTACAAGCTTTATTACCTATTGTCTCTGGTTTGTTTTGGTGTCATTGGAATTTCTTCCTGTCTTACACCCTTTGTACAATATTAATTTTTCAACTCAGTAGCTACTATCATTTTTGAATTACAAAAAAAAAACAGCCTCAAAAAGGAGACAATGTCACAGTCCTTTCCTCTGAAGCTGCAAGGAGCCAGCTAAACCTCCTTACACTAATCCAGTTAGCTCCCCCATAATTCCTCTTACAGCAGTCATCAGCCATACAAACATTCAATCCACTCTCCTCTGTCAGGTCATGCATCCACACTGCTAAGGTCCCTGCAAAGGCATAAAGTAAGCTCTGAAACTCTTTTAAACTACATACTACACATGAAACAAATAACTGTAACAGCACATTCAGCTTAGAGCCTAAGGTCCAGTAACAGCCAGGTAAGCTTATGTGAACTGAACTGACATCAATCAAAAAGACGGCTAATTGTCCCAAGCTAACAATGTGGCCACATGGGTGCTGATGTTCACTAGTTCTTCCAAGCTGAACCTTGACTGCTTTTTGATATTTTGAACCGATAATCATTGTCTCCAGATGAATCATGCTTAGCCACTTAGATACTCCTTCACAGTCACTACAGGTTGATTGTTTTCAGTGAACTACACCTACAACTTTTAGGTGGCTTTAATACATCCCAGAAATCTATTCATGGTCTCTTAATGATGAATCATTATGACCTAAATGATCCTGAGAAATCCTTATGTATCAACACAGTCATTTTTGGTAAAACAAATCAGTACATTTTAAGGGGATTTCCATATGTGGCTTTATTTTTGTTCTCCTGAGGATAAACTTCAGTTACCCACTGAGTCTCATCTAGCACTCTGAGGTTAAATTTGCTCTTGTTGTGGACCACACAGAAAAAACAACTAGGGCATGTGTACTAATACCAATTAGTCAATGTCAGCATGCTAATAAGCTAAGCTAAGAGCGTAATCATGGTAAACATTGTAACAACTATCACCATGTAAGTCTTCAGCTGACAGAGTGCATCCTTGCAGTTCTGCTAATACAGCTGCAGACTTTGTTGTTTTTGAAAAATTTAAGCTGTCAATTTTTTTGTTTGTTTTTTAAGCGATGACAAGATTTTCCTGTTTTCTCTTTTAAGACCCAAAGTAAATAAAATCTCTTGTAATATGAAAACTGACATCTTTGATAGTGTACCAGTGTGACCAAACATCATTAGGGCCTGCTTTTGTTCCAGTATTATTATGGCTGAGGGAATTACCAGCTTGTAAGAACCTTTGAAGGGCACTTCAATAAAGCACTGAAATGACTAAAAGCAAAAGGTACAGATTGTGAAATAGCAAAGGAACTGATAAGCACTTTTAAAATTAGCATTTTACTCACTGAAATGAAGCATGCATACAGTTGAGGTCGTAATGATTAAACCCCCTGTGAAATTTTGAGTTTTTTAAAAAATTTCCTAAGTGTTGTTAAACAGAACAATATATTTTTTTTAAACACAACCTTTCTAAACTCTTAGTTTTATTTTGGGTGCTTACATTATTTTACTTTGTACACAAAAACAAAATTATTGCCCAAAAACTAGAATCCACTTTTGTCAAAATCATTAGCCCCCCTTAAGAACTGAGCTTTTTGTTGAGCCAAAGTACAAACCACTTTTGTGCAATCATTTGCTTTAACTTTGTAATGCTTACAGTTTGTAATCAATCATTTAGTCGAGTTTAAACAAGTTGAGGGTTTTCTTACACTTGAACTATCACTTGCGAGAGCACCAAGCCAAAAACAAAAGAAATCAGTGTAGACTTGAGAAGAAGAATTGATGATGCTTACAAAGCAGGGGAAGGATATACAAAGTTATCAGAGCCTCAAAGAATACAGTCACTAGAGCCCTGCATAAAAAATGACTGCTGCAGAGGATGCAGGCCAAGAAAATCTTCACTTACACAGAAGACTACACAGAATACTTTAAGGAAAACAACCTTTACATGAAAAATTTAAAAGCTCACTACTTAATGTGATACAAAGACTGAGCTTGTGCATGCTACATTCACAGAGCAGTGGTGACTTTTCAAAAAGTAATGTGACAGGACTCAAAGTGTCCTGCAGCTTTTAAGACTTAAAGATGGGAGCAATATAATTATCCCTCTTTGTCATGGTTAAATATCTGTTATATAATTTCATTTCATGAAGTATCAGTGCCATCTCATCTCTGGATTGCTGCCACACATGTCCACTTATTAGAGATGCATATTAAACAAGAGGCTTCAAACTGATCTAACAAGCCCTGCAAACTTCACCTGACACTTTGGAAGCTAGCCTTACATTATACCTGACAGGTAAAATATCAGAACATACTTTCCAATAAATGAGAGCAGCATCTCTGAGGCAGAGACCTAATCCTGTGCTGTGTTCTGATCCATCTTCATCACACTGAGCTATTTTTGTGACCAAGCAACCTGAACAACCACAAGGCTTAGTGCAGCACACACCAACATGAAGCTTGTGTTCAGCAATTGAAGGTTTAAACTAGCCAGAATACCTCAGAAACCAACTGCTGGGCTGTAAGGAGTCACTGCTGCAAGAAGCAAACATGTAATTGTAGCATTGATGACTAAACCTTTCTTACACCCAAACACAATACACATGGAAAAAGGAGAGACTTGCTCTCACTCTCCACCCACACAACTGCTACTACCCACAGTGGAACTGCATCAAACAGCAACAGGTATTATCCCAAGGCAGCAAAAAGCACTCACCACACTTATGGGGGTCGATCACATTGCCTTTGTGGAAAGAGGTAGAGCTCCTCTCTCTCTTTTTCTTTGTAAATAGTACTTTTATAAGCATCAGCTCCTGCTCACCTGCTGCTTTTATCGCGACAACTACTCAGTGGGGCTCAGGACAGACTGTATTTGGTTTGTGTGTGTGTGTGTGTGTGTGTGTGTGTGTGTGTGTGTGTGTGTGTGTGTGTGTGTGTGTGTGTGTGCGCATGTGTGTGTCTTAGTTTGTCTTAGTGTGTCTAATCCCTACTGAGTGGAGTGGGTGCTAGGCAGCAAATGTTCACTAGAGAGTTTGAAACACAAACCAGTCGGATTGGTTAAGTGGCAGGAGCCTGTTTTCTCAAAGGATTCATGTTTTCATACACACATTTTACAGACCAATCAAGAATCCTAAATCAATACCACATCTCAACTAAAGCTTCACAGAGTACATACCCCTCACTCAGGTTCCCTGTGGATTGATCTTACA